>OX453276.1:2381700-2559200 GCA_949710005.1 Ricordea florida | reverse complement strand
TATTTTATTTTATTCAAGATCTAACCCAAAATAAAAAAAATGTAAAAATAAAAAATCAATTTTATTTTATTCAAGATCAACCCCAAAATAAAAAAATGTAAAAATAAAAAATCAATTTTATTTTATTTTATTCAAGATCTAACCCAAAATAAAAAAATGTAAAAATAAAAAATCAATTTTATTTTATTCAAGATTTCTAAGCTCAACCCCAAAATAAAAAAATGTAAAAATAAAAAATCAATTTTATTTTATTCAAGATTTCAGGAAAATAAAAAAAATTAAATTATGATTTAAAGAAATGGGGTAGCCTCATTAAATTAATTATGGAACAAAAACTACAAAAATTATATTTACCGCAATTGAAAAAAATTGCTGCAGAGTTTAAAATTAAAAGATTATATGGAATGAATAAAGCAGAATTGATTGAAGAGATAGGAAAATTTGCGGATGATGAGATAAAACAAAAAGTTAACATTAATAATAATTATGTTTGTATTCATGGAATTTGTAGATATTTTTGTAAAGAATGCGGTGGGTCGCAAATATGCATACACAATAAAAATAAGCATCAGTGTAAAGAATGCGGTGGGTCACAAATATGCGAACATGATAAATATAAATATCAGTGTAAAGAATGCGGTGGGTCGCGAATATGCGAACACAATAAACAAAAACAACAATGCAAAGAATGCGGGGGATCGCAAATATGTGAACATGGTAAACAAAAATATTCTTGTAAGGAATGTAGAATAAAAAATAAATAAAAATTTAATTATGGTTTAAAGAGAAAATATAAAATAAAATAAAACAATGAAAAATTAAATATTAAATATTTAAACAATAAGAAGCTTAATATTTGTGATTTTATAGAAGAAATAAAAGAAAACTTATTAAAAAATTTAACAAAAAATAGGGAATATATAATTTATTATAATCAAAAAATTACTTTTTATTATCCAATAAATTTTGATGTAGTATATTATAATAAAAATTATGTTTTTGAACATTATATTTACTTTGGCGAAGAAACAAATTTTGGAGTTAGTGGTATTAACACTAATAAATTTGCGAAAAAAATTTTAAAAATAGCTAATTATGATTTTATTGAAAATGAATATGAATATGATTTTGATCCACATTATGGTATAATTATTGCAAACGGAATGGAAATTAGTCATTTTTATGAAAATGATGTTTATCTTGCTTATCATGATGATGAATGTAAAATTGATGTATTTGATAAAAATTTTATAATAAAAAAAATACATGTAAGTGTTGATTTAAGTGAATATAAGATTGAGCATAAAGAGTTATTTTACAAGCCATTACATGATGAATTAATGACAGTAGCATGGCATCCATATAGGTATTTAGATTGGTGTATTGATTTTGAAGAGTTAAGAGATTTGAAATAAAGATGGGGGTGAAGAAGATTGATGTTATATAACTAAATATAATAGTTACATAACAAAAATTTATTTAAATCTTAAACTAAAAGTTACAGATTCTCCTTTTAGATAAAACCTTTTCCAATCAGAGTCTAAAATGGTTAAATCAAAGTGATTAATCAAGTTATCATATTTTTTAATTGGAATAGATGGATAATCTTTTGATGGGATGTTTGCTAGCAATTGGGATGGTTGTATTTTTACAATTTCATTTTTACCTTTATTCGTGTATGACATTCTATTATCAACTATGCTGCATAAAAGTCTCAAAGGTTCTTTTATAGTTATATCTATTTGATTTATTTTAAATAAAACCTCTGGCACCCCCAAGGAATTTTGCAAACCCTGGCTAAATTTAATGTTAAATGGTTTATTGTTGATTATGTAAGCAAAATTATCTCCGATAATCATTGTTATATTTTTACCCTTTTCGCTGAGCTCAATTAATATTTTTATATCATTTATGGAATATATCCCTGGATTAAATATTACTAAAGGCTTATCTTGTTCATCAGTTATTTTTTCTTGATTCCTTAAAGTTATTAGTCTTTTTTTTGTTTTAATATTACAATCCAGGAGTTGTATCTCTTGAATATTTTTGAGTGGAGGGTCTAAATAAACCCTAGTTTCTGCAGTATACATTGTAATACTAAGCATTTTTCATTTATAGGATATATGTTTAGATTAATTTTTATCGAAATAAAAACCAAGATAATAATCCTCCAGCAAATATTAAAACAATAAGAGTATTTTGATGGGAAGATGTTTCTATATTATCTGTTTTGTTTGATTCATCGCTATTTTTTAATTTAGGTTTCCTTGGTTGAGAATTAGTATTAAATAAAACCTTTGATGTTCCTAAACTATGGGTTATTCCAACATTTTTTGTTCCAACATTTATTGAATTATTTATCCCAAATTTCATATCTTCTGTTGCTATTTTCAGATTATTATTGTATCCAATAACGCTTTCTGTATTTATAATTAAATTGCTTGGCATCAACAAAACATTAGGAGCTATAGCCAAATCAAGCCGTACTTTTGATTCTTGAACTGCCATTTGATATCTTTGATTTGAATTTGCGATATCATTTTCAATCACAGAGCTTTCAAATAAATCTATAAATTCTTGCTGGGTTTCAAATGCTCTCCCGCCATTACCAATAATTGAATTCCTAGTATTAACTTGGGCCCCCAAAACGCAATAAACAAAAGCTTCAACCGATCTATTTATTCTTCCTAACCCAGCATTTGTTAATCCATATCCAGATTCTGGTATAAACCACGCATATTGAAAATCAACAAAATAATCATTTCGAAGCATAGATATTAAATTCCCATCTATTTTTTTACCACCATCATCGGAAAATCTATTTGAACCGCTTGGCCAAATATTTGCATCAGGATCGTAGCTCCTTATAATTCTGACATCTTGATTTCCACCACCTATCGCTTGCCCACTAGCGCTTCCGGGAACACTTCCGGGGGGTACATATCCTTTTCCATAATCAATGAATACATCTCCAACACCGTGATTTGCACCCCCTTTCCATCTAAAATCAGCCAAAGGTTTATTTAATCCTTTATAATCTTGATTATTGCTTAAGCCAAATTCTGCGCATAAACGATTATAAGAATTTTTGTTGTATGGATTATTTTTTAAAGAAAAAGTTTGTTCACCGGGTAATGGTACAGATAATTCATATAATATTCTTCTTATTGTAAAGTAAATGTGAAATATAAAAAAACTTCTAATAACTTTTGGGTAATTTAAACTATCATTTAAACTTACACCGCATCCAGATGTTGCACACCAAACTGCCATGTTTAACTGTTGTGGCCAGTGATTAATATTTGGTTTATTCAACCAAGCTCTAGCTTCTTTACCGCTAGTAAGTCCTACAGTTTGATTTTTAAATACATTTTTCATGGGAGAAATGAAGTTATCTTTATCTGAAACATATATATTTAAAATAGTTAACATTTTTGTTACATTTTTTGCAGATTCATTGAATTTAATACCGGGTATTGGATATGAGTTTTTTGTAGATGATAAACTTTCTGGAAACGAACCATTTTCTAACCCTAAATCTTTCCATAATAATGTTTTCAAATTAGAAGGAAGATCATCGGTCCATGTTTTTCCAGAAGGATCATCATAAGACATTACAGTCATTCCATTAACTTTCCATTTAATATATCCACCATACGAATCATTCACAAATGTAAATTTATTGAGGTTCGCGTTTGAGTAACGATTTTTGAAATCATCCAATAACATCTTATTCTTTGTGTTTCAAATAAACCGGTCTTTAGATTAAGAATAAGATGTAAATTCAATTAACTTCTCTTCTAATACCAGCAAAACAATTACAACCAACATCAGTTCTCTCATATGAAATTTTTAATGTCCGGTAAGTTCTTTTAATAGATTTTCGCGCACTTCTCTCCTTATCACAGACATATCCAAGTTTTTTTCTGTGTCTTTTCTAAATTTTTGTCTGATTTCTTGTTTTAGTTTTTGAAACTTTTCCAATTCCGCTAAAATTATAGAAAATTCTTGATCGGATATAACATTATCTTTCAAAGCTTTTGAAACTAAATCGTTGATTGTGTTTAATTTTGATTTTGCAATTGCAGCGGTTTGTTCGTGTTTACTAACTTTACCAGAAAGTCTTTTAGAAGCAAAACCAAATCCAACCGATAATCCACCAAAAAAACCACCGACAACCCCTAAAGGCACACCAACAATAGCACCAAAACCCGTGAGAGAGGTTCCTAAACCGCTTGCTGATAGAATAACTGAAATCAAACCACCAGAAACACTAATTTTTGTACATATTCCTCTAGCTCTATTATATTTTTTCCTTACTTCTTCGTAATGTTTAATTTCTTTCTCAAGATTTTGTAATACTTCGCTTGATTTTTGCAGCCTGAAATTAATTGGATCAGGATTATTAGGCAATACAGGGTAAATTCTATTGTATTCATCCATATTGTATTTTACTACTCAACATGATATCTTTAGACCTACTTTCTCTTCTTTTTTATACTTTCCACAAAATATAGAACTACAGCCATTATCAAAAGCCAAGCATTTTCACCTAAAAATCCAATAACTTGTCCAGCCGTTTTGAAGAGAAAGCTAACTATTGCACCAACCATTCCTGGCAATATTTCACCTAATTTTTTACCAAGAGTTTTCAAACCATTACCAACTCCCCTGCCTAATGTTGATAAACCTTTAGAAAGATTAGAAACTATAACCCCAATGATGACACCTACAGCACTAATAACAGCAAAAACTGTAAAACCATACTTTTTGAATATATACTTTAACCTCTCCCTAAGCGGTAAATTTTTAATTATTTCGTCTTTTCTGGCTTGAATTTCTGATATTTGTTCATCGTATGAAATTGTTTTATTTCTAAGTTGTTCTTTTAATTTATCATTCTCAGCTTTTAATCTTTCTTTACTTTGTTCTAACTTTGTTAAATTTGATTTTCCCTTCTTATTTTTGTCTATTTCCTCTTTGCATAATTTTAGTTCTTCAAAAAGTCTCTCTGCTTGTATTTTTAATTCTATATTCTGTTTAGCGGCTTTATCAAAAAGGCTTTTATTCTCTGCTTCTTCCACCTGTATTTTTTCAATGAATTGGCGCAGTTCTTTTTCTCTTTCTACATATCCACTAATCTCCTCCGTTCTTGTTGCTAAAAGTGAATCTATTCCTTGTACTGCGGAAAGTAATTCATTATGTTTTTCTTTTTCTTCATTCAATTGCGATACGGCATCATTATATTTATCTAACATTGTTTCATAATCAGCACCTAGAGCTTTTCTCATTGTTTTTGGTAAATCTTCAAGCATAAGAACTTTATCTTTAGTAAGTATGACGTGTGGTGCAGAACCCTTTCTATTACTAAATTCTGCTAATATACTACCATCTTCTCCATATGTTACATTAAATGTCGCATCATTAGGATTGAAAGTTGGTAAATATCGTTTAAGTTCCTGACCAGCTTCTCGTCTTATGTCATATTTCTCATCTCTTTCTACAATATTTGGTGTTTTTTTCTCTTCATCTTTTATTTCCCATTGAAGTCGTTTTCTTTCTTCCATATATTCGTCGTAACCAAGATATTCTTGATCAACAGATGTAGATGTGTTTGGAGATAAATAAACTGTATCATCATTACCCCCACCATCATCAGTTCCTTTTGACAAATCTTCTAATGGTATATATTCTGCCATGATTTTTTTACTCATCAGTAAGAAATCTTTAGATTGAAAAACACCAAACAAAGAAATGAAAAGATTAACTATTTCAGATAGTAAATCTGCGGCTGAAGAAATGGAAAAATCTGAATATGAAGAAGAAGAAGATTCTGATGATGGGAGTCTCATGTAAATCATAATAAATATACTTGTGTTATATAACCAAAATACTGGTTACATAACAAATAATTTAAAATATTTTACTGACCGCATAACCTAAACCCAACATTCCAGCTCCAACATATACCATTTCTCCTGTTTTTTGTTCATCGCTTGGTTTGTAATAATCAGAGAATTTTGGCTCTTGCATTTTGCCATACAACTCAAAAGCTTGGTTTGTAGTCGAAATATTTTTTGATGCTTGATATTTTTCATCTTTTCTTTTCATTTTCCAATCAATTAGTTTCTGTCTTTTTTCCTGATATTCTGCATAATCTTTTTGGTATTTTTCTAATGCTTTATCGTGTCGTATTTTTTCTGCATCCACATTATGTCCTGAAAGACTTTTTGCAAGATAATTTCCGCCAACAAATGCTGTTGCATTCAATATAGCCCCACCAATCATCATCGCTATTGCTGCCATTTTATTTTGGTAAAATCTTTTGATCCTCTAAATAAGTTTTTAGATACATACTTCCGGATAATACAGCCACCCATTTTGCATAATTTGTAATACTAGAGGATGGGTCATTCAAAAATGATTCTTTCATTACCTTTTTAGCTACATATCCAACTCCAGCCCCTAATCCGATAAGTACCGCTGAATCAGTTACAGTTTTCACAAGTTTATTTTCGCTTGACATTTTTTACTACATCATTAAGAAACTTTTAAATAACTTTATGTAGTAAAAAATAATTTATAATTACATCATTCCAATTTTTGGTCTTTCTGTTGATGGTTGTTGTATTTGAGGAACTTGTGATAAATCTGCTATCCTATTTTTATATTCATCCCGATATCTCATAAAAAGATCAAATGCTGTAAACCCCAATCCAACAACAGATAAAACAGTAGTAAAAGATAACTCTGGTAGCCATGATTTATATTCATTATTTGTATTTTCTTGATTATACTCTCTTTCTGTATTTTCATTTCGTTTCATTTCCCTAGCTAATGCTTCTTTAGCTTTTTTATTATATTCAGCTAATTTCTTACCGGCCGCTACTTTTTTAGGATCTTTCTCCCTCTTTTTAGTATCTTTATTTTCAGGTGCGGGATCAGCCGTAATTTGTTCATCAGATTGTTCAGACATTGTTATTTAGATGCTGCAAATAAGTTTTTAGATCTGTTTAATATACTGTATCAATACCCTCAGTAGATTGCTTAGTTTCCTGATCATTTGTGTTAGAATTTTCTGAAAATTGTTGATTTTTGTTGAATTTAATGTGTTTAGCTACTTGAAATAGTCCGCTAGCAAGTGCAGTCAATCTACCTCCTTTTAATGCTAATAAACCCACAATGTTTGTTAGTTCACGATTAACCAAATCATCATTCTTCAAATCATTACAAAGCGATTCTATATCATCAACCGGAACTAAATATGAAATAATTTTGGAAACTAATTGAAGGGATGAATCTACCAATCCACCGTTAATTTTCTTACCCATTACTGTTTGATAACGATTAAAATATTTTTCTACATCGCGTTCTGATAATTTTTTTATATCACCCAGGCTCATTTCAACCCCCATATATTCCTTTGTTGTCCCAAGCACTGCGAGAATGGCTAGTGATTCTTGTTTTATTTCAAGTTCATCATTATCTTTTCCCTTCGGTTGGTCTTCAATATAATCTTCAACGTTTGTCATCTTTTTTTAAATCACCTCGGGAATCTCTAAATAACAATTAAATGGATAACGCAAAGATAAACATAGTCTAGAATATTTTTCGGTTTTCAGGAGTTGCACAAACTTTTTACCCAATTCATAATCCAAATCACCGCCATAATCTTCAAAAAACATTTTCATACCTTTCTGCGACGGATTATGGAAAGTAACAACGCAGGCTACATTTTCCCGGAATGGTTTTGCTATCGATGTTAATTGTTGGGTTAAAACCCACATTGATAATCCGTGATGCCTTCCGGAGAATGCTAAATCTATAAATTTATTAGATCTTTTCTTCAGATCAGTGGATACGGCGCAATCATCTAAAATTATTAGTGTATTGAGTCCAGAGAATAAAGTTTGACAATCATTTAACAATTCATTAATCTCATCTACATTACTTGCATCTGGTGATAATACAAAGAATCTCTTGTCTCCTAGAGCAAAATTATGATATGTTTTATTTTTAGAATAAGTTGGGCAAATTAAAACAATATATTCAAAAACTTTTCGGAAAGGACCACGGAGCTGTTCAATTAAGTACTTTGTTTTTCCACAATTTGTTGGTCCAGTTATAATACAATGAAATGGGATTTTATCTCGTAAATCTTCCATGATTTTTGTATCATAACATTATGTTTTTAGATTCTCAGTACTTAATTGATCTCAAACTTGAATTCATTATTTCCATCATTGCATCGGCTACAACAAACATATGACAAGTTATTACTACTGAGCTTGATGAGCCACTTTTTTTCCTTTTAATTTCTATTTTTACTCCATCATGCGTATTATTTAGAGCGAGTCCTCCACCATGAATATCATTATCAGGGTGAGTTCTTGTATCAACCCAAAGAGCAAATTTATTTGTATAAAAATCCCCTTCTTTTAAATTATGATCTCCTATTTTTTGGAATCTTTTTTTCACAGATTCCCAAAGATCTGATATAATCATACCTTTAGAGTATATTCTATTTGGTACACCGTCAACATCAATATTAACAGAAGTTATTCCGGGGTAAAAAAAATTTTCTGAATCTCTTGCACCGCCGGCATATGGAGCAATAAACAAAAATAATATTCCACTCATTGATCTTCTAGGTAAATTAACATGTTGATTAATAACTTCATCAGCTCCAGTTAAAAATGTAAAAGTTTTGTGTAAAGTAACATTTTCATAAAAGAATCCTTTACCAATTTGGTAAGTTGATTGGGCTTCTCTAGCTAAATATTCGCTTGAAATTGATGAATATTCTAACTCTAAATTTTTGAGAGAATATGATGGTGTTTTAGTTGTATCAGAATAAACAACAATATCATAAACTTGGGGCAATGTAATCTCAAATATTAAATGATTTTCTAATGCTTTTGGATAAAAAACCCCATGATCGTTTAAAATTGGGTGATTTATTGGTATTCTATACTTTGTATTATGAACTACAGCAAGAGATACTTCTTTTAAATCAGAATCATCCTTATCACCCGCATTTGTTCTAAGTTTTCTAATATTTGGAGAAGAAATACCTTGTTTTAATCTATCTTCTCGCTCTTCTTTGGTTAAAAATAAATCGCGATATGTTTGAAATAGATCATATCTTTGAGTATCTTGCAGTGTTTCTCCTCCAAAAAGAACTTTTAATCTGGTTACAAGATTGGCAGACAAATTATTAACAACAGTATTATTTGCATGACCCTCGACATCTAAATCAAACAAAAGAGATACACTTCCAGGTACAATCAACAAATTCTCAGAAAGTTTTGGAATATTTATATATAATGTTTCGCCGGGGTTGGCAGATGATGGATTTAGAGTAATTCTATTTAATGTTGATTCTGCTTTCAAACCAAATGGTTCTTTTGGAATTCTGTTTGGATTAATTTTTTCAGACGTCATACTTGATTTATAAGATACTTTGGCTAACCTTTAAACCCCTTTGTCTTTAATTTTTCAATATGTTTTAATAAATCTTCTCTCGCCTCGGGAATTAAAATCATAATATTAAAAATTTTATCACCATCTTCCATATATAGAATTTTTTTTCTAATAATTTTTTTCATAAGATTAATTTGATATTCGCTAAATTTTGTTTTTTCTTCCTCCACCATTTTAATTTATAAAATACTTTGTTAATTTTTAAATGATGTCAAAAATATATTATTCGGCTGAAGGGTATTGGAAAGGATATTCCGCGATTCCTAAATTAGCTGAAAAGGCTAAAGTAAGTGAAAATGAGGCAAAACAATGGTTGCAAAAACAGGCAATATGGCAAATCTATCTTCCAGCTCCAAAGTATATACCTAGACCACACTGGACTGTGAATAAACCAAATCAGATTCATCAAGCAGATTTATTATTTTTACCGCATGATAGAGTTGGAAGAAAAACATATAAATATGCGTTAGTTGTGGTTGATATCGCCTCGAGATATAAAGATGCGGAGCCACTAACCTCAAAAGAAAGTCGAGAGATATCAGAAGCTTTTACAAAAATATATTCTAGAAGATTGAAATACCCTAAAACATTAATGGTTGATCCTGGAAAAGAATTTATGGGTGAAGTTGGTAAACTCATGAATTACCATAATGTAAGAATACAAAGAAGTGAAGCTGGTAATCATAGAGCCCAAGCATTTGTGGAAAACGCAAACAGAATATTGGGTGAAAGATTATTTAGCCATCAATATGCGCAGGAAATGATTAATGATGAGCGATCAAGAGTATGGGTGAAAAGATTACCAACTATTCTAAAAACTTTGAATAATACAAAAACAAGAATAACCGGTAAAGAGCCTGATGAGGCTATAAAAATGAAAGAGATTGATAATGAACCTAAAAATTACCAACGCGAGGTGGGGCTTTATGAGGTTAGATTGCCTCCTGGTGTTAAAGTTAGATATTTATTATCCGTGGGCGAACTTGAAGGTGGTGAAAAAAGGCGGGCTACTGATCCTATTTGGAGTATTAAAGTTTATGATATTGCGCGCAGCGTTGTTTCACCTAATCAGCCTGTTTTATATTATTTATTGGATGGTCCAAGACGCGGTTTTGTAAGGGAAGAACTTCAAGTTATACCTTATGATACTAAGTTGCCGCCAGATTCTGTTTTACAACGATAATGCCCGTGAGCAAAAGTATTTATTCCATCTTCGCAAATTATTCTTTTGTCATCATCGTAAGACAGTGCAACTTTGTTAATAGTTTCGGTATAAACCTCATGCAAACAACTTCTAAATACATTCATCTTTCTCATTTGTGGTTGTTTATTGAATAGACAATTTTTGTAATCATTAAAGCTTATTGTCTTTTTTACTATTGATGTTTTTACCCCTTTGTCCTTTTTTATCTCTTCACCTCCATCCATCCTGTATGAGTAAAGCTTGGCTCTTAGACCTACAAATTCCGCTATCGATTTTCCCCCTGCCTCATCTTTGAACATATTAATAACTTTTTTATTTATACCCGTCTTAATACCTGATGGGTGGTTTTCAGGAAAATTTGAAGTGTCAAACCTTTCCATCACATCTGGGGTAATATCCTTGTAGAAATCTTCCGTTTCTATCAAATATGCGAGACTATCAGTATCTGTAAAAAGCAATTTAACCTTTTCGTTATATTTAGGTTTGATATAATTATAATGAAAGTTATACATTATTGTTTTACTTAAATCTAAAATGGTCATGCCTAAATAAACGGGTTTATTGAATACTAACTTTGTTTTCTTCATGTGAATGGCCACAAGATTTTCACAAAAGATAGTGCGATGTTTATAGTTAGGTTTTGATATTAATTTTTTAGCATCTTTTTGATTTGTAACTAATCTAATGCTAACCCTATTTCTAATGTTTTCCATTGTTTTACCAAACACAGAATTATTCATTAACTTGAAGAAATCTTTTTCAAAGTCGTTATTCGCTTTTGATCTTAGATCAGTATTCAGGGCAATATATGGTTTTAACCAATCCGACTCTTTGAATGTAATGCCTCTATGAATTTTTGTTATTTTTAATCCCAAACTCTCATAAAGTTTTAGTGTTTCATGATGAACAACATACTTTGCCTTATTGTTCAGGTTTGGGATTAATTTCTCCACTTTATTAACTACAAGCCTTTCTGGAGCTATAGGATAATCATTATGTAAATCATGAAGGTGGGGTGAATATTCCAAATCAACCTCCAATATACATGGAATATTTTTCCAGTCTCTAAGATCTTTGTTGTTCATCCATTTAAAACCATGAGTAGGTAATGGATTACTCATTCCTCCCCCATATAAATTATTAGCGTCAAGATATTGTATATACATTTTGGGTAGGTTGGGATCATATTCTTTCATATATGGGTTGTTTGCTTTACCATATCTAGTAGAAATCATAGAGACTCCGCCCCGAATACCTTTCTCAATCATAAGCAACATGTCGATGTCAGTTAGCAACTCCAAATTAACTTTTGTTAACTTTAATGCAGCGTCCCAAGCTAGTCCTGGTGATGTATAATAGTGGGCTGGATCTAAACCATAATGAGTTTGACAAACATCTCTAAAGTTCTCGAATACATCCGCTAAAAGTAGTACATCTGAATTAAGATATAAATCGTGATATTCCCTCATTGTTTTCATATTGAAGGTTTCCCATACCCCTTGCGCGTGTTTATAATCATCTTCTTTTATTTTTTCATCGTTTAGTATTGAATAGAATGCATCCTTTGGTGGAAGTTGGGTTGCGTTGAGTTTATCTAATCCATCAAACCAATCATATGGAAATACACCCTTTCTCAACAATGCTTTTAATTCTTCACCTTTATAGAAATTATTTAAGTTTTTGAAAGATTCTTTTGGTAGATTAGTTACTAATTTTTCTAGACTTGATGCCATAAATTTAAATGAATCTATAAATCTAATATCCCGCTTCACCTCAACCCGCTTACCTTCTTTATTTGTAAATGTATCAACCACAATCTGTTTTGTGAAAGAAATATACTTTTCCTCATTATTAGGTATGCATTTTATATTACCTTTTGTTTTACCAAGATTCTTGATAAAAAGATGAGCATCATATCCAGATAGGTTGTGAAATATTACTGGAAAGAACTTTGGAATCTTGTAATTTAAGTTGCATTCGTTATGGGCCGCTCCTCTATACTTTCCTGTAAAATGACAGTGATCAAAGACCTTATCTTCCCCTAATTTTTCTTCACATATATGACAGTGAGTAGCATTTTCATATTCTTTTTTATCTATTTCTGACATATTCTCCACTTTTTTGTGGTATTTTGTATTATTGTAAATTTTCTTAATATCCTGCTCTAAATTATCCACAAATATCTGCGGAATATCATCATCTGCGGATTCGGCTGTGTATTGAACAAGCTCGGGTGGAAATAGTTCATCATCAAAAGACTTTATGAGATAGCAGAAACCTGACGCTTTATGTTTCTGGTATTGATTAGTAAAACTCTTACTTTCATTTGGTAAGCAAGTATGTATTTTCTCTGGAAAGCTCTCAAAGTCTGCATATACAACAAATGGTACCCGCATTTTTCGATTATAATTATTAAAATTAATATACATTGGATTGCCATCTTCATCTTTTGGCATATTAATCCTAACTTCTTCATTTTTGGCGCAATATTCAAGATGTTTTTCCAATGATTTTTCTGTTGGAAATGAATTGTAGCATCTACGGCAAAATTCACGTTTGTGTTGATTATTATTTATTTGCGATGAAGCAAGTCTGCTAAAATTCTTTATCCAACAGTAGTGATTATTTCCTTCTTCATTCGTTATTAGAAGTAATTCAATCAAATAACCACTTTGTTTCTTGCTTATTCTTAGAGGATATACTTCTTGGCTATCTTTATTAAATCCATGTATATTAATTGTATAATAGGGATTTTGTTTTTCAAACTTACCAATATCATTCAATTGAACTGGGAACTCTATTCCTTTGAAGTTAAAATTCTTAGAGTTCTCTCTCATTTGTTTATCTAGTCTTTGTGGATTTTTCTGTTTTGGAAACGCAGCAGAAGTTATTGCCCACTTGAAACATTCATGATCATTCAGATTTTTTACGTTTATAATTGCTTTCTTTAATTCCAATATTAATGGTAGAGGAATATAGGAACTGCCAGAAATAGGTTCATAAGGATCTATATTGATATCAAAGTATTCCACTCGATCAAATTGCCATCCAGAACCTTGATTTTGAAACTCTTCAATCAATTTAAGTAAGTAATTTACCATTGTATCGTATAGTTCAGAAAAATCAGTTGCTTCTGTTATTATTTCCACATTTTTTGAATGAAAGTACCCTGAACATTCATCAATCAAACCATTAGCGGGATTCTTTTTTATGAATTTACAGGTAAAGATGAACTTTATTTTGATAGGCTTCTTTTGCTTATTAATAAGATCTAAAACTTTTGGTTTTATTTTATTAATAAATGTTTTTGGACCATACCCTTTTTGCCCATCTATCCTATGTGTTTTCAGATATCCCCTCAATGCTGTTTGATTTTGTTTTGGGGTTAATCGGTTACCCCTTTCATTCAATTCATCTCTCACACTCTCTGACATATTTACCTGTCTTTTAGGTTTTGTTGGTTTGTTATTAGTAAGTTCGGAGATGTTTTTATTGATTAGATCTGTAAGTGATTCCTCATTCTTTATCTTGAATAAGCGGTTAACCTTTTTCTTCAAACCATCAAATCTTTTATTTACAGTCTTTTTGATAGGTTCAGGGATATAAGATAGTATCCAATCTTCTAACTTGTTAATCTCTTTATTTATCGGTTGGGAAATAGGTTTAGAAGGTTTTAGAATGGGAATATTAATTTCAGGTATTGGTTCATCCATAATTAATCTTTGCGGTTTGTTTGTGATATTATCAAGAGCCTTAGCAATTTCAGGAATTTTACGCAAATTTTTAGTAATTACTTTTTCAGGTAATTTTTTACCTTTTTCTTTAATAATTTTTTTTAGTTGTTTCACTATTAATCTTTCCAAATTTTTACCATTTTCGTTTATGGCTTTTTTTAGAAGTTCTAAAAGATTTTTACTCTTTAGTTGGTGTCCCATATTAATTATTAATTCTAGCACAATTCTTTAAACCATAATTAAATTTTTATTTATTTTTTATTCTACATTCCTTACAAGAATATTTTTGTTTACCATGTTCACATATTTGCGATCCCCCGCATTCTTTGCATTGTTGTTTTTGTTTATTGTGTTCGCATATTCGCGACCCACCGCATTCTTTACACTGATATTTATATTTATCATGTTCGCATATTTGTGACCCACCGCATTCTTTACACTGATGCTTATTTTTATTGTGTATGCATATTTGCGACCCACCGCATTCTTTACAAAAATATCTACAAATTCCATGAATACAAACATAATTATTATTAATGTTAACTTTTTGTTTTATCTCATCATCCGCAAATTTTCCTATCTCTTCAATCAATTCTGCTTTATTCATTCCATATAATCTTTTAATTTTAAACTCTGCAGCAATTTTTTTCAATTGCGGTAAATATAATTTTTGTAGTTTTTGTTCCATAATTAATTTAATGAGGCTACCCCATTTCTTTAAATCATAATTTAATTTTTTTTATTTTCCTGAAATCTTGAATAAAATAAAATTGATTTTTTATTTTTACATTTTTTTATTTTGGGGTTGAGCTTAGAAATCTTGAATAAAATAAAATTGATTTTTTATTTTTACATTTTTTTATTTTGGGTTAGATCTTGAATAAAATAAAATAAAATTGATTTTTTATTTTTACATTTTTTTATTTTGGGGTTGATCTTGAATAAAATAAAATTGATTTTTTATTTTTACATTTTTTTTATTTTGGGTTAGATCTTGAATAAAATAAAATAAAATTGATTTTTTATTTTTACATTTTTTTATTTTGGGGTTGATCTTGAATAAAATAAAATTGATTTTTTATTTTTACATTTTTTTTATTTTGGGTTAGATCTTGAATAAAATAAAATAAAATTGATTTTTTATTTTTACATTTTTTATTTTGGGCTAGAACCGGTATATTTTCCCTACTGAAGTTGTTGTCAAGAGGCCTGACTTAGCAATGAGCTGGGAAATGAGCTGCGAGTGACGAACAACATCGATCTGCTTTGGCCTCTGACTACTAGATAAAAAATATCTCAAAAATAGCAACAGTTTATTAAGTTTTGATCGCAAGTTTTCTTGGTTTTGTTGTCGTATTCAATCTTAGTGAGTAACAACTGGACGTAATGTTGTTATGGCGTTCCAAATATAAAACAGTAAGGAGACTCGATCAGGAGCAGAAAGACCTTCTGTGTGCAAATTATCTCTCTGTTTTTCCGTTTCTTTTCAAAGTGGACAAGTTCACAATCTTAGTTGAGAAGGGAACGGCGTTTATATAGCAACTTATTAAACAACAGATAAGCTACGAATCGAGAATGGCGTGAGAATAAATTCAACTGAATAGAGCGTGTTTATTCTGCACGAGATCAAAACAGGAAAATGATTAATTGGAGCGTGATAGAGCATTCCAGACTGGCTACTCATGTGGAACGTTGCTGTCCTTTAAATGCAAGCACGTTAACTTTTAAAAAAGACAACTCTGTCTAATATATAACACCAAACACATTCTATTCACTAGTTTGCTCACAAGAGTCCTTTTTGATGTCATTCGTGTATGTTAATGCAGGATGACATATTGTTAGGGGACGATTTGTCACTTACTGCGTCACTCAGGTGTAAACTCGATGAAGTACGCAAATGTACCCAGGATGGATTCTGCTATGTTGCTAGTTTAATACACCGGATTTAGCCGAACCTTAGTACCTTCATGCCCAAATAAACGGTAAAAATACACAAAATAAACTAATTTTGCTATATTTTGCCACTTTTTGTCCTGAAGTGGTATTAGTTTGTATTTATTTCTCGATCGTGTTCTTTCATTGCTTAGGCGGTCCGATGAAATTTGCTAGGTTGGGTTTTTTCATTCTCAGATGGTCGATTGTCTACGGACTTTTCTGGAAATATAAGTGTTTTCAGAATAATTTGCGTACTAGTACATATAAATGGGACGTAAACGAGTTATTCCTAATTCATTTGTGTTCGGCAAGGAGTTGCTGATTTGAGATAGACAGCGAAGACCGCTCTGCTGGAGGAAAGATTACTGATCTGTTTTACAATGTATAATATAACAGAGTTCAAGATACGTGTTTTTCTTCTTGTCCGAAAAAGGTAAGCTTTGCTTGATTTCGGAAAAGATTAAAAAATTAATAGGCACTGAGACAAACTCACGCTACGCAAGCCCGAAACATGGACCGCGATCAAAAATTCATGGAACGCAAAGCATCATCATACAAAATAAGCGGTTTGTTTTTGGCTTTTCTTGACATTATTATCTTTGCTTCCTATGTAGCAATGAAAAGCTTTTATTTTTATACGGAATGATATGTTACAGTCGATGATATGCATCACAGTGGTTAAATCTATGATTTTAACCTGATCTCACGCTAAGACAATGACGTCATAGATTAAAATCGGATGACATCGCTCACAGAGGACTTTGGTTTTACTATACAAATGCTTTTGTAAAAAGTTAATAATTAAAGTGCAGGTCGCACTAGCAGACTTAATTGTTTTTGTGGATTGGCATGCATGGGTCGCACGTAATTTACATTCATGTCATCAATATGTCAACCAGAAAAGAGAAACTCCCATTCCACACTAAAAAGGACACGGGATCTCAGATTCTTGAAGATTCAAAACATCATGGAACCGCGGAAGGCAGCTTATGCTTTCCTTGGAATTGTATGCGGGATAGAATGACAAGCTGATATGATCTACATTATATTTACAGACTTCATAGCTTAAATGTGCTGCTGGCATTGCTGGAATATGAGCGTGTGATCGGTCAAAAGCAAAACTAATCTAAAGGTTAGGTGGAAAACGAGGAGTGTGGAATGTAGAAAATGAGGATTGTAGAAAATGAGAATGTTGAAAATAAATATGGAAAATGAAGCGTGTTAGAAATTGGGAGTGTAGAAAATGAGGCGTGTAGATTATAAATGAGTGTAGAAAATGAGGAGTGTAGAAAATAAGGAGTGTGCCAAATATGAAAATAGAATGAAAGCCTCTTTCATGAAGAATAACAGAAAATTATGAGCATAAGAATGTGGATTTATACTGACTATATCTGTAAATTATCACTAAATAAAAGATGAGTTAGACTCTTAGTGTGTTATTTGTCGATAACGATAAATTTTTAAAGAAGTTGTAAACAATCTCAATCTGTTTGTTTTGTCCGTTCTCCAACCCCTCCTCCAGACGAACCCTACTCATTGGCGTTTGCATTCCGATTGGTTCTGTTGGCAGCCAGGAGGGAGCAGAGTACACATGGCTTGATTTTTTCACGTGCTAGACAAGCCATTTCACGTGGCAGACATAGAGTTTTCACGGGGAGTCCCCTAAGTCATTTTAAAATCTGTTTGTCTTTATCTTTTTTCAGTGTTTATTCCATTTTTTAGGCTTGGATTGTTCAGCTGATTTTCCTTAAAATCCTCATTATTTCGAGCTTCACGCCCATGCTGCATTCTGTTTTTGAAAAAGAACTGTTAAGTTTGTTAAAAGAAAGCTTGAACTCAGTCATGTGGTAAACACGTGGCCAACTGACCACTCGCTCTAAAAATAACCAGGGAATTTTTCTGATGCGTCACTGCATTTCACTTTAAAATCTGCTGAGCGTTAGCTGCATGCAATTATCAGAGCGAGAGTCTGCGAGAGTGCATTAGCTTCGGTTAACGTAACGGTAAGTGATTCAGTCTAATTTCTGTGTTATTGGCCTCCATAGTCAGTCAGATACGTTACTTGTTGCCTTCACCATATCTGCCATACTGCATAAAATTTTGACCGTAAAAAGCTTTAGCGTTGTAAATGACCGGGTATTGCCCTGATTTACCATTTCGACACAATATTTATAATTAAGTTCTGTAGTGCCAAGCGTAATTTAACTTCAGACAGAGACTGATTCCTTTGTTTTCAAACTGGTTGGTAAGCTGCAATTCTTTTACTGCAAAAAAATGACAGCAATTTTCTAATTACTGAATCTAGAGGACACAACTCTGGCAGTTGTTTGAGAACATAATTTTTTATCTGCAGATTTGGCGCACATTCCGAATTACCGGGAGTTATTTTTTAGCGCTTACTCATTCAGTATAGTATCGCAGTGTGTTATGTCCTCCACAGCCAGTCGAATTTTTAATTTGTCGCCCTCACCATGCCTGCCATACCGGCTTACGTGTTGCTAGTGGTGCTGTAATCTGCTAATGTGTATTGACTAAAACTCGTTAATATCAGCTCAAGTTCAACTGTTTCAATTTGGTCAGTGAAGTTGTTGTCAAGAGGCCTGACTTAGCAATGAGCTGGAGAATGAGCTGCGAGTGACGAACATCGATCTGCTTTGGCCTCTGACTACTAGATAAAAAAATATCTCAAAAATAGCAACTGTTTATTAAGTTTTGATCGCAATTTTTCTTGGTTTTGTTGTCGTATTCAATCTGAGTAACAACTGTACGTGATGTTGTTATGGCGTTCCAAATGTAAAACAGTAAGGAGACTCGATAAGGAGCAGAAAGGCTTTCTCTGTGTAAATTATCTCTCTGTTTTTCAGTTTCTTTTCAAAGTGGACAAGTTCACAATCTGTGTTGAGAAGTGAACGGCGTTTATATAGCAATTTATTAAACAACAGATAAGCTACGAATCGAGAATGGCGTGAGAATAAATTCAACTGAATAGAGCATGTTTATTCTGCACGAGATCAAAACAGGAAAATGATTCATTGGAGCGTGATAGAACATTCCAGACTTTGATTCTTTTGTTCATTTTTTCTGACCGAAAACCGTCATGTACGCGATGTTCATAACAAGAAAAACTGTTTCCCACTAAACTAGTACACGAAGCCATAAACTGGTTAAGAGGACACTTGTCTTTCCTTTTTAACTGGTCAATAGGTAAAGCTAGGAGCGGGTTATAGTAGTTGGAGGAAATTTCGCGCAGCCGATCCATCGATTCCTGTTAGGCTTAGCTACATAATTCTAGAAGTTTTTTGGGGGAATTTTAGACATCAAAAAGAGTTTTAGAAAGTCAAGGAATTTTAGGAGAATTTCAGGAATTTTATATAGAGTAATTTGAGCTTTCACCTGACATGTTGGAAACTTTCACAGGCAAATATTTTAGTTTGTACTTCACGGCCACACGGTATTCTGGTTTTGAATAAGAACTGTTAGGCTTTTAGGCCTTTTAAAGAGCTCTTCAACTCACTCAAGTAACAAATATGTCCGTTTTAAAATCATTTTTTTAATAAAAGTCACCTGACCACTCGCTCCAAAAATATAAAACCAGGGAATTTTGCCGATGCATCACTGCGTATGACAAATCTGTTGAGTTGCACGCAATATAGATCGAAAGTGGTTTCAGCTGGAACATTGGCGTCGTTTAATGCATGGTAAGTGGTTCATTCTGATATCTGTGTTAATAGCTTCCATAGTCAGTCGGATACGTTATTTGTCGCCTTCACTCTTTCTGCCATTCTCTAAGCCAAAAAGTTATAAAAAAAAGTTATATATTTAGTATATTTGTGCGTTGTATTTTCTCCGTTATAAGTTTTGACCTGGTTGCAAATTATCTGGGATTGTCCCAATTTATCATTTTGTCGAGATATTTAAAGTCTTCTGAGCCAAGCGTAATTTAATTTCAGATAGAGTCGTAGTTTTGATTGAAGTTGGTAAGCGGCAGGTCTTGTCTGATCTCGCAATAAACGGCGATCGAGTGAGGGTCAGTGACGAACATCAGCATTGAATTTCTACTTAATACTTAAAAATAGCAATGGTTTATTAAGTTTTGGTCGCAAGTTTTCTTGGTTTTGTTGTCCTATTTAGTCTGAGTGAGTAATATCTTGACATGGTCGTGTCCCGGGGGGGGACTCCCATATGGAATGGACGGGGATGCTCGTCGTCTCGCTTAGGGGTGTAAATTTCGGATTTTGGTCTCGCTTAGGGTGTTCTGGGCAAAATGTTATTATTTTTAGCCGTCAAGGTCTCGTTAAGGGTTGCACGCGAAGAAATAACAAAACAGAAAGAATTTTGATTCTTTACATGTACTCAATTCATATAAACAAAGTTTTCTATATCATTACTATCTATAATATTTGTCTGTTTTATAAACTGGTC
The DNA here is from genome assembly GCA_949710005.1 of Ricordea florida. Lineage (NCBI taxonomy): Eukaryota > Metazoa > Cnidaria > Anthozoa > Corallimorpharia > Ricordeidae > Ricordea > Ricordea florida. Next base: position 2,538,422 of record OX453276.1, on the reverse strand, counting down.
TCTTTTAGGGATCTGCATAAGCTTCGGCCACGCCCAGATTGGTCTCTTTTAGGGGTTAAATTCAAAATTTCTGACGAGCATCCCCGTCCACTCCATATGGGAGTCCCCCCCCCGGGGGTCGTGTTATGGTGTTCTGAAATATAAAACGATACAGAGACTGGATCAGGAGCCCAAGGACCCTGACTCTATGCAAATTTCTCTCGTTTTTCTGTTTCCTGTTGAAGTGGACAAGTCCACAATCTTTGTTGAGACGTTAACGACGTTTATATAGCGACTTATTAGAACAGACAAGGAACGATTTGAGTAAGGTGTGAGAATACATACAACTTTTAAATAGGGTACGTGTTTATTCTGCACCAGATCAAAACAGGAAGATGAAGCAATGGAGCGTGAAAGAACATTTTTTGATTCTTCTATTAACTCATTTCGACCAAAAACCGTGTAAATCACTTCAATGGATGCGATGATCATTACAAGAAGAACGACTTCCCACTACACTACTACTCAAAGCTATTCATTGTCACGGGGCAGTAAATCTTACTCATTGCTGCACTGAGTATTAACAGCTTGGGTTTGCTTTGCTCTTACTAAAATTCTGCGTTACTGGCTCAGTCATATCAAGGCTGCACCTACTATAGACTACTAGGGCAAAACGTAATGTACTACTGTAATTTAAGTTGTCAGTGATCTGAATACTATAGTCATAACTCAAGGGTTATCCTATGTTAATTAACATGGAATTCAATAAAAGTTCCGCTCTATTGGCCGTTTTTAACTCGTGGATACGCGAAGCGTATTTGCGAGTTTTTGTGGGGACTTCGATATGCAAATTCTCACTCACTCCGGTGTAGACACTGTTCGTAATTAGTCGGATAGAACTCGGGAGCACCGATATGAAGACGACAATTGTCGTCACCGAAGTCTACTGATCAATGTTCACGCTGAAAGTGTATACTGTATATCGTACCGGTGTTAGAGTTTGTGGTTATTTTGTTGCTTGACAGGACGATCAGCGATCTTACTAAATTCAAAAGGAGTTTGAATACCTCCAGTTAGAACAATTGCCAACTTGGAGATTGAAATATACCACTGATGACCTAAAATCAGATGATAATGTAAATAAACTAATTCAACTTGATAAAGGATTGACAATCTTAAGGATTTTAAGATCATCACTAACATACTTTGCAAAAATGCAAGAAAGACTTGTTTGGTATGATTCGTCAGCTCATAGTTCCCCCTCTACTAACTATGGTCAGCTTGGCAATCCTACATGGTTTTGCTCATTATCAGCTGCAGAATCAAGGTGTATATTTCTGTTGAAAACATTGAATAGACTTGTAGACAACAAAAACTATAATGATGATAAAATTGAAAATGTCATGGCAACAAAAGTCAGACATTATTCAGAAGGACCCTATTATATGTGTTAGAAACTTTGAACACACAAAGTCAGACAGTGAGTAGCAGGATACCAGAACTGCATTTGGTTTCGGCTCCATTTAATCCTGTACCCTTATGTTAAGTTATCAAATTTTTTAACAACTGTATGCTTGCCATGTGCCTCATAACTGATGCCTAATGTAGTCGAATGATTGGCGTCATGTACTCACTGTATGTTTATTTCGTAAAGCTACTCAGCTCCTTGGTCACTTTTATGTTGTGATTATGGGGTATTAAAATTATCTTCATAGTTCATTCAGTCACTACTATGAAAAAACACTTCGTTAATTTAAAAAAAAAAAATTCTCTATTTTGTAAACGTATCCACGAGTTCACCATAGCCCTACTTTGATTAGCGTTTTAGTGTGGATACGTGAAAACGATACAAAAACGCTGGTGAGGATTTTGCTTGGTTTTTGCCGAGATGAAAACGGAGACTTTTGAAACTGATTAGTTTGGATGAGGCCTAAGGCAGTTTTAAGCTCCAGGTAAATGGGTTCCTGTCGGGAGCTGTAATCAAATGCTCCAACAATCGTTTCGTACCCACGACCAGTTCGTACCCAGACGATTTGTGCCCAAATGTAGACAATTCGCACCCAATATCGGATGGTTCGTACCCAACCCTCTGGACGATTCGCTATGGCCAACATTCACAACAAAAAGCATATTTGAGAAAGACTAAAGATCAAGATCAACCGAAGTTATCTTGAATGATGTTGACTGTTTATCCTCCTTGATTCATAAGTGCATTTGACAAAGAAAACCGACTTAAGCACGCGCCCATGAACACAAACTTCACAAATACTACTATATTACCGTAAAAATAAGCGGGTTTTTTAAATTTTTATTAAATTTTTTTAAATTTTTCTTAAAATTTCCGGTGAGTTTCTAGCCCAATTTTACCAGAATTTTATGTATGTATGTATGTATGTATGTATGTATGTATGTATGTATGTATGTATGTATGTATTTCAAAAAAATTTGATTTTAAAAACCGGTTTATTTTTTGAAAAGAAGAATTTAATATTTTATTAACTTTTACAAAAAATGAATTATTGTTTAAAGATTTACAAAAATTTTTATTAAATATGGAAAAAGATAAGAAAGAATTGAGAATAATTAATCTCTTGAAAAAGGTCGCAAAAGAAAATGGTATTGAAAATTATGATAAAATGAGTAAATCTGAACTTAGGAAAAAGATAAAAGAAAAAACAGAATTAGATGAAGAGTTTAAAACCCTATTACAAATCGAAAACGAAAAAATAAAAGAACAAAATCAATTAAAACAAATAAAAAGATACGATAAAATACTAAAACAACAACAAGAACAATTAAAACAACAAGAAGAACGATTAAAACGACAAGAACGTATAAAACAACAACAAGAACGTATAAAACAAAAACAAGAACAAATAAAAAGACAAGAACAAATACTAAAACAACAAAAAGAACAAATAAAACAAAATAAAAATAAAGAAAAAATATCGCAACCTAAAACAACTATTACAGAAGTTGTTAGAGATTATGAGAAGAAGGGCGCAAGAACTAAAGAAACAAAAAAAACTGAAAAAAAGAAAGATGATAAAACAAAAAATGAGGGAGATAAATCTAAAAAAACAAAAAGAAAAAGAACAACAACCCTTAGAATATTTCCAATAAGGCCTCCTGAAAATGGAGAAATCATTCAAAATATCAACGAAAGAAATGAAAATATTTTTCAAATTAGGAGAGATCTAGATAATGATTTATCAGAAATTATTTATAATGAATTGGAACCGCAAATAGAAATGCGTTCAAGAATTATTATCAGTTTTGGAGCTTTGATTAATAAAGGGAATGGGGAAATAATTGATTATGCCCACACATTTAGGGGTGAGGGATCTTTTACAATGCTTTCAGAAATAAAAGATTATATTGAAAGGTGTGAGGGACAAAGATTGAGTTTGGAAGGTATTGCTTGGACTAGAGCATACTTGCCACCGTTTAAAAAAATTGATAAGAAAGGTGTTCATGAGGGGAGTGTTGTTTTTACAGAGGTAAAAGTAAAAGTTATTCACAGTAACGAGCCTCTAATTGGGTGTGGAAAATTACCAGACCATCTTCGTAATAAAAAATGTCTTTACGCTGTAGATAATAAGGATGATAATATGTGTTTTTGGAGGTGCCTGGCTATTCTATATAACATTGATGATGGTAAAGAAAAACCTGAGAAAGACATAGAAAAAATATCTCTGAATTTGGCCAGAAAATTTTATAAGAACCAAGAATTGAAAACCTCAGAAGTTAGTCCGACAAAACTTGTTGATTTTGAAAAAATATCAAAAGATTTTCTTATTAACATTAGAGTTTACGAACAAAAAGAAAAAGGAAACAATGAAATTTGGAAACTAATTTTTGGTAAAGGCCAGTTCAAAGATAAATTAACCAGTTTAGTTATTGGAATTTATGAGGGACACTGTTTTTTCATAAAGAATTTAGAGATGTTAACTAAAAAATGGGAATGCTCAGGATGCAAACAAATATTTAATAGACATGACTATCTTCGAGACCATGTAAAAAATAACAGTTGTAAAGGAGGAAAAACACAAGTAATATGCACTGGTAAAAAGATAAAACACATCCCCAACAGCTCTGAAAAAGTTTTTTATGGTGGTAATACCCAATATAGTTATTTAGGTTGTATATGGATTGAACTACAGTCATGTAAAATAGGTAAACACATTCACCATGCTCTTTGTTGTCATGGTGGTGAAAGGTGTGTTAAGGATAGAAAGGGGGATGAGATTTTTTTGGTGGACGGATACGAACCTGAGACAAATACTGTTTTTGAGTTCTACGGCTGTAAATGGCACGGTTGTCCATGTTCAGGTGGTGATAAAATTAAATATAATACAACTATTAAAAGAGAAAAGATTATGAAAGATTTAGGGTATAATGTTGTATCGGTTTGGGAATGCGATTATTTATTACGAGGACTAAAATATAATATATATTCCCAATCTATGTATGAGGCATTAGAAAAGAAATTTATTCCTTACCCAGATTTTATTTGTTATGATTTTGAGGCAATATTACAAAAAGATTTTCAACAAATTACTGATGATTTATCTTTTAATCAAACACATATACCGGTTAGTGTTGCAATACATGATACTTTTGAAAAAGAACCCACATTTATTATAAATTCAAATCCTGATGATCTTGTAAAAGAATTTGTTGAAAATTTAGAAAAGAGAAGAAAAAAGATTGTTGAAAAGGTTAAAAAAGAATATCCATTACCCGACCAAGATTCTATCCCAAAGTCAGTTTTAGAAGAGTATGAAAGATGGTGTAACCAAGTTCCTGTTTTGGGGTTCAATAGTGGAAAATATGATATTAATATGATTAAAATACATTTTGTAAAAATCATGACTGATAAAACTAAGGAGATTTTTGTTGCAAGAAATGCAAATAAATATATGTTTTTGACAACCCCAAATTTTAAATTCTTGGATGTAATGTCTTACCTTGCACCCGGGCTTTCTTTTGATAAGTGGTGTAAAGCAAACAAATGTGAAGCCAAAAAACTTGTATTTCCATATGAATATTTGGATAGTTATGATAAACTTTCTCACGTTGGGACAGTAAAACATGAAGACTTTTACTCGAGTTTGAAAAAAGAAAATATTACCGTTGAAGAATATGAAGATTTTAAGCGTGAATTTGAAAAGAGGGGGTGTGTTACAATGATGGATTGGTTAAGAGAGTATAACCTACACGATGTTATACCCTTCAGAGAGGCTTTAGAAAAAACAAGGGAAATGTATTATCCAGACAAAATAGATATATTAAAAGACGCGGTTTCTATCCCTGGAGTCTCAATGATTTACGTTCTAAATAAATATCAAAAAAGCAAAAAGAAAGGTGATCCTGAATTATACGCTCCTGGCAAATATTGTATTCATAAATGTAGTGAATTTTGTAATAAAGAGTTTTGCGAAAAATGCTACAAGATAATGAAAGATTGTAAAACATGCGATAAAAACAAGATTTATAATTTATTGAAAACAGGTATGGTTGGGGGCCCAAGTATAATATTTATGAGATATGCAGAGCGTGGAAAAACAAAGATTCGCTCTCATAAATATAAATTTACAAAAAATTGTGTACGAGTTGTTGGTTATGATGCAAACGCGTTATATCTTTTCGCTGCAGGACAAAAAATGCCATGTGGAAAAGAAAAATGTATTGAGGTTGAAAACCCAACAGATACTGAATTTATTAATAAGACTTGTAAAGATATTATTGATGGTAAACTTTTTGGATATTGCCAAGTTGATATAAATGTACCAGAAAACCTAAAAGAAAAGTTTGAAGAGTTCTCACCGCTATTTATTGTAGATAATGTTCCTGAAGATTTGGTGCCCGAACACATGAAAGAATACCAAAAAGCTACAGGAAGAAAACACCTAAAAGATAATAAAAAATTACTAGGGGTTACAAAGGCAAAAAAGATACTTTTATATACAGTAGTAATTGAATGGTGTCTTAATCACGGGCTTAAGATTACAGCTATTCACAATATTTTAAAGTATAAACCAGGAACACCATTTGAATTTTTCCCCGAAGAAGTAGCCAACGCTAGAAGAAATGGAGATATCGAGTTTTTGCTAGAAAAGGTAAGTAAAGCTTTTGATCAAAACAAAATAGATGATGTTGTAAAAATTACTAATGAATTAAATCAATTTCCTGATATATTTAAAATTATTGAAGAAAATAAAGACATAAAAGTATGGATTGAAAAACTAAAAACAAAGTATAAAGGCTGTAAAGAACTGGGGGATACTTACAAACTAAAAGGAAATTCATTCTACGGGAAAATGATAGAAGATAAAGAAAAACATATGAACATAAGGTATACTCAGGATGAAAATGAGGTTGAAAAGGCATTAAGATCTACATTCTTTGAAGATCTTACAGAAATAAATGAAACATATGAAATAAAAAAAAGAAAAAGTAAAATAATAATAGACCGTCCCTATCAATGCGGTATCTCGGTATATCAACTAGCAAAAGTTCGCATGTTGGAATTTTATTACGATTTTCTTGATAAATATGTAGATAGAAAAGATTTTGAGTTGATACAAATGGATACAGATTCCATGTACATGGCAATTTCGGCTGAAAAATTGGATGATATTATAAAACCAGAAATGGAAAAAGAATACTTTAATGGGGGAAAAGAAAAATTTCTTTCAACATCGAAATATCACGACAAGACCCCCGGACTATTCAAGCTGGAGTTTGATGGTATTAGAATGATTGCTCTTTCATCAAAATGTTATTATGCAGAGGATGAGAATGGAAAGGTAAAGTATAGTACTAAAGGAGAAATTCATGGACAAAACGAAATAAACTGGGATAGGTACATGTCAGCTTTGAATGGTTCAATTGATATGGCGAAAAATACAGGATTTAGAGTCAATGAAAACCAAATTGTGACATATACACAAATTAAAAAGGGATTGAACGCATATTATGATAAAAGAATAGTTGATGAGGATGGGATTCACACAAAACCTTTGTATTAGAAGTAAATCATTTCAAAACAGAATTAGGAGGTAACTCAGTATCATAAGGAATAACCTGCAATTCTTCCCTTACAAACCCCCGTCTTGGACCATCTTGTAAATAATATAAAACTGGCTGGTTTGCTGAAACAATGCTACTAGAAATATAATAAATCTTAATACTCCAAATAGGATCTGTAGCCCTTCTTCTTTCACCACCCTCTAGTTCACCAGGAAACAGTAAATATCTAACCCTAACCTCAATTGGTAGTCTAACCTCATCAAGACCAACAACTCTCTTATATTTTTTTGGCTCAATATTAACCTCTTTTTGTTTTATAGATTTAAAAGGCTCTTTACCAGTTATTCTCGTTGGTGTATTATTCAAAGTTTTTAGAATATCTGGTAATCTTTTCACCCATACTCTTGACCTTTCATCACTTATCATTTCTTGTGCATATTGATGACTAAATAATCTTTCACCTAATATTTTGTTTGCCCTTTCTACAAATGCCTGTGCTCTATGATTTCCAGCTTCACCCCTCTGGATTTTTACATTATGGTAATTCATAAGTTTTGTAACTTCACCCATAAATTCTTTTCCTGGATCAACCATTAATGTTTTAGGATATTTTAACTTTCTAGAATATATTTTTTCAAAAGAATTTGATATTTCCCGACTTTCTTTTGAGGTTAATGGTTCTGCATCTTTGTATCTAGAGGCCACATCAACTACAACCAATGCATATTTATATGTTTTTCTTCCAACTCTATCATGAGGTAAAAATAATAAATCTGCTTGGTGAATCTGATTAGGTTTATCCACAGTCCAATGTGGTCTAGGTATATATTTTGGAGCTGGAAGATATATTTGCCATATTGCTTGTTTTTGTAACCATTGTTTTGCTACATCTTCACTTACTTTTACCTTTTCAGCTAATTTATTAATCGCAGAATATCCTTTCCAATAACCCTCAGTTGAATAATATATCCTACTGAAATTTTTTGATAACCTTTGGGATATATTTTCGTTACTCATTTAAAGATTAACCAAAGTATCTTATAAATAAATATGACAACCGTATCTGAAAAAATTAACCCAAACAGGATTCCAAGAGATCCACTAGGTTTGAAAGCAGAATCAACATTGAATAGAATTACACTAAATCCTTCATCGGCTAATCCTGGAGAAACTCTATATATAAATATTCCTAAACTTTCTGAAAATTTGGTGATTGTACCCGGAAGTGTATATCTAGTATTTAACTTAGATGTTGAGGGACATGAAGATAACACACTCGTGAATAATGTAGGAAGTAATCTTGTATCAAGACTCAGGGTTCTTTTTGGTGGTGAAACACTACAGGATACTCAAAGATATGATCTATTTCAAACATACCATGACTTATTTTTAACAGATGAAGAACGAGAGGATAGATTAAGGCAAGGTATTTCCTCTGAAAACATGAGGAAGCTACGTTCAAATGCAGGTGATAAGGTAGACACAGATGCTAAGGAAGTAGCTCTTTCAGAAGTACACAATAACAAGTATCATATCCTACTAAACCATCCTATTCTCAAAGATCATGGAGTTTTCTACCCAAAGGCGTTAGCTCATCAACTAATCTTTGAGATTACACTGGCCCCAGTTGACGATATTGTTGTTTATTCTGACGATACCAAAGCCCCAACTTATAAAATAACAAACCTTGAGTTGGAATATTCTTGTATATCAAGTGAAGGCTTAGCTAGTGAGGTCCAGGCAGCTTATCAGGTTGGTAAAGGATTCTATTATGAAAATGTCACCCTACACAAAACTTTCACCATATTAAGAAATGTAGACAGTGTTATAAACCAGCATATTAATCTACCTAGAAGATCAATTACAGGGATATTATGTTTATTCACATTACCATATGGAAAAGGAGCAAGAGATTCTGAGAATTTTTTCAATCCAGGTATCACCTCAATTAATATCGATGTTAATGGTGTGCCAAATCGTTTCTACTCTAAGGGGATGGTACCTTCAGACCTATGGGAGTCAGTAAAGAAACGTTTCATTGGTTCTTCCCGTTGGTCAGTAAATGAAAAGGATTTTTATAGTAAAAAGTTTGCTCTGTGGATAGATTTGAGAACTCACCCAGATAATGATATTCATGGAGGAGGACTAGCCTTAACCAATGCACAAGATGGTATAAAAATAGAAATGAAACGAAAACTTAGTGGTTCTGGTATGATGACCTGTTACATGTTTGTGGTAGCTGATGCATTAATGGAGGTTATGAAATCAAACTTAAGATCAATAATGTATTAGTTAAAAGAAAATATGGAAGAATTAAGAGATAAAATTCCTTTTCACTGTATTATAACCGGTCCAACAAATTGTGGAAAGACAAAGTACATAATTGATCAGCTAAGAGGCCCATTTCGAAAATTGTTTGAATTCATTGTTCTAATATGTCCAACTTATTATAAAAATAAAACATATCATAATTTTGCTGTAGGAGATAAACGTTTCTTTGTATTATCACCTGATGCTAGTAACATTGATGAGATTAATGAGTTATTAACTGACTGTCAAACGTTATTTTCAGGAACAAATACACTAATAATTTTAGACGATTGCGCTGTATCCACTGATCTGAAGAAACGATCAAATAAGTTTATAGATTTAGCATTTTCTGGAAGACATCATGGATTATCAATGTGGGTTCTCACTCAGCAATTAACATCGATAGCAAAACCATTCCGTGAAAATGTAGCTTGTGTTGTTACTTTCCACAATCCATCACAAAAAGGTATGAAGATGTTTTTCGAAGATTATGGAGGTGATTTAGACCCTGAAACTAGTAAAAAATTTGTAGAACTACTAAAAAAAGAAAAATATTCTAGATTATGTTTATCTTTACGACACCCATTTAATTGCTATTTGGAGATACCTGAAACGATTTAAAAATAATCCATGTATTATCACAAAAGATGACAAGCGTAGAAGATTATATTGAAGAAGAAAAGAAAGATGTAAAAGATTATAATGATAATGAACTTGAGAAAAAACAAGAATCACTAGCTATTCTCGCAGTTCTTGGAGCCACAAAGGAATATTTGGGTGTCGATATGAGTCTTGGTGATATAAAAAAATTATCGGTAAAAGACATTGAAAAATATTTTAATAGATATAAGGAAGTATTGGGTAAGAAAATTAATGGAGGGTTGGTAGATTCATCTCTACAATTAATTTCTAAAGTTATTTCTTACATTGTTCCTGTGGATGATATAGAATCTCTTTGTGTTGATTTGAAGAAAGATGATTTGGTTAATCGTGAACTAACAAACATTGTAGGTCTATTAGCATTGAAAGCAGGAAGATTGACAGCACTTGCTAGTGGTTTATTCCAGGTTGCTAAACACGTAAAATTCAACAAAATTCAACAAGTTACAAGCACAACTGAGGATAAAATACAAGAGGTTTCAAGAACAAATACAGATAATGATAACACAACTGAAGCGATTTAAAGATTTCTTAATGATATGTAAAATTATGTCTGACCTAACTGAACAAAGTGAAGGAGGAAAAGAAGTTGTTGAGCAAATTACAGCGGATCCGGTTGTTAAAGATAAAGAACCTAAAAAGAGAGAAAAAGACCCTAAAAAGGTTGCAGCTGGTAAGAAATTAGCTGAATATAATAAAAAAGCAAAAGAAGCTTTAGCCAGGGAGCAGATGAAACGTGAAAAGGAACAAGAGGATATTAAAAATGAAGAGAGTGAAGAAAAAGAAAATGGGAAAGCATGGCTTCCAGAACTATCTTTTACAACCGTTTTATCTATTGTAGGAATAGGGTTTACAGTATTTGATATTTTTATGAGATACCGATCGAAGGAGGATGATAAAAATAGAATACCTGATTTATCCCAAGTTCCTACTAAAGTTCCACAATCAAATATTAATAACCAACAATCACAAAAAATTAGAATGATATGATTTCAGCGTAGCTGGCCGGCAAAGCCGATTTAAAGGTTTCTTACTGATACAGTAAAAATTATGTCAACTGAAAACAAACTTGTGAAAACTGTTACTGATTCTGCAGTACTTATTGGGTTAGCAGCTGGAGTTGGATATGTAGCTAAAAAAGCAATGAGAGAATCATTTATGAACGACCCATCCTCAAGTATTACAAATTATGCAAAATGGGTAGCTGTATTGTCAGGTAGTATGTATCTAAAAACATATTTAGAGGATCAAAATATTTTACCAAAATAATTATGGCAACAATAGCAATGATGTTTGGTGGAGCTGTACTAAATGCAACTGCCTTTGTTGGTGGATCATATCTTGCAAAATATCTCTCAGGTGATAAAACAGATACAGAAAGAATAAGACATGATAAAGCACTAGAAAAGTATCAAAAAGATTATGCAGAATATCAAGAAAATAGACAGAAACTAATTGATTGGAAAATGAAACAAAAAGATGAAAAATACCAAGCATCAAAAAATCTTTCAAAAACGGATGAAGCTTTAGAATTGTACTCTGAAATGCACGAACCAAAATTTAGTGATTATTATAGACCTAGTAACAATCAAAAGATGGGCGAAATGGCATATGTTGGTGGAGGAATGTTGGCGCTGGGGTATGCAGCTAGTAAATTCTTTTAAAATTATAATTAAAGAATTATTACAATATAAGTTTAGAAATTAATCTCATCTTCCAATAAAGTTTCACCCCAAGTTTCAGAATTAATATCATTATCCAACAACTTTAAAATTTTTTCTATTTTTTCATTACCATTTACGGAAACAGAAATCATTGTTTTAGTTTTTCTTTATCTTTTAATTGAACTGCTATATTTCTCAACAATAACATGTTATCATTTGTAATTATTCCTTCTTTATTAATTTTTCTTAGGGTATCAAACCAAAGATATTCACTAAAATCATTTAAATTATCAAACATTTTAAATTCCATTGTTATATTTTTTAATTTTATTTAAATCATTTTTTTTTTATAATTTACAAACATAACTTTTAGGTCTAAAGATTTCTTACCGATGAGTAAAAAATCATGGAAGAATCAGAAAAAACTCCACTATTGAGTCAAGATTTTAATGAGGATGATGAGGATGATGTAGAAGAGGTTGAAATGGGCCCAATATCATCAACAACTAGGGTAATTAATCCTGATGATGATGGTGAAATGGAAAGTCCTCCTCCAGGAACTCCACCTGACCGTCGTCGAAATCCTCCGCCTGGCACCCCACCCAGAACCCGTATACAAGAAACATCTTTTGGAGGTAGGGATTATGAGAAAGAGGGGGCAAGACCTAAATCAGCAAAAACTATTGTTAGTGAAAGTTTAAAAAATAAAGATGAATCTGAAGATGAGATTAAATCATTATTTCCTAATGCAGACACATCACAGTTTTTTCATTGGTATGATGAATATGGAGACTTAAAAGTAAAATTAAATAGGAAAGGAGCAAAAACTTACTCATTATTAAAAGGAGACAAATTGAATGATGAACTTCCTGATACATTAAAAAAAGCTCTTGGTGTTGATTATGAAACCATTTTTAAAGAAAGAAATAATCTTTTATCACAAAAGGAGGAAGATAATAAAAAAATTAGAGATTTAAAAAATGCATTAGAGCGTTTAAAACCAGTTTTGGAAGAATATGAAAATTATATAGAAAAATATGTCAAAATTGAAAAAGAAGAGATGAAAGCTTTAATTGAAAGACAGCAAACTAAAATCGCAGAAAGTGAAAGTTATTTAGATTCAGTTGATAAAGATAAACTGTTAGATAAAACGCGGATTGATAAACTTAAAAGCGAATTAAATCGATACAAAGATGAGCTTGAAAAAAATAAGAAGGGACAGTCAAATTTACCAATTTTAGAACGCAGTAATGAAAGATTAAAAGCTGAAGTTGATAATTTTAGAGAACTAGCAAGAAAGAGTATTATTTATAACCAAGAAAAAATAGCTGAGATTGAGAGCCAAAATGAAGAAATACTTAAAAATCTACCATTACGAGAAAGGGTAAAGTATATCTTCAAAAAGTATGGTTTTACAGTATTTGCAGTTGTAAGTGCTGTTGGTGTTGTTATTGGTGTTATAGTTTCTAATCTTTCTAGAGGTTTATCCACATTAGGAAAAGGTGTTGGAAATGGATTGAAAGCTCTTGGGAAGAAACTCGGGGAAATATTACCAGGGATGGTTGGTGCGATTGTAAGCTTTTTATTCAAAACAGCTGGTGAGGTTATTGGATTTTTAGGTAAGAATGCTTGGTTGTTAATAATGGCTGTGGTTCTATATTTTGTGGAAAGTGTAAAAAAGAGAAAGTAACAAATTTAAAGATTTCTTGTTGATCAGTAAAATACAATATGGATGACTACAAGGGAATTTATCCGCAATTACCTATTAATTGTGATCCAAATAATTTCAGACTACAAAAGTCCTGTGAAGTACTAAATAATCTTCAAAGGGAAATTAAACATTACAAGGATGTTAGGAAAAAGTATAATCGAGCGAGAGGAATATTTACAAAAATAAGTGTTTGTAGTGGTATATTTTCAGTTATTCTATCTGCAAGTGGACTCGGAACATCTCTTTCTGGTTTTGGCGCTGTTGTTGGTATACCATTAGGTGTTGTTGGTGGATTTTGTGGGGTGATATCGGTTGGATTCGGTTCTGCTTCTAAACGACTTTCCCATAAAGTTAGTAAACATGAACAGACAGTTTCTCTCGCAAAAGCAAAAGTAAACACTATTCACGATTTAGTTTCAAAGGCTCTGAAAGATAACACAATCTCTGACCAAGAATTTTCTTTAATTTTATCAGAAGTGGATAAGTTTGAAAAACTAAAAATGGAAATCCGCCAAAAAACCAGGAAAGATACAGAAAAAAACTTAAATATGAATCAGATAAGAACAGAGGTTCGAGAGGAAATATTAAAGGAATTGGTAAGTCGAGATCACTGAAAATTTCATATGAGAGAACTGATGTAGGATTTAATTGTTTTGCCGGTGTTAGGAAAGAGTTTATTTAAAAGCAACATGTTATGAAAAAAAATGTCATTATTCAATGATTTCAAAAATAGGTACCAAAGTGCTAATCTTGATAAATTTGTATTTGTGTCTGATTCTTATGGAGGATATATTAAGTGGAAATATAATGGTATAACTGTAATGTCAAATGATGACCCTACTGGAAAAACATGGACTGATGACATATCACCTAATATGAAAAGACTTTTATGGAAAGATTTAGGACTGAATGATGAAGAATTTAGTTCATTTCCTGAAAGTTTAACATTAAAAAATATATCTTATCCAATACCAGCTGTTAATTTTGATGATTTTACAAGCAATATAACAAAAATTCTAACCTTACTTGATATATACGTTTCAAATACGAAGAAATTTACAGCAAAGATGCGTAATGTTTTTACCAATCAAGTAGTTACTTTCAAATTTGGAAAGCAAAGTAGAAAATGGTTGAATGCTCCTGATATGAATTATTGGCCACAACAACTTAACTTTGCAGTTTGGTGTGCAACATCTGGTTGTGGGATAAGTCCTTTTGAAAGTTTAAATTATCCCAAAGTAGTAAATAGCTTTATTAAGTTTCATATATATTTCACAATAAGGAGAATATTATATGAATTGAAACTGCCTTTACCTGATGAGCAGCCTTTTGTGATAAATAATAATCCATATAGTAAAGTTGCATATCAAAGATTGTGCGCTGAATTTGGGATTAGTAATAATTCCGATTTTAGATGGAAAGGAGGAAGAAATGGAGGATTGGGTGATATATTCCTTGATTATGGGTCTGGATATCATGGAAGAGGTGGGGGATACCAAAATGTACATATTGTAAGGAATTATGATGTTGAAGCAGATCAATGGCCTGGTGAAGGAAATAAATTCGCTGATGAAGGTGGAAAGAAAGAAAAGGGTAATCTAATTTCATTTATACGCAATGACGACTTTGCTGATTTCAAATATGCTTGGTTTATCCCTACAAGAGGACATGGGCTCACTAAAGCTGGACTTGGTAGATTGAATAGATCTGCTGAAGCTTTTGTTTACTGTATATTAGGCTCACAAGTTAACACTAGAAATTCAATTTATGGTAATGGTGGTGGCGCAATCGAAACACAACAAGAATTTTTGGCTTTATTTGAAAGTAGTGTGATTGAGAATGATATTTCTAGTTCTATCCAAAGGTATCAATTAGCTGTTCAAGAAGCGAAATTACGGCTTGATGTTGCTATTGCTCCTGGTGTGTGGTTGATGCCGAGTAATATGATAATCAATACTGAAAGCGTGACAGGTTTTAACAACAAACTTATGAAAGCGAGTAATGATATGAATTTTGGTGTGAATAATTCCCTAAACACTGAAACAAAAAAAGTTGGAATAATTCATAACTTAGGATCTTCAAAGGTAAAGTTACCTCATATTCTCCTGGGAGGTAAAACTGAAACGAATAAAACCCCTCAGGAACTAAAACCCTCAATGAAACAGGGCTCAACGCAACATGAAAAGAATATATTAGCATTTATAATTCTAGCGGGTGGATTAGCTTGGTATCTATTTCGGTAGTTCATGAGTATTTCACGTGATTATGATTGTTTACAAATTAGTTTTCACGTGTAGAACAATAGATTGCATACTTTTGCGACATAGCAACAAGCAAAACGTAAAGTGGTTTTGAAATTGAAAAGTAGATTTTATGTTTACTTTTAAAAGGCTCGTTTCTAACGTCGCTCAGGAATGTGATTACGTCAATGCAAATTTAAAGATGAATATAAAGTAACCAAACAAAAAAAATGTTGAGCATTACCATGTATGATCCTGAAACAAGGATTTATTTAGAGCCTCCGCTTAAAAATATTAGTGAGATGCAACTACTAGATTGTAATATTAAAACTAAAAGATTTATTAATTTCAAGGATCGGCAGATAATAGAAAATGCTAATAATATTGGCTTCATAATAATTGAACCTGGTACATATTCTCTTCGTAATATTAATTCGATCTTTTTTAATGATCCGAATAGGGAAAAGATAACAATAATTGAGACTGATACTGTTGACTATCTATATTCAAATAAGAACTTTAACGTTAAACTTACTAAAGCTTTGTCTATTGGTTTAGGTGTGCCTGAAATTATAAATCCTGGTAAATTATACCCTATAAATATACAAAATAAGGGTCCATTTAGACTTATGTGTAGTATAGTTGATAATAAGTCTTCATATATGAATAAAACAAAATATGGAGAACCTGTGAAACTCTCACCATCAACACTACTTGCAAACATACCCTCAAAAGATTATCCAACAATTCCACTTCGAACATATGAGAGCGTAATAAACCACTTTGATTTAACCATATTAGACAATGAATGGGAAAAACTTGATCTAAAGGGTTCTCCCATAACTTTTAGTTTAAGATTTAGATAAATTTTGTGTATTTTGTTATGTAACTATTATTTGAGTTATATAACATAATTATTTCTAATATATTAACTCTTCAAATCAATATACTGCATTTTTTATTTATCTTTTCTTCATTTCCCCAAATAATTTTTTCAACATTTCTTCATCGCTTATATTAGGATCGTTTTCTATTCCATATGCCTTAGCTGCTTTATCCCTTTGTTTTTTCATATCTTCTTGAAGTTCTTCTAATGTAGTTACTTTATCTCCTCCATATTTTTTATTCAATTTATTTAATACACTATTAACAGCAATATAATTAATATCTTTTATTCCATTTTTTTTTAACTGATCTATTAAATCCTTTTTACTATATTTAATAATTTTATATTGTTGATCTTCTTTATTCATTATTTTTTATTTTATTTTAAAATATTTAAATCATAATTCATTTTTTTTTTTTAATTTTTTCCCAAAAGTTCTTTCAAATCCCTTGACTCCTCAAAATCAAGACACCAATCTAAAAATCTTTTTTGGTGCCATGCTACATCAACTATTCCATCATGTAATTTTTTGTAGAATTTCTTTTTATGTTTTAACTTATAAACATCTATTTTTATCGCGGCTTCAAACGAATCAATAATAAAATTATTAATATTATATTCCATCTGTTCATCATCATCTTCATCATCATCTTCATAATCATAAAATAATTCCATATCATAATCATAATCATAGTTTTCTTCTCTATTTACATAGTATATCATATCATTAATAAACTTATCATTAAACATCCCATTCGCGAAAAAATTCTTTACATCATAAGAAAAATTAAAATAAATTTCATTATTATTCTTATTAATATACGAAACTTCAAAATAAATTTCCTCATTATTTTTATCAATAAAATCAAGAGTTCTTGAGATCTTTTTTAACAAATCTTTCTTGATTGATTCCATAAAATCATGAACACCTAGTTCTTTTTCATTAAGATATTTAAACTCAATCTTTTTATTTATATTCATTTTTATATTTTATTTTAAATATTTAAATCATAATTCATTTTTTTCGACATTCTTTACAATGTGCCTTCTGTTTTCTATGTTCGCATATTTGGGATCCTCCACATTCTTTACAATGTGTTTTTTGTCTATCATGTTCACATATTTGAGATCCTCCACATTCTTTACAATGTGTTTTTTGTATGTTGTGTTTACAAAATTTTGATCCTTTACATTCTTTACAACAATATTTAATTTTATTATGTATACATAATTGTGACCCACAACATTCTTTACAAAAATATTTGCACTTTTTATGGATACAATAATATTTATTATTAATACCATCTTTTTTAATTTCATTAATGATTTCCTCCTCTGAAAATTTTTTAATACTTTTAATTAAATCTTCTTTATTCATTTTTGTTCTTCCTTTTATTTTCAACTCTTTTGCAATATTTTTTAATTGTTGAAAATGTAAATCTTTCACCTCTTTTTCCATATTTAATAAAAATTTTTGTAAATCTTTAAACAATAATTCATTTTTTGTAAAAGTTAATAAAATATTAAATTCTTCTTTTCAAAAAATAAACCGGTTTTTAAAATCAAATTTTTTTGAAATACATACATACATACATACATACATACATAAAATTCTGGTAAAATTGGGCTAGAAACTCACCGGAAATTTTAAGAAAAATTTAAAAAAATTTAATAAAAATTTAAAAAACCCGCTTATTTTTACGGTAATATAGTAGTCAAATTCTTTTTTTGATCGGCTACTCGATTGTTGCTTGCGACATGTCGTTAAAGATGTAACGAGTAGGATACAAGTAAACCCCTTTTGTTTATTTTAAAAAAAGCGTATTTAAGCGGAGTCAAGCGAAGCGAAGTTAAGTCACTGATTGATTAGATTTAACTTTAGATTGAACAGGTTCCGGTTAAATCCGAGCGCTCACAACACAAGTCAATAGCTTCTTTTTTTCGATTCTGAGTCGCTCGTGATAGGGACAAGCCAATTTACAAATTGTAAAGAAAGTTTGACTTCCTAAACAGTACCAGTTTATTAGTTGCTCGGGTAAGATTATTGTGATTTTTTCCGTGTTGTCATTATTCTTCTATTGTTTATACTTGTGACTATCTTCACAATGACAGCTAATTAGTGCCCCGCGCAAGGTAGTTGTGATTTTTTTATTTTTAACAAATCAGTTTATTTTCACAAAAGGAGTAAACAACATTAGCATTAACCAATTAGAAGACCAGAAATTCGATCCTTTTCGAGTAAGTGTCCCACTATAAAAAGCTGTCGTGAATTGCCCCCGCCTTCAATGAAATCCACAACAAGTCCCTTAATTTTAATGTAGATTTTAATGAGAAACGCGATATCCCAAACAGAAGACAGTAATACTCGGTGATTACAGCAGCATCCCCCCAAAAAGATTCTTGTTAATCGTTCTCGTGAACCTCCTACAAACGTTAAAAACTTTTGAAAGCTTTCAAGGAAAATGACACATCTGTGTATTCTCTGTAAAAAGTTCGTCAACTCCCGTCAAGGAGCCCTTCTATGTGATGGTACACCTGATCTTAGCGTCGG
The DNA here is from genome assembly GCA_949710005.1 of Ricordea florida. NCBI lineage: Eukaryota > Metazoa > Cnidaria > Anthozoa > Corallimorpharia > Ricordeidae > Ricordea > Ricordea florida. The sequence continues at coordinate 2,519,386 of OX453276.1, read as the reverse complement.
ATGAACAACTGGAAAAGTTAAGCAAGGTTAAGCGCTGGTACGTTGAAGGGACATTCAAGTTGTGCCGTCCACCCTTTACTCAGCTGTTCACAATTAACGCCTTCGTCCACGAAGGCGACCACGCCAAACAAGTTCCGCTCCTGTTTGTACTTATGTCAAGCAAAAGAAAGCACGACTACAAGAGGGTGTTGAAGAAGGTCTTGAGGATCTTGCCAGCTGCCCCAAACGTCGAGCAAGTTACGCTGTTATGTATGGTAGGCTAGGTTTGCCAGCCTGGGTACTAGCGTGCACGTTAGCCTCGTTATGATGTATATAAAAAGAACAAGCTTTCCAAAAAAATAAAGGTTTTGTCAGTTGTATGTTAGCAACCGCCCGCTGAAACAACCGCCGACTTCGAGAGCGCCGTGTGGGGAGCATTCCGCAAAGCTGTCCAACCAGAAGTGCAGTTGCTGGGGTGTGCATTCCACTGGAATCAGGCCCTGTAGAGGAAAGTGCAGGAGATAGGCTTGCAGACTGCCTATACGAGTGACCAGGCGACAAATAAGTACATCAGACGACTGATGGCGCTGCCATTTTTACCCCATGAGACTATTGAAGTAACATACGAGAGCCTGAAAGCAGAAGCTACGACGGACCCACTGAAAAAGTTCGTTGCCTACATTGGAGAAAACTGGATCCGCAGCAGAGTATGGCCCCCTAAGTGCTGGAGCGTTTTCATGCAGTCCATAAGAACGAACAATGATATTGAAGGTTGGCACCATAATAATAATAATAATAATAATAATAATAATAATAATTTAATAATTTATATAGCGCTTTTTACATGTGCTGATCAAAAGCGCTTTACAGTAATTTCATTAAAAACAATAAAAGTATACATAATTATACATAAACAACTAAGACCTAAAAGGTAAAATACAGTAAAAATTTAAAAAGATACATTAAAATGCTGATCTAAATAAAAATGTCTTAAGTTTACTTTTAAAAACACCGAGTGTCGTGATAATACGCAGGTCGGCCGGCAAACTGTTCCATAAAGCCGGTGCAGATGAAGTAAAGGACCTGCCGCCGAGTGTTGGGCGCATTGTCTCCCGTGGAACTTCTAATAATAGGCTACTATTTGAGCGCAACGAGTATGAGCCTGAACAAAAGAGCTGCTGACTGTTGTGGTCTACCGCTGTACATGCTTGTGGACTTGCTACACAAAGAAGCCCGCCTGGTATCATTGCAGATTCGTCTTCTCTCCGAGCGCAAGCTTAAGCGGATGCAGAGAGCAACTCTTTGACATGTGGGAAGCATTTAACAACAAGCAGAAATCGCTGAAACAGCTGCTGAAAGGTGCGCTAACATCAACAGGCCAGTTATTACTTGAACTGAACACTTTAACTTTGCCCTGCGTCAAATGTAAAAAGTAAAAACAAATTACTTAACAATTTGGTAATATGATGGGTACGAAACGTCTTAATTTGTTGGGTACGAATCGTCTGGGTACGAACTGGTCGTGGGTACGAAACGACTGGTAAGCCCCTAGGACCCCCTTGGGAAGAATTTTGTAACAAATTGAAAGCGAAAGTTGCTGATTGGCACATTCCTTTCACAGCAACGCGGGTCTGTGCTGCGTAGAGAGTGTTTCCCGTTTGATGCTAAGTGTTTACAGGTATAGTTTATAAAGAAACTGGTGCTGCGTTGGTAGGAAATTGAAGCACAAGAAATTGGGATAATCAAACAAATTGAAAAAGTAAGTTATACCACCGTAAGGTAAGAGGGAGGTGCTGACGTTTCGATTGTTAGCCCTTCGTGGGAGGGAATGAATGTTATCCCTTATCAAGTCGTTTGATTATCCCAATTTCTTGTGTTTACAGGTATGTTTGTGCAGATAACCTTCTAAGCTTGTAGTTTTATGAAAGGCTGTTTGTCGTGTGACTTACTGAAGTTGCTAAGTCGAGTCACAGTTCCTGCAGCAAAGTTATTTGCGTTGGTGGTTGAAACCATTCCTGATGCTCAATTCATTCTGTTTTCGTTTGTCGCTTTCTGTTGTAGCTTCCTCGAATGATAATTGGATAATGGAATGACGTGAGCTTAGCTGGTGTTCGGTAGGTGAGTTAAAGGAATTTTTATTGCCCTTTTCCATCTCAACGACATGATTTACTAGTACGAATTATTTTCCCTTTTCCGCCATAACGGAATGAATGTGAATCGACAGAGATCGGTACTGTGCCTCGTGTCTGTGAAATGATAACCGTGTTTGACAATTGACAGAATAAACCTTGTGAGGAAAAGTTTGGAGTGATTTCCGCACAGGTCCCTACTCATTATGCATGCAGGAGTTTTAAGAAATCTTTGTATAAATACGCGTCACATTGTTATCATTGTCCTGCATGCATAATGAAGTAGGTACCAGTGCGGAAATCACTCTTTCAGCTCGCGAAACGTGACATACCGCCGACATCTACTATTACATAACGACCGAGTTTGGTTACGCCAAACGTGACCTTCGCCTTGCAGCATGTTGTAGTTTTGCATTACAACGGTTTGAATTTATAAAGGTTTGTATGGTGAAAAACGGTCCTCGACATTATGCACCTATAAATGTTAAGCCCCAGAGTGGTGGAGGGTGGGGGGCGGGCAGACCCAGGGGAATTTGACATTTTGATGGAAGCCAGAGTCAAACTCCCCACCCCCAGGCACTTACGAAATATCAATTTCCCACCTCCGGGGTAAGGTTCCGTGGGTAGCCCGCCCCCCCCCCCCCCCATTGATAGGTGCATTGTAGCTGAAATTTTGGTATTTTTGCAATAAAAATGACTTATACCTTCTTGTCTTTTCTATTGTTATCTCGCTTCTCAGCTCGATCCGAAGCCTTTTAAGCGAGTTGTCGTTTTTTGGTTTTCCTCTACTAAGAAAGAGTAAAGCCTGCACACTCGATTCTGGACTGACCCCTGCTCGAATTACTCAAATTACCCCCGCTATTACTTACCACGTTTTCCATTGAAAATTCGATAAGTAATATTCGCTGTGTAAATTTTTAAATCGCATTTTGTAATTTATATCATACTTATCTCGTTCTCCATTGAAACTTCAAAGGCATCCTTTAAGGAACAGCTAGTTAAAACTTTGACGGACAATCCAACGATTAGATTGAGATTGCCGGTGCAAACAAAGCACTTTTTCTCAAAATTTGTAAACATGTCTAGTTGTTGCTTTGATTGGCTTGTCACAACAATGCTCTGTCAGCGGCCTGAACAAAAATCTTCCCAGGGGACCGTGGAGCAAAGGGCCTGGCTTGTAGAGAACTGTGCGCTCCTTCCCCTGTTCAGGGTCAATTTGTTAGCCCCGCATCCCGCTCGGGTTTCGAAAGTGTCCACTAAAGGTGCCAGCAGCATGATCACTGATAGCGGATGGTTAGTTTTTTTTTCGATTCAGAGCTTTGTATCGTGCGCTGTGGAGATGAATTTGGCTTGGAATTTAACTGGAAGGGAGCGCTTAACCCTGTACTATGATTCTGCAGAGGAATTGAGGCGGCTGGCGGGATTTCAGTGTTTTTTTTTTTTCGCTTTGAGAGGGGTCAGTCCAGAATCCAGAGTGCAGCCCTTACTCATTCTTAGTAGAGGAAAACCAAAAAGCGACAACTCGCTTAAAAGGCTTTGGATCGAGCTGAGAGGCGACATGACAATAGAAAAGACAACAAGGCATTGAGGTGAGTCATTTTTATTGCAAAAATACCAAAATTTCAGCTATAATGTCAATGACCGTTTTTCACCATACAAACCTTTATTTATTTTTATTTATTTATTATTATTTTGCCATATACACAAAATATACATGTAAAATTTAAAAAAAAATGACGAGGCAAGGAAGCCCAAGAAAGCCAATAAGGCTTATGAAGAGAGCCACCTTTTAAGATTATGTTATTTAATTAATAATTACAATGCTGACATTGGCAATTTAACTCTAAGTACGCATATTTGTTTTGAACATAGAAAATGATCATTAAAATAGGATAAAAATAGAAAAGGCTGAACGTGTAAGTGTAAAAAAAAAAATAATAATAATAATAAAATAAAAAAAAAAGGGCGAGAAAGAAAAGGTGAAAAAAAAAATGCAAGAATAAACGAGAAAAAAAAAGCGAAGAGGAGAAAAACTACACACAAGCATTAGGAGAACTAAATTGTGCTTATACCAAGAAAAAATGACTTAACCCTTTCAATCCTGTTTACGTCAATTGACGTGACGCTCGTGTCACGCGAAAGTCCGATTTACGTCAAGCGAGGTTTCTTTGGGGTAGCTCAGTTCAACAGCTCTTTTCCCTTCATTGGTTAATGCTGAGGTCATGTGACCTTCAGTAAAGAAACCAGCACGTGCCAAATAGAAATTTTCTCATACACGACTTCCCCGTGAAACGTCGCTTTCACCGAGAATTTTGAAGTTAAACTTCGCGATTTTTTCGCTGTTATCGAAAAATGGCATCGCTGTTCGATGACTCTGATGATGAAGGTGATTTTCTCGGCTTTAGCCGAGAAGAAGTAGAAATGTTTCGCCAAACGCGTAAAGATTTTGACTACGGTGACAAAGTGTCACTTGAAGAGGAGATGGAAGACGAAGAATCATCGGAGGAAAGCGATGAAATTCAGTGGAATGAAAGCTCCGAGAACGTAGAAACACCTGAGTTTACCGAACATGTTGGCCTTGTAAGAAGAATGCCGCTGTATTCGTCCGTTCTAGATTGTTTCTTGCCTTTGTTTACAGCGGACCTGTTCGAAATTGTCACTAACAACAACAACAGTTACACGGCTGAAATCAACCTCAACCGAGAAGAAATGCTACGCGATTTTTTGCCTACTTCTGTGACAGGAATCAAAGCATTCCTTGGCGTTCTGATTTTGATGGGAATTATTAAGTTGCCAAATATTTTCCCTTATTGGTCTTCGCCTGAGCGGTTCCATCAGACAAGCATAGCGAAAGTTTTCTTTCGGGACAGATTTCTTGAACTAATGTGATATATATCTTCACATCTCAGACCCAAGAACACTACCAGCACCGAATCATCCAGAGCACAAACTCTACCGATTAAAGCTTGTTATTCAACGAAAGCGTGCTGGCCGTCCACGAGCAGAACCTGTCCTTGCGGATTTACTGGATCATATATATGATCGAATTGTTCAAAAGAATAAGAAAGCGCTGCTCTGTGAAAGCCTGCAAGGCCAGAAGTCTCAGGCGTAAAAAAGCGAACAAAAAGGGCGATGGGCCTCGCGAATCCCGAGCAGGCTGCCGCGGGTGCAAGGTCATTCTTTGTAAGGGAAATTGTTTCGCCGAATGGCATAGCATTCTTCGCCCAGAGGGTGAAAATAACGGTTCAGACACTGACATTTAGACATTATTTTATTTCTTTGACAATTTTTTGTACCTTAAATTTGTATTTAGAAGTTTTCCTGAGCCTCAAAGTAGATTTGTTTCATTCAGAGCCGTGAATGGACAACAGCATGGCGCGGGAAATTCAAATTGTGCTAATTAAAAATATAGTTTTCTTATTTTGTAGGCGTTTGTATGTAGACCGATTTGACATGTGCGATAGCTTATTCTCTTGACTACAAGTTTTCTTTTAGGTGCAATAGGGTTTTTTTCTATTATTTTAAAGTTATTAAGGTGAAATAAACAGTACTTCATAATTATGTGATGTAAGCCTAATTAATTCAGGACCAAGGTGATATTTGAGCCCAGACAAGTTAGGAGTGAAAGGGTTAAATAGAATAAAATTTGACTTTTTTATGTTGATAGAAAGCTTATTAGCCTGAAAAAATTAAATTAAAACTGTTGTAACGCAACACCACCACATGCTGCAAGGCAAAGGTAACGTTTCGCGTAACCAAACTCGTTCATCATGTAATAGTGGATGTCGGTGGTAACCGTTTTGCGCTCTGAACATTCCCATACAGATTAAAAAAAAAAAAACTGCTCGCATTGTGACCTTGGGCCACCTGTGACTGGAACAGATCTTTCGTTACCAACCTATACCTAGCTTCGCTTTATAGCCTTTGTGATCTCTCATGCGAAAACCTTCCTTAGGAATGAATGCACGGCAAGCGAATGAATGAGAAACGGATGGAACAGCTGAACGGATGCACGGATAAAGAAAATTTTTTAATGGATGCAGTCAAACGGATACACGGATGAAGAAAATGTTTGAACGGATGCAGTCAAACAGAAACATGGATGACAAAAATGTTTGAAACTGTTTGTTTTTGCTTGTGTTTTTTCACTGTGTGCGATTTTTTATGAAGCAAAGGAAAGACCGCTTTTGTTTAGAATTCTCATGCGAAGCGAAATCATAGTAGAGAAATTCGGGGGGTTCTTTATGTCGCCCGTCTGAGTTTCAAACCTTTTCACTTCGCAATTTCAGAAGGTTCGCAGGTCGCTGTCCTAATTTCGAGTGAGCCGCTCGTTGTTCGTTGTCATTTCAGCTCCTTCGTATCGCCGTTTCAAGGCCATGTCACTTGTTGGAATTTACCCCTAACAGGGCCTCTTTACTGCGCAAAACTGATAATGAAGGAAGAAAAGACCACTTTTGTTTAGAACTGTCATACAACAGAAACTCGCCCAGAATTTTTCCTTTTCGACCAGTTTTCTTAGAAGATTATTCTAATCGTTGTTTTTCTTGTAGCCTGTATACATCCGTTCCCACCCCTCCCACCCCCTACGGGGAAAATTCAGGGAGGAAACGTCTGTGATTCGGCGTCCCTAATCGTGTTCTAGGGTCACGTGATCTTCTCAAGATTTTGAGAACGAGGTTTCATTGGCTGTTGTATTTTAATACTTCTGTTTGGTTACAAACACGCATTTGGCGCGAAATCACAGTCTTATCGGGTTTCTTGCGGTATATCCTTGTAAACTTTTATAACATGGTTGATCGGAATGAATCAATGCGTTTTATGTCGGTAAGCTAGCATATACGCTTTTTCCTCCAAGAGCCACTTTCAAAGCCTCCTTTTGCTCATCAAACAAACTTGAAATATTAAAAATTGTGGATACTCGAGAAAATGCTTCGTTGAACTTCTTTCATATTGTTTTAAGTAGTTACGGTGCAAGGCGCATGCGTACATTATATATGCAAATGTATGTCAGAACACGATTAGGGACGCCGAATCACAGACGTTTCCTCCCCGAATTTTCCCCGTAGGGGGGGAGAGGTGGGAATGGATGTACACAGGCTATTTTTCTTGTCTCTTGCAAGAATTCTCGACAAAAATTCTACTCATCATCATGATTTCTTCTGCTATTTTTGAGCAGTCTAGAGTCATTTTGGGGCCAAGCTGGGCAAGTGTGTTGCGAGTGGAGGGTTTTTCGCTTCTAAATTAGTAGATGAACAGAGGCATGAATAACTAACACGAGTTTGTGTTTACATGACCACATGAACAAACAGCGAGAGTCTATTCCCATGTGAGATACCAACCACCAAAAGCGTTTGAAAAGGTCAAGGTCATATACCTTGTTCGAACTTGTTGAATATAAAATCTTATTCTTAAATAAAACGTGTACCAAGAAACGAATGTGCTGAAAGCCAAGATGGCTATTCAGCAAAACACGTACCGTGACAATTCACTCTAGGTTAGTGAACAAAATCCCTTGTATCAAATGATGCGAACCGATTGACTGTTTTGAATCGCACAGATAGGACAAGCCGTTCGAACGGATGAAAATTTTTTTCGCACGGATAGCCGAAGCCGTTGGAATGGGTGAAACTTTTTTCGCTCGGGTAGCCGAAGCGGTTCGAACAGATACACACCAGATTTCACACCGATAGCCCGAGCCGTTCGAATGGATGCAAATTTTTTTCGCATGGGTAGTCCAAGCCGTTCGAACAGATGTCCAATCCATTTGAACGGCTAATGCACAGCATACGAATGGCTATCCGTGCGAAAACAGCAAACCATAAGGAACGTTTTCGCGTGAGAGGTCACAATTTTATTCTAAAACCAAGTCCCATGGGGGAGGGGGATGGGGGAAGAGACTCCCACACAATGGGTGTAAACAGTGACTGTTTGTGCCATTGATAAGGTATTAATGTTATTCAGTCTGATCCTAAGACATGGTACCTAAATGTTATTATATCACATTCTTATATAAGGTGGTGGGGGCGGATGCCTGAGGGGTTTCTATGACACCCTGATTTCGCCTTTAAATAATCAATTTGATTCTTATGTACATGAGGTAGTAGGATTCTGTGACAATTATGTAACAGAATAAAAGTCTGGTAAATCCCTGATCGCAGTCATAATTGAAAAAGATTTCAGTAAATGTTTAACCATAGGGACAAGATGGGACTTGGGCATGAAGGGCTAATTTACCGAAGCAATGGAAAACCAGAAGTAAAAAAAAAAACTCTGAAAGGAAAGAGTTGTGTATACATGTGTAATCATGAATCATAAAAAAAAAATCACATGCAATATAATACACCAAAGGTTATATTTGAATTAATGCGAGAAGTGAATCCAGTTCAACTTGCTAGTGTTCTGTTGCCACAACGGGTAATGACACACACTTTTTTTGTCATAACTTGTAACACACCACAAATTTCTGATTTACCCTATGATCACTGAAATATGAATAGTAAAAGGTTTTAACCCAGGACTATCAGTAGTTCGGGTAGTTCTGAAAAGAACTGTTGTTGGTGACTAACAACAGTCACCAACAACAGTTTTTTTTTTTATTCCTTTTTTTTGTAAATTTTCAGTAGTGAGTAACTTCTTGGTCCATAGTAGCTGAAATCTCATTGATTTTATTCATACGAAAATCATCATTCGTTGCCAACGAACAAGCCATGTGGAAGGCTGGTGTGTTGGCAAGAAATAAAGCTGTGAGAAGAATACTGTATACAGAAAAATTCTCAGAAACATTGAAAGAATGTGTTAGGTAAGAGAGATTCTACGTCACAATGGTTGTTCACGCGCCTCTCATTCTTGCAGCAAATGATGGCACAAGTTGTTCGCAAACCTGTGGTTGAATTGAATTGAATTGTATTTATTGTGTGTGTGCGTTGCAAAAAGGTACTAAAGGTGCATGTTCTGTATCTTTTTTGATTAAGTATTGACAGCCAGAGTGGAATATTCTCAAGCAAACCAGTGAGCTGAAATTGTAGTGCCAGTGCATTGTATCAGATGAAACAAGTTGAAGCCAACATGTTCATTTAAGCATTATTTTGACCCGCTTGTTAAATCAATAAGCAGTTGTGTTCTTTGCAGTTACAACTTTGCACCAGTATGTTCCTCTGAGTGACAAAATTGAGCCAGTGTACGTGCTTTGTACAAGTGACTATTTGTTCTGACCCTAAGTGGGCTGTTGCTTTTCTATTGGGTTTTTGTTATTGTTTCCATACTTCACTAGATTGCATTGCAGCTTTTAGTGTAGGTTATTAATACCTTATATGGCTATTCATTGGCATATTGATGGAGGATTTCTGAGCATGAGGGCATGGGAATTTTCTGCTCACCAGCGCTGTGAGCACATTCCTTTTCACCACAAAAGCAAACTCCAATAAATGTAAGTTTTAACTGGTTACACTGTTGGTGAATCATTGTTACATCTCTTAAGGAGCCTAGAGTGGCTTCCGGAGATACACTAACAAAGCGAGATGGACCAGAACAGTGAAAAGGAAGATTACTCGCCTACCGATGGGAAAGCAACAGCATGTGATACTGACACTACCCTCAAGACAACCAGTCTAGAGCGTCTCCTCTCTCCGAATATGGAGGCCTGCTCACTGCTTCGACAGTCTTCCGCCAGTCAACAAGCATCTAATGGTCGACTTCTAAATATTCCTAGACATAATGCAAATGGGATTCAGAGCCTGAAAATGTAATCAGTGATCAGGAAGAAACCAAAACTAAAAATCAGACCAACCTCGAAGGTTATAGCAAACAGATTTTGTTCCGATAAGGAAAAGCTGGAAAAAATATGGTCTTCAACAGTGACTGCCATCACTAAACTACAAGAAACAGCGGATTCAATGGAAAGCCTTCATACAGCGGTAAGTGACTTACATTCTGTTTTTGCCAAATATCAACTTCTGTTATCAACGTTGATGGATGTTACTAGTAACTCGAATGCCTTAGAGTCCCCAACAGGAGAAGCAGGCCATAGATGAAATGATGAATGTTTGTCACAAATTAGTTCAAACCACAATTAATGAAGGTATTGATCGAAGGAATGACCTGCTGCAAGAAAATGGTTTGTTGCACTCACAAGCGGGGTCATGTGGATCTACCATCTCCTCCACAGCAATAAGTACTCAAGCAGGAACTGAAGCAGTAGCAGCCCTCAAGAAAGTAGAAATGCAAAAGAAAATAGCTTAGATACAGTTTCAGTCAGCACTTCAGCTAGAAGAGGAATAAAGGAAAAGACAAAAGAACAAATTAGCTCTTGCCAGGAAGAGGAGTGAATAGAATTCCTACATTTAGAATAAGAAGCTGCCTTTGCCCTAGCCAGAGCAAATCCATTAGATGATGAATTATGGCAAAAAAAAATATAAGATTCGGGATCTGCCAGTTAAAGATCCTAACCAGTGTATACAAGATTATTTCAATAGTAAGCCGGACGAAAACATAGAAATGGAGCCACCCCTTAAAAAAGAGCAGACCACACTCAAGAAGCTAAGAGCCAACGCAGAAGAATTCACACCTGCAGCCAGAGATAATGGAGTGGCGAAGCCTGTTGATACCTTTTGAGCATACATCCAGTTTATGGCCAGAAGAGAAGTAGTCAAACAAAATTGAGAAATTCGACAATCGTCCAGACAATTACCATACCAGGAAAACATCCTTCAAGAATATGATACGAGATGTTGAAATCACGCTGAGTGAAACATTAATACTGATGATAGAGAATACCACTGGCGAGTACAAGAAGCCCGTACAGAGATTGCGCAACGTCTATGCAGAGAACCCTGCCCAAGGGCTAAGAGAATCGTGGAAGAAACTAGGTGAACGCTGCGGCCGTGACCCATACTCACTTAAATAAGTTGATAAACTTCCCTAGGATCAAGCCCTGAGACAGCAAGGCCTTAAGGGAACTCGGGGATTTGCTACTCAAGCTAGAATGTGCAAAAAATTATGGTGGCCTACATGTATGAGGATTGAATGTTGTGGAAGAACCAAGGTTCTTAAAGCCAGTCCTGTTGAAGCTCCCTAAGGACATCCAGGGAAGATGGCAAAGACGCGCTTATAGATAAAAGGTTTGTAATGACGTTGAGTATCCATCATACAGCGAGTTTGGCAAGTTCATCCAAGACGTTTCTGAGTAGAGGAACAACCCCTACCTAATGCTGGACACACACACACACAAGAAGAGGCTATCATCATGTACGAAATCCTCTCAGAGCCCTGGTCCCAGGGCTAGGCATTCACCAGAATTCACCAATGGAACCACTGGTACCACAAGGGAGAAGCCCTCATCCATACCTGACATTCACAAGTGGTGTCCAGTACACCACACACATCACCCTTTGAGCAAATGTCAAGCTTTTGGAGCTAAATCCATGGAGAAGAGGAAGCGTCTGCTAAGCCTGCACAGCATCTGTTTTTGTTGCCTTGCATCACCAACTCATCGCGCTAATTACTGTGTCATGATGTAAAATGCCGTGAGTCCTTAAGTGATGAACACCTGCCAGCACTTCATCCAGGTCCCTTACCTGACTCAACAGCCCAAGCTAAGGAACCCACATAGTCCTAACAGCAAGGAGAGGAGGCCAGCAGCATTACAACCAGCTGTACCAACGTTTATGACAATGCAGAGAGAAGCAATTCCTGCTCAATGATCTGTCTCTCAAACATCTATGTCAATGATCGCCCACACAACAAGATCTGAGCATACGTTATAATTGAGGATGAAAGTAACATCATTAAAGAGGCAAAATCTTGTGTTGTCTGCAATGGCACACTCAATAGTGAACGTAAAGAGTAAATGGTTACATGTTTGTCATGTACCACTACCATGTTGTCTTTTGAATGTATGACAAAGGTGGTATGCAAGTTAGCCATCAAGACAAAAATGGAAAAGTACAGTCAACAAAGATAATATCAGCTTAAATGACATACCTGATAAGCACTTGCAGGAGTTATTATAAAACTCAAGAGTGGAGAAAGGCAAATGATTGCTGACAATTCGACCCATGTTATTGACCAGTTTCTTCTATAAACTTATAGTTCACAACAAACTGATTACATGTTTGTAATCTACTATCGTGTTGTCTTCTGAATATATAACAAAACTGGTTTTAAATGCTGTTTTGTTTTTTAAATTTCATATTTTATATTTTGTAAGAATACATTTACTAAATGTTTGCAACATAAATAAGAGTTATTCCTTTGGAATATTTGAACGTGAATTTTAAAATCTCAAGTGACAGCATTAAACTTGTTTTAAAAACCACGAAATACAAAAAAATTGAAAGTAAGATAGAATTTGCATAGATTTTACACTTTCCTTGCATACCTGCACTCAAATGATTTTTTGAATTTATCGTCAGTTTTAGTATATTCACTCCATGTACAGAGATTTCATTATAGTTCCTGTTTGTTCAAAATAAATGACATTTTTGTTAAAATGATAATAATTGTGCCTTGAACTCCATAGGTGAATTTTCATTTGACTGTGAAAGAATTGTCCAACCAATAGTTGGTCGCACATGCTGAATCAATTGTTTTCTTTTGTTCTTTATCAGCAAGTACAAACCAAATAATCATTTTTCTTTGAAGGTCAAATGAAAACGACTCTAACCTCTCACTTACACTTCAACTTGATCAATAATGAAAAGTGTACGCACTATATATGCTAAATGGAAACAGACTCACCATTCATTGATTAACAGTGTGTATACGAGGTATACGAGTTAGCCCACATGCATTGCGAGGCAAAAACTTTTTTATGTGTTTTCTAAGCATGGTAAAAAAGGTTGCTATCACTCATATTGCACTATGCACTGAAATAACTTGGCCAAAGTACAAAAATATTTGGAAGAAACTTTCAGACATGTAAAAGACCTCTGTAAAAATGATAAGGCTGCCATAGATTAGAAAAAATTACATTGAATTTTTCCATGTGATATTTAAAAGGGCAGTTTTGTTGTGTCAAGTTAACTATGATTGCTTTGTCATTATAAGTAGCAAATCTGTCATTAATGAACTTTGAGACAGTGTTACATTTAGACAAAGAGCAGCTATTCTTAAATCAAGCTACCATCTTTGCCAAAAAGCCTCTGACCAATTTACCAGGATTGTATTTTTTTGTCTTAATTGTATCTTTCAATTCTTGGAGTTAATTACTGGGAATCTTATGCCCCACTCCTATCTCTACAGCTGTGTTGTTATATAACTTCAAAGGCAATACTTGGGGTTAAAAATAATATGATGTGCTGTATTGGTTACCCCAACATTGAGACAGAAGGGGGGAGGGGTGGGAGAAACTTGGTGGAGTGATTTTCATTTGTTTGCAAGATGAATAAGTGCATGTCAGTGCAACATTTATGACAAAGGTTGCATTCAAAAGGTCATTTATCATTGAAAGTTTTGATTGCACAGATTTAAAGCTATTTGATTTTTTACTAGTTGCATTGCAAATTGTGCAACATAAAGTAATGTTTATGGTTGTACAGCACACTCATTACGGTAGTTCAATTAATTGAGGATTATTATTATAACATGACTGTGCAAAAAATAGCTTTGAGTTTTTTTATCTACTATCTACATCCAGGGGTGGTTGTTTTTCCCAATTCCTATCTTTAATGAATCTAAATTGTGTAAATGGTACTTTAAGTCAAGCATAAAGTAAAACTTTTTCCTACATTTTCCAGGTCTTATGATCTCAACAAATGAGAAACAATGTCTGTGTCCAAGATGATGACGTCTGATGAGGAGAAACGATGGCTTGTAGTTGGAATTGCAATGAGCAAAGTTGTAGCACCAGTGTTATGTGATACCATTAAACAAGGAATGGATACCCAGTATATCAATCTTGACACTCACTGTGGTTCCCTTGCCACACCATGTACTTTGACAACACTTCAGTACAGTCAGGTTAACACAGATGCAGTCCTGAACAAACTGAAATTCAAAAATATCAATAGTAACTCTCTGCATGGCAAAACGAAGTTGTTGTACAACTACAGGATTGTCTCACCTGTAGATTTGGCAAAGTTGTACCTTCCTGATTACCTTACAAAGTTCACAGCCTTTGATGAGTCACTGGATATGAGTGCAATTCTGCGGCTTCTGGGGTTGTCCAGTCCGACTCTCTTGTTCCCTTCTCCTAACCCCACCCTACCCATACAGTCTGCAGCTGATGATGTTAGGGACAATGTGAGAAATCCCTGGGCTCACTGTGACTTCACCAGTTGGACAGAGGCTTTCTATAATGATTGTTTCACAAAGCTTGAGACTCTAATACGAAGTGTGGGACTGAGTGCTGGTGTGGAGAAGACAACACTTGATCAGCTGGCTGACTGGAAGATAAAAGGTAGGAATAAACAAAACAGACTTAAGTCACTAATGCATTATTTATTTTTTTTAAGAATACTTTTTCCACTCTCAGCCAGTTTTTTTAGCTCAGCAATAGTCATCTGTTATTGGATGACTGAAGTTATTTCTCCAGTAGTAGAAACATTTTTGGATGAGTGACGTTATTATTCTGGTGATGAAGAATTTTCTATGGAGCCAACTAGATTTGTAAACAGTATTTAGAATGAATCAACAATCATTTACTTGTATAGAATAGTGAGAAATGTTCAAGTGTAAGTGAATGCAGTTTTGACGATGGTGATGATGATGATGATGGTGATGATGATGGTGATGGTGATAATGATGATGATGATGGTGGTGGTGGTGGTGGTGGTGGTGGTGATGATGATGATGACGACGATGGTTGTGGTGGTGGTGGTGGTGGTGGTGGTGGTGGTGATGGTGATGGTGATGGTGGTGGTGATGGTGATGGTGATGAGGATGGTGATGATAATGATGGTGATGATGATGATGATGGTAGTGGTGATGATGATGATGATGATGATGGTAGTGGTGATGATGATGATGATGGTGATGGTGGAGGTGATTGTGGTGATGATGCTGCTCTGCTACTCATCCCGGTGCTCTTTCTGCTGCTTATGTTCATTGTGATCAAACTCTAATGTTCTGTTGCAGGTTACCAACTTGTGATGGGACATGCTGTTGATCAAAGCCTTCTGTCATTAGTACAAGTGGAGGTCAGCAAACTGCAAAAACAGTTGGCAGAACAAGCAGAAGCCCTCGGAGAGGCATCAGAAGAGATTAAGGTAGTGCAGGAGAAATTGACCTCGGTAGAAGAGAAATTGATGAACAGAATCCTGCAGTTAGAGGAAGGTCACACAAAGACGAAAAGGGAAATGCAACAGCTGAAACGAGGTGTGAAAAGTGAAATGCAACAGCTGAAACGAAGTTATGTCCAGACAGAAGAGAACCTACAAGAAGTCAACACCAAAGTGGCAAAGTTAGCAAGAGATCACTTGCTAACTGGCTCAAAAGTTCAACTTCTAGAGAAAGAAGTTCTCTGTCTTCAAAATAAACCAGGTACCTTGTATCGTTAATTTAAATAAGCTTCACTCTGTAATGTATGTATATTTAGGAAAAGTTCTTATATTAGCACTGCAGTAGAAAGATATTTGATAAATGAAAGATCCTCGCAATTACGTAAGCAACACAGTCAGTTGCCAAGATAAGACCAAAAAAAAATTCAGGCTTGAACGGGATTAGAACCCATGACCTCACGGTACTGGTGCAAATTGTAGTTGACGGTGCGCATCGGGCCGGAAGTCGACTTCCGGCCATTTACAATCTTCTGTATCAACAGTTGTAATAATATTGTCATTTGAAACCGCATACTTCTTTAATATGCTCGAATACACTTCTTACTCACTTTTATTTCAGAGCTTATCACTGTTAGGGACCGTTCATTTTTTTTAAGGGATAGGGGGGGCTGGTGGGATTTGGGGGAGTGTCAGTGGGAGATTGAGTGACCCCCCCCCCCCAGCTTGCCAATTTTGTCACATGACGCCCCTCAAAAGGATTTTTTTTGGGGATGACGCCCCCCTTGGACACCTCGAAAAAAAGTTACATCTGGTATTTTATAGATTAATACGTTCAAATGCCACTACATGCATCTTGATCTCATATTAACTGTTACATTTCACTTGACAAGTGAATATTTACAAATCTATAAAGAAAGCTGTTTTGCACACATCTCATCTAAATTTCTCAAAAGAGCTTCCAAATTGTCTTCTTTATCCCCCTTCCCTGACAATCCCTGAAGCGTGCATGAACGTTGAAGCTCTGGCAACAATGCTGTTTAGACGGGATGCAAAATTAATTGCTTACCTACTGCAAGCGAACTATTTTAGCAATGCGGCAGGAAGCAGGATGCTCACCAATCTTGAGCCGGACGTTAGGAACAGGGTGTACTGCATCCTGAAGATTATCACACGGATGATACGAGTGAAGAGGAAGATGATGATGAAGAGGATGGCGAGAACGACGAAGAGGAAGGAGACACCTTATTTCAGTGAACTGTACTCCACTGATTTCTTCACTGCGTGTAATGTGCTACGGGCAATGTTTTTAAGAGTTTTATTCAGAACTATATAAAGGCATTACAAAGTACCGTTTACCAACAAATGTTTGTGGTAGTTTTCTTTTTTGCAACTAAAAGTAAGAAAACGATCTCAGCAGTTTAATAGTCGCTAGAACAACATTTCACCAATCAAACACCTGTTGCTGTTGAAGCGCTGTTATTTGTAGTTAGTTTTATTGATATTAACTTTGCTAAGAATTTTTCTTCTTACTTTGAAACTGTTTCAGAATATTAAAGGTGTTTATATTTCGTGAAAAAAGCAGGCGAATTTCTCATCAAGTTATGAAAACTTCATACCACTTTTTCATCGCTTTTTATTCGCTTGACCCCCCCTTTTCTTCATTTTTTTGGGGTGCCCCCCCTTTAAAGCCATTTTTTTCGCGTGCCCCCCCCCCCAAATCCCACCAGCCCCCCCTATCCCTTAAAAAATGAATGGTCCCTTATGTTTTAGATTGTTTAAATGAAAGATGGGGTTATCACTCCATACATGCAAACCTTGTTGCCGACCACGTGCACAGCATTCATGGTGCTTCTCATTCTTGTACTTATGATAAATGGTTCCTTTGATCAGGAGCTTGTCCTTTGGAATCCTTTGATGTGAAAAGCTGTCAAAGTAAGCTTGCAGAGTACTACAAGTGGAAAGCGACAGTACCAACCTCTCTGTGGTCATCTTTACATCAGGTCGACATTCACGAGATCTACACTCGGCTGTCCTGGATCCGAGAAGATCACTCAGCGACTAGGTCATTCCACACAGAACTGAAAGACTACACGGATATCTTCAAAAGGAACGAGAAAGGCTTGTTACCGAAAAGGATTCTGGTGCAAGGTTTGACTGGAATGGGAAAGTCGACTTTTGTAAAGAAATTGGCTGTTGACTGGGCTGAATTTCACCAGCAAAAGGAAGTCGCAGGCAAAGGAGAAAAAACAGAAGATGAATCGCAATGGAAATCTGGTGAGGCAAAGGGAATTAGCACACCGCAGATTGAATTTCCTGGAAAATTTGAGATTGCTGTTATTGTAAAACTGAGGGACATTTCCCACTGTAAAAATCTACGAGAAGCGATACGTGAATCTTACCTTCTGCCTGAAGAAGAATCAGCTATGATAGATGGTCTGCTCAATTACATCACCACGAACCAAGAGAAAGTTCTGCTTGTCTTTGATGGCTATGATGAATACGGCTGCGGAAAAGACTCTGAAATATACCAGATTTTCAAAGGAAGCAAGCTGAGAAACTGCACTACTTTGGTAACTAGTCGGCCGTCCAAAGCTGACGAACTGAAAGAATTCGCAGATGTGCATACTGAGATTAAGGGGTTTGATGAGCAGGGCATCAAATTGTTTATGGGGAGACTTGTCGGTGATAAAGAGGTGGAGGATCTACTTGATTTTCTTGATGACAGATCTTTGATGGACTCTGCACGTGTTCCATTACTACTTCTCTTTTATTGCCTGTTGTGGAAGGAAGGAAAGCCCGAAAGCTTTCCGGAAACGCGAACAAAACTGTATTTGGAAATCATTCAGTGTCTTGTTAACTACAATGACAGGAGGAAAGCTGAGGGCTCACGTTGCTACAGTAAACTGGAAGATTGCAAAGAGATCCTCGTTGAGTTGGGAAAGGTAGCTTTTGAAGCTCTTCTCAAGGATTATCTTGTGTTCGAGTTTGATCAGCTGTCGGAGGCAGTCCAGTCGAAGGCAAGCCTCATTATTGGTCTTCTTGAGGTACAGGAATACACAGAGAATGTACGACCAGCAGGAAAGGTATCCTTCATTCACAAGAGCATTCAAGAATTCTTAGCCGCCTGGTACATCTCTCATCAGTGTATTCCTCAAGGATGTTTGGGTCGTATTAAAGATGAAGTTCAAAGTGTTGGATCTTATTTTGAGTTTAAGAATGTTCTTCTCTTTGTCTGTGGGTTGTCCGTGGAAGGTGCAAGAAAGGTTTTTGAATTGCTTAAATCAGTGAGAATCTCACACCCAAAAGTTGATTTGCCAAAGAGTTGCTTCTCACCTGGTTCTGCAATACCAAGGTATTCTGACCTAAATTATATAGAGACATTCTTCCATGACTGTGCTTTGGAATGTTTATTTGAAGCCACTGATTCTAGAGAGCAAGTTCTAGGAGACTGTCTCAACTCTATTGGCGGTGTAGTCCTTGTTTCTGATTCAACTGCTCGAGCTTTCAGTAAGGTGGCCAATCTGACACAGATAACAGAGACAGTAGACGTTATACCTTACTTTTTGTTGATGGATCATTTGAGTGCAAGCATGATCCCGGAATGCTTGAATGTTCCTATGAGTATTTCTGAAAGTGGTGAAGTTGTTAAAGTAAAAGACGTGTGGACAATGTTCGAGCAGAAAGGCTATTACTGGTTTGAGTTTCTTTTAACATTGACGAACGGTCAAATCCATTTTTACATAACAGACATAACCATTCTCTGTACCGAACATGCCCGTATTATTTCTCAGATCGCTCTCAGTCGTTGTAATTTATATGATTCATGTTCGACATCAGATAGTTGTACTCGTGATACAGTTTACAGGCAAGCGGTTCAGTGTTCATCTGCTTTGGTGCCAACCAAGCAGCGAGTATCCGAATCATGTTTTAGATTCTTAGAAAAAGTTGAACTTCGTTGTGAAACTGAGGAAATAGTTATGGAATGCGTCAGGGCAGCTATTTCACAGTCTGAACTTCGACCTGAACTCAAACTCACGGACACTTGTATGTCGTCGACTGCAGTTGCTAATCTTGCAAGTCTTATGCCAGAATTTAAAGCCATTACAGATATTGACATTGTCTTGCACAGCGATATTGACATTGAATCTAAAAGCCATCTTGGCATTGATTTTGAAAACAATATTGGCAGTGATTTTGAAAGCGATGTTCACAGTTGTTTTGAAAGCGATAGTGACTTTGAAACCTGTAATGGTGAGTTAGTCACAACATTACTGAATAGTATCGTCCAGAAGATTATCCAGCTGAAGTCACTACGACTGTGGAATGTGGACCTGATCTCCGAGGCAGCCGTAGCACTGGGCCGTTGTTTTCATGAAATGCGAGAACTGAGGAGACTGCATATCATTGGAAAAGGAGGAAACACACTTGAAAGCGCTGACATGGAGTCTTTATTTGGAAAGTTTGGAAAAGTGTTACCGTTAAGATCCCTTCAGTTTACTAAATTTCATCTTGGCAGTAGTACAGCTCCTTTGAGGGATTGTTTCGGGTTTTTTCCCAGTTTAACGTTTTTAAAACTAAGTCGTCTTGGAATCAATGAACATGGCATAACTGTTCTCTCTGAGGGCTTCAGACATGTGCCAAAAATAACTAAGCTTTCTTTGTCACACAATCCACTGAGTCACGGTTTGAGCTCAGTCATGTCACTGGTCAGGAACCTCCCTATGCTTCAGAAATTGTGCCTTAGCAGTGTTAGTTGTTCAGAGGAAGATGCTAGTTGTGTTGCTGGAAGCTTCAAACACATGCCCAACTTGGAATCTCTTGACCTGTCAAACAATCCTCTTGGTCACGGCGTGACATTAATAGTATCACAAGTGAAGAACCTTCCGAAGCTTGATACATTGTACCTTGGAGATGTTGGTTGTTCAGAGGAAGATGTGGAGTATTTGAGTGAAGGGATCAACAGTATGATGTCGCGCGCAAGGGGCTTGGGCAGACGTCCTTACTTGGATTTATCAGATAATCCCCTGGGGCACAAAGTGAAGTCACTCATTTCATCCATCGTGTGCTTTCCAGAGGATGGATTTTTGCGCCTTGAGAGGACAGGCTGTTCGGAAGAAGACGTAAATTATGTTCGTGAGCTGCTAAGAGAACGAGGGCTGAACCATGTTCACGTCAGAAGAAACCTCAGTGACTGCTATTCTTCCTTCCGTTTAGGGTTCAAGATCTTTCTTTCAAGATCTTTCTGTAACAGCACTATGGACGATGCATGTCACTTCTGAATTACTTGCTAGATACGTTTCTTTCGTGTGAGATATCAGCCAGTAATTGGGGCCTAGACACAAGTTCCCATAAGACGAGTGAGCACGAGAAACAAAACTAGGAAACTTGTCTGAAAGAATTTAATTAATGTAGAAAAAAAATTGAAGACGAAGTTACTCATTTTATTGCCTGCTTCTCAATCTTGTCATAAAGTTTTACGGGATGCAAGTCTGCACGGAGAGCTAGTTGATGGAACTTGTATGCTACAATTTGGGATTGTCATGAAAACCAGACATGGATACAAATGATTTTTACAGAAAAGAGGACTTAGGGACTGTGCAATAATTATCAGGAGGGGGAGGGAAGAGTCTCTTAAGGAGAAATATTACACAACACCCCTCCTCCCAACCTACCTGAGACATCATGGAGGACGCACATGCAAACGCCAGATCCGCTTCAACCATTTCTAATTCGACTACTTCTGTGTACTATGGTGACAATTCGTTGAATCGCGATCAATATCTGTTGTATAATGCAGCTAAGAACAGATTTAGTTGGAACGGCACTCCTAAGGATCTCGAAACATTTATCGTCGCGAGACTAACCAGATCAACTGATCATGCAGTTGATGGCGGCAATAGTGACAAGTTAACCAAGTCTAATAACAGCTCCTGTGTCATTCTATAGAGACTAACCAGATCAACTGATCATGCAGTTGATGGCGGCAATAGTGACAAGTTAACCAAGTCTAATAACAGCTCCTGTGTCATTCTATAGAGACTAACCAGATCAACTGATCATGCAGTTGATGGCGGCAATAGTGACAAGTTAACCAAGTCTAATAACAGCTCCTGTGTCATTCTATAGTTACCTGATACAACATTCAATTTTTATCGAAACACGAAGACTCTACAAGTGCAAGGGAAAGCGGCTGAAGATGTAAAAGTTGTTCTTAAAGAGGTGGTGAAAAACGTACAGTTTGTCGAGAACTTAACCGAAGAAACTGTCGAGCATAACAACAGTGGCGCTATTGTGATTAATGAAGAACCTCATGATCAGTACACTTCTCCAGAAAATGTCACATTGACGGATGATTTAAACATACAAGATTCAATTATATCTGACTCTGAAACAGTTAATAATGAATTTCAGAAGCTTTGGAAAGCAGTTAACGCTATTCAACGAAAATTTGAATTTGAATTACCCGCGAAACAGTCCCAAACGGCTGCATTGGAACGTGAACTTGACGAATATAAATTAAAATGTTGACGATTTGATCCTCGCAGTATGTAAAAGAATTTCTTAAGCAAAAGTGATTAATTAAACCTGAGAAAAGAGTTACATTGCAGTTGTGGTGAGATCTCATTCTATTGGTTTGCAACCCAAGGAATAAACAATAGATTGAACCAAACAAACAATACCCCAGTCCTGAAAACACTGGAGCTGTCTTGAGCTGCTACATTGAGGTCTTCTTATATAAAGGGGATGTTAATGTTGTAGTTCAATTTTTTTCTTAGTTTAAATTTTATTTTCCTTTGTATTTTGGCTATGACAATGAATTTGAAACAAAGTAAAATACAATTTAAACCAAGGATAAAATTGAACCACAACCTTAACATGGTACTGAAGTGATTTCACTCCGGGGCGATTTCACTCCTGTTCCCTCTTGTCGCTGTGTATTTTTTACATGATAACCACTAGAAATATAGACACTTGTGGACTGCATGTGTTAAAGACCGGTCATTATTTATGTGGGGGGATTTTTTTTGTTTCAGCATGAAAGAAAAAGCGTGACCCACCCCTTCAAGCCCATTAGTTAATTCTTGACCCACCCCCATATAACTTTATTTAAGAGGTGACCCACCCCCAGCCCCCTTCAATCTATACCTCTATAAGGAGTTTCTGTTCACTGAACGAAATCACCATATCTTGTGGACCAGTGTCCTACTCGGTGGCCACTTCTTGTTGATGTGCCTTCTTGTATTGTTACAGTATGACTGTCATCATCTGATTCACTTTCGCTTGCACTTTCATCACACAAAACAAGGTTATTGTCACTGTCACTCTCATCACTGTCCTCACCAACTCTTGACGCTTAAAGGAAATGTAGATTCCTTTGAAGTTTCATAATAGTGTACTGTGATTCGCTTGATTTTGTCAATTTTCTCTCTGTTCTTGCTTAGTTTATTATGCTCAATGTATTTGTTCAACCTCAATCATCGTGAAATTCTCTTTTGGTCCACACCTTTTCTCTAAAAAAATAGGCCTGGCCCACCCCATGATTCCCTCCCTTCCCCCCCTCCCCCACATAAATAATGACCGGTCCCTTAACACCGCTGGATTAAATGGGTGCCGATGTTTTAGGCGTTGGCCCGAAGTATGTTTCCTCTCATCAAAGCTGCTGTTATTTACTGACATCAGTCTTTCAACAATTTGGTCGTTTGATATTAACGTTATGGCGACAAGGAATTGACCAATGAGAAACGAAGAATAATTTTAATGAAAAATGATTGACTTATTGCTCCTCCTCTTTTTCAAGGGTTGAAATACAAAAACATTGACCTGAAACAAGCGCTGTATGATCACTTGTTTCACCTGCCACCAGTTCATGAACTAAATATCACATTGATTCACGATATGGCAATAATTGTGATAGTTTTGTCCTTGTTCTGTTTTGTATTCCCGTTTTGTGCTTTCCAAGAACTGGGTGATTGTATTTGGTCGCACAATAGTGCGTTTTACGCGTATTTTGAGCCTGCTATAAATCACTACTTGAACGTGAGTCGGGTTGGTATATCTTCCGTATATGATGTCACAGACTGTGCTTTAACGTGTCTTCGTCATCCTACCTGCGTCGCCTTCAACTTGGCTTCCTCTTCTGACGCCGATAAAAAACGTTGGTGTGAGTTGCTTCCATCTACCAGACACGATGGCGGTGCAAACACGCTTGGTAGAAATCTCCAGTCTTACCACTACAGCATGCAGGTATTTCACTGTTTCCGTTGGTTTTAATTATATTTGTGTTGCATTATGCCAAAGCAGGAGCGAATAATTCGCTCCTGGCCAAAGGCCTTAACCGTCGAGACTGTTGTTTGGTTTAGGCTTCGCGCTAAAACAACTCTTGTGAAAATATTGTTTATATCTAGGGGCGTAGCAAGGATTTTTCAAAGGGGGGTGGTGCGGGGTCATATTGGGTGTGTTCCTTTCGGTGAATCCAAAAACGGATTTTTGATCTGGTGAATCCTTTTTCAAAACGGATTCACTGGATTTGAAATCCAGTGAATCCAGATTAACGGATTCGTGATCTACGCCATTCCATTCACAATGGATCCGAAATTAGTCAATCGATCCAGCGGTATATCCAGGCGGAGCATACTTAGGACTTTCCTCCGTGTCGCTATTTTACCGCCATTTGCCTTGAACATGTGGACGAACGTTCCAGGGACAGTAAAATATCTATCTTTTAATCTCTTGTCGCTTAACATTGCTGAGAATTCGAATAACAATGTTTAAGTGTTATTTACTGTAAACAAAAGCCCGAAAATATATCAACTAGTAGCTTGTTCAGCGAGTTGACATTATTTTTCTACTCTAACGCGCCTCTTTCTCTGTTTGTGTGCTACTAGCGCCAGGACTCCGTCGTCACTATTTGAATCGCTGATCAGAAAATGCTCCATGGTATCATCGCAAGCAAGAGAAACCACATCATTTCTTTTGCGGCCGCCATATTAAACGTATTTACAAAAGGTTACCAAGGTTACAGCTCCAATTTCGGATTTCGCGTTCCTTTCGGTCACGAAATCTGGTGAATCTCAGATCAAAAATCCGTTTTGGATTCACCGAAAGGAACACACCCACTGTGTCACACCCAGGGTACTTACCAGATTGGCATGTCAACATCCACGCCGTGTTTTACTAAATGTAACAATCTAGCACTGGAAATGATTTATTGCACGTTGATTCTTTGGATTCGCGTGTTTTTGACGCCTGAATTCTAGGAACATAAAACAATTATTTCACAAAGGGGGTTCACTGGCACCCCTGGACCGTCAATACAGTTATTAAGAGATTTCTATAGCGCATTTTCCTAAGACCCAAATGATCTTTACAGTGTTAAGTTAATCATAATCAATACACAATACAGTAAAAACTAGAAATATAGCAATAAAGAAAACTTAAGAATCAAAAAAAGTGAAAAGTCTAAAAGTCAAAATCAAAAAAGTCAAAAATCTATAAATAGGCTTGTCGAAAAAGATAGGTCTCTAGATTAGCTTTAACAATAGGGACAGATACGTTGCTCTTAATCTCAAATGGAAGGGAATTCCAGAGATAAGGCGCGCATATTGAGAAAGCCTTCAAGCCAATCGATTTGAGCTTGTGCGTTGGCTGCTCCAGCAGAAGTTGGTCAGAGCTCACGTAGGAACATAGGACAGATGAGCTCAGTAAGGTACGTTGGAGTCACAACATGGAGTGCCTTTAATATATAAGGTGTACAATATGATCTTAAAAACAATACGCTGGCTGACAGGGAGGGCACAGCCAGGGTTGATATGCTTAACAATAGTACGATTAAACTAACGCCGGAGCCCATTACGCTAACGGTATTTCTTAGGAACAAGAGCCCATCGCTCCTGTTAGGAACTAAATGCCATACCAGAACGAATCCTGCAATCTGATTGGTCAACTTACTCAATATCTACTATGGGATAGATAGTAGCGAAAACGCCAGCGCTTGGAACAAAGGAACGAACGTTATTAGTTACAAATTCGAGAAATCCTGAGATAAAATCGAAAGTGGTAATTATACAGGGAGGCTTCTCCTAAAACAATTTCTTGTTTTCTATGAACTAAATCGCCGAAAATAGAAATCGAAAACTCAAAATCGTAGTCTCGTTCAATAGAACGTAAAGTTGACTTGGGGAGCTTAGGTTACTGTGATATGGGTAAGTAAACCAAATAACATATGGGGCAAATAAAGGAGCACATTGCAACCAGGTGGACAATTAGACATAGTTTGATGCTACGTTAGAGTGTCAAAACGTCTGGTCGGTGAATTTTTTTCTTTAGTAACATTCGTTTCTTTAAACCAGCGTAGCATCAATCTATGTCTGATATGAGACAATCTTTACTCGCAACCTCGATCCCTGGCCGCGTTTCGGCATTTATTTCTCATTTTCTGTCCTGTTCTTTTCTTCAGAACCCGTGCTCCATCGAACCGTGCTTACATGACGGTACATGGTCGCCGCTGTACAGGATAGGAACTTATCGCTGTATCTGTCTCCTCAGGTTCACGAGCAGTGAATGCCAGCGTAGAAGTTAATCGAGGGACTGGTAATGAAACCCTGGATATTTCAAAAACAAGAAAAGTGCAGTTGCAATAGATGTTGAATCGACCGTGACCCTGCACAATCTTTTGTTTTTGTTTCGCATGTTACTTGTGAATATATTAGTCGAAACTTTTGATTGGTTATCCTACCTAAAAAAGTGTGTTTTTGTGCAGGTTCAAGGCCAAAAAAGCGAACAAAAACATGAAACAAAGAAACTTGTCGAGTTTTATAACCATCTACATATATAAACTATATGATGCCAGATACGTGAGTATTTCTCACAACTTATTAATATTATTGATATTTTGGTCTCCTATTGAATATTGGCGTCCCCAGGACAGTAGCAGATATGGTTATTTTTAGAAGTCATCCGCCATTATGAAAGCGACAGTAGGAATTCGCATCAGAAATTAACATGTACGTAACGCAAATTGATTGGTCGTTGTAATAATATATTTGTTTTTTTTTTGCCGCGAAATCGAGGTTAAAAATAGCACCATCTAATACTGTGCTGGGGCAAAGGGCTGATATGGGAGAGGAACGCTCCTGGTGTTGGATTCATGATATAAAACAAAACGAAGTGGTCATATAATAAATCCTAAATTGTCCAGTCTAGATGGCTGGATAATGGCTTTCTTCTTAGTGAATAAAAACGCAAAAAAGAACCTGGCCAGCAATCAGTAAATCATAACCCAGGCCTTGTCAATAACGCAATTTGGATTCTACTTCATTTCAGATCCCCTGGAATGTCGTCAGTATACCCTGCTTAATGAGACTAACAGACACATGTCCTATGGAAGAGGGAGTGAATCAGATGGTACCCTGTCTCCAGGCTGGTATCGCTTCCAAGCTAGAACGTATTCCATGATGTTAAACCACTGTATAAACCACCACAGATGCCAAACTGATACCACTGGTTGGCTAAACGGAGCTCACCCTACATTATCAGAGGGGATAGTTGATAGAGAGGTGTGTTTCCATGGTTACTACAACTGCTGCTACAGAAAGGTTCAGATTCGTGTGAGAAGTTGTGATGGATTCTATGTGTACGAGCTGAAACCTTCACCCTCTGGGAGGTTTCGCTATTGTGCAACAAGCTAAGGACTGTAATTACTCTTTCGCCTCTTTTTACGGGCTTTTACAATTATGAGAATTTCGGTTTTAGCAAGAATTTGTAAGGCCGAGAATTAAGTTGTCTACCGAAGCCGAAGGTTCAGTTGGATAACACAAACCGAGGCCCTGATAATTCTCGCTGTCACGCAAACACCAAATCCAATAATTGTTTAATCATGCATACTCCTGAGTGCTTGTGAAGGCGAGAGCGCTTGTTGGCTTCTGCATGCAACTGTTATCGTACTATGACGTCACTTCTACAGATTGAAAATTATCTGCAGGTATGACGCAATGAAACAGTGCTAGCGAGATTGAGCTGGGTGCTTTTAGCCAATCAGAATTGAGATAGTGACACTGTTGTATAATAATCTTAATTAAGCCCGCCGCAGACGTTTCCTTTGTCACGTGTAGAAAAGGAGATTGCAGAGGGGACAGTCCGCTGATCAGCGCACTTTTCGCGTTTTAATCAAGCAAGCAAACAACACTTTGATGAAGCAGGTAAATTGCATAACAATTTACCTGCATAACATAACTCCAAGAACGGAACTTTTGTCTGCTCTGGTGCTGGCGAAGTTGATAGCGAGTGTTCGCAAGGCATTGGAGCCCACACTCAAGATAAACAAGACGTATTGTTGGCTGGACTCTGAGATAGCACTGTGGTGGATAAATGGAATCGGAAAGGAATTCAAGCCTTTGATCCAAAACCGAGTTTTGCAAATTCGAGAGTTAATACCTCTAGAAGCATGGAGACATGTTCCCTCGGGACAAAACCCTGCAGATGTTGCCTCGCGTGGTTGTAGAGCCTCCCAGCTTAAGACGGAACAAAATTGGTGGGAAGGTCCAGCGTTCTTGAAGAAGGAAGAAGAATTTTGGCCAGAACAGAAGAACTTCGGTCTCTTAAACTTCGAATTCAGCGACATTGCTGAAATCAAGAAAATAAAGAAGGTAACAACTTACCTGGTGGAAGACTCAGCAGAAGGACTAGGAAATGTAATACGACCCGAAGATCACAGTGATCTCTTAAAACTCCTCCGAGTAACATCCCACATCTTGCGATTCATCAGACGAACACAAAAGAAAGAAGTTCAACCTTGAGAGAGCGTTTCGGAAGTTGGATTAGAAGAGATAAAAGAAGCAGAAGAAATGTGGATCAAGCACGTTCAGAAGTTCGTCAGGACAGAGGGAAAATATGACCAAATGAGAGTTTCAATGGGTCTTTTCGAAGACGAAAAAGGAATCTTGAGATGTGGAGGAAGACTTCACAACGCCCCGCTGTCATACGATGCACGTTTCCCTATTATTCTACCTCAGAAGCATCCCATCACCGAGTTAGTCATCAGAAGGTATCATAACCGCGTAATGCATAATGGAGTGAAGGACACCCTAACCGACGTCAGGTCAAGATTTTGGATTGTAAAGGGACGTCGCGCTGTTCGTGACGTCATCTCCCGTTGCGTCACATGCAAGAAGCTGGAAGGTCTGGCATACAGTGCTCCGCCTCAGCCGCCCCTGCCAGACTTCAGAGTCTCAGACGACTTCGCTTTTTCTCGTGTAGGAGTCGATTTCGCCGGACCAGTATTCGTAAAAGACGTATACTCAAGGAGCAAAAGATGTAACAAGGCGTACATCGCGATCTTCACATGTGCCTCCTCACGTGCAGTTCACCTCGAGCTCGTGCCGGATCTCTCAACCCCTTCCTTCCTAAAGAGCTTTAAGCGGCTCATCGCTAGAAGAGGAGTGCCACACCTTGTTATTTCAGATAACGGAAAAACGTTCAAGAGTAAAGTCCTGAAATCCTTCCTCATTCAGCATGGGATAAATTGGAGGTTCAACATACCTCGAGCCCCTTGGTGGGGTGGATGTTTTGAGCGGATTGTACACAGCAGTGGACGGAGTACCTCAAATGCCCAAAATTTGCTGTCCAATTTGTTCCAGATGAAGAAGTTAAACAGATTAGAAATTCGTAAACAGTGACAGTCTCTTTGATTGACCAGGTCAATCAAGGGGGGGAGTGTGTTAGATTAGGATTGCATTTCCACGTGAACTGTCTCGTTATCGGAATTTTGATTGACATTTAGGAAATGCCCTCTTTTAGGATTAAGTTTCACCTTTATATTTTTGGACTCTCTCTCTCGGAATGTAGTTCGTGTTTTGGATCACTATTAAACGGTACGGTTTACCAGGGAAAAGGTCTGGAAGTTTTCTTTTGCGATTTTTTTTCACTCTAACACTATGTGTACGAGCTGAAACCTTCACCCTCTGGGAGGTTTCGCTATTGTGCAACAAGCTAAGGACTGTAATTACTCTTTCGCCTCTTTTTACGGGCTTTTACAATTAAGAGAATTTCGGTTTTAGCAAGACTTTGTAAGGCAGAGAATTAAGTTGTCTGCCGAAGCCGAAGGTTCAGTTGGATAACACAAACCGAGGCCCTGATAATTCTCACTGTCACGCAAACACTAAATCCAATAATTGTTTAATCATGCATACTCCTGAGTGCTTGTGAAGGCGAGAGCGCTTGTTGGCTTCTGCATGCAACTGTTATCGTACTATGACGTCACTTCTACAGATTGAAAATTATCTGCAGGTATGACGCAATGAAACAGTGCTAGCGAGATTGAGCTGGGTGCTTTTAGCCAATCAGAATTGAGATAGTGACACTGTTGTATAATAATCTTAATTAAGCCCGCCGCAGACGTTTCCTTTGTCACGTGTAGAAAAGGAGATTGCAGAGGGGACAGTCCGCTGATCAGCGCACTTTTCGCGTTTTAATCAAGCAAGCAAACAACACTTTGATGAAGCAGGTAAATTGCATAACAATTGAACGGTTTTTAATGAACCGTCGAAGGTAATAATGGGATTGCTTTGATTTTTGCGAGAAGTGATTGGCTGAAGAGTCTTGCGCCACTTTGTCAACCAATTAGAAGTGAAACTAGAATCAATCGCGACTGCGCTATTGCTGTGCTCCGTGCTGCCGATGCATTTGTACTTGCTGTGAGTTCTGGACTGTGGGATTCTATTGTGATTGGTTGAAATTATTGTACTTCGTTATTTTGTTTTTAACGAAAGTGAGTTTGGAAACCGATCAACCATTTTCACGTTATCTTTTCAAGCCACATCCCACAGCCCTGCCATTTTTCATCGCCTTGACATTCATAATGTGGGAACCCAGAACCTGGCATCTGCTAGCTGGGCCATGCTGATGAGGCCTAACAGGGCCGAAACAGCTGTCCATAGCTGGTGGCTTTTGAGCTCCATTTTTCATTTTTTTTGGAAGCAATAGGATTTTATCCCTTCTACCACTGTCGCCGCGGTGTGCATATGTGTGGCTTTAACATACCCTTACTTCATTTTGACGATGAAAAAATGAATTTTCATAAGCTACAAAAATGACATTTATAGTTACGTCGCTCTCTATCAGAACAGCGCGGAAAGCAGTCTTCTGTCGGCAGGACTTTTCCGCGGGTGGCGGGTGGCGGGTGACGGGTGGCGGGTGGCGTGTGGCGGGTGGCGGGTGACGGGTGGAGGGTGGAGGGTGGCGGGTGACGGGTGACGGAAACCAAAAAAAGAATAATATGATAATAATAATAATAATATTATGCACGAGATTGAGGAACTCATAAACATTAAAGTACTATTTATGCCGATACCAGACAAGTAAGATCGCATTCTCTTCTCAGCTTTTTGACAAGTGCGTTTGTTCTTTTGGTTTTAAGTTGGGATGAACATTGCATTGCCCGTGGAATAAATCTTTGCCAATTTGGTTCCCGACTTGTAGTTTAAAATGAACAAAATGTCTATTTCGAGAAAACAAGGAAATTTTCTTGAGACTAAAACAACAAGGTTGTCAATGTTAATGCGTACCAGAGAAGGAGCAACAACGTTTTTGACACGGCATGGACCGTTTTTGCCGCATGTGGCGTCTCGGACGCGAATTGATCTCGTTGCATATATATACAAAAAGGATCTGCATTTTTTAAATACTACTTAAAAATACTAGGGCAAAAACTGAGCTACGACACGGAACTAAAAAAAGGCCGAATCTCTTGCAGTCTGTTATAAACACGGCTAAACAGTTGGGGAAGTGCAATCATCTTTTGTCTTGATGTGGAAGAGAAAGCAAACTAGACAAACAAGATCTTTTCCTCCTTTTATAGAAATTTAAACAATTAACAAAGGAACGACGCTGTACATCACGACTTCTTCAATCAGTAGTGAATTGCGTGGTTATTATTAGACATAAGGTGTGCCGTGATATACAAATATGTGTGGCAAACTTGTCAACAATCATTAAAAATAATAAGCATCGAACAATCTCTTGTGCGGGCAAATTACACTTTCTCTGGATTGTGTAGTTCCAGAAAGTATCCACATCCCAACCCCCCACGGAGGGCAGAATTCCAATGGGAGGGGGGTCTAAAAGGAGGTAATTTCCGAGGAGTTGGTGGGCTGCTTACCGTTGCTTACAGTAGTTTTTTCAGGTCGTCTGAGTAAGATTAGTAAGTTACTAAAACTGAAATAACAGCTTTTCTGTTGAACAAGCTTTCAGATATTTTACTGTCACCGGTCTTCGAAATTATTGTTATTGTTTGCAGTGATCATCTTTGACTTTTTTTTTCACGGCTCATTCGGTAGTTTTCTTTTTATCTTCCGCATAAGAATATAGTGCAACAACTTTTTTTTACAGAAATATTCCTTCCAGAGGGTACCCCAAACAAGTTTAAAAATAAAGGAAATTCCAAGGGATGCGTGCGTGTGTGTGTGTGTATGGGGGGGGGGGGGGGGGATGATAAGCACCCTGTGTAATTATTTTAAAATTACAACATACAGTTATATAAATATCAATTATAATGTAATATAATATAATATATTATATTATTATATTATTTTATTTTTCATATATATTTTAAACCCGCCACCCGCCACCCGCGGAAAAGTCCTTCCGGTCTTCTGTTCTCAGCAAATGCTAAGTACTCAGCGAAACTAACCGTGGGGAATGAAAGTTTAGAAGGGTTTGACAAAGGAACTGGAACAAGTGAAACACAACCCTCACGACTCTAAGGGAACACTTTTGAATCATACGAGGACGATAAGCTGTCAAGAAGATTCTAAGAAGAAGTGTGAAATGTAGAAGGATTGAAGGGTAACATTTCTCACTCCCGCAAACACCCAAAGTACCAGAAAAACGCGTTTCAGACGACCCACCCTTTACGTACACTGGTATTGAGTTCGCTGGACCTTTGTACACATCAGAGAAGGTTGTAAACCCGGAAGACGCCAAGTCATACATATGTTTGTTTACTTGCGCCTCTACACGAGCTGTTCACTTAGAGTTAACAAGACGACTCAATGCTGAAGCCTTTATGCTTGCTTTTCGTCGATTCCCCAGGAGAAGGTGATCAGTACCAGCCACCTTATTATCAGACAACGCCAGATCATGTAAGTCCGCTTCGAAGGACATTATAAGGATTGGAAGAGCAAGAGAAGTTGTTCAGCACATGACACACAATGGCGTGACGTGGACGTTTATCGTGGAAAGGACTTCGTGGTGCGGCAACTGACGAGATCCTCTTGAGAAACGAAACTGCAGTCTTGCCTGAGCACCAATCCACCCATGGCAGAATTCAAAGTGTACAAAAGCGACAGGTCTAACAAGGAGTCTATCGTTGACATGTAAACAAGCTTCTAAGAGACAGCGACCTTTTGATACAAGAATGTTGTATTCGTGTCATCCACTAGGCGTCACGAAAGGATTCACAATAGGAGAAGCACTACGGTTTCTTCGAACGAATCTCTGTCATATTATGTTTGATGAAAACCTCAAGCCGCGCCTTAACAAAAGAGTATGTCCAGAGAGCACGGTGGAAAGACATCTCTTTGATGTGAATTTCACCAAGATAGAAAGGTCATCCGATCAAGGACGATAGCAGAAGCAATAGGCCTGCTGCAACAGAAACCGTTGCTTTCTGGCGCGAGGAAAATTGATCACTAAATTGATTTAAGCTCCTTCATTGGATAAATCGCTATTCGCGGGAAATTCAAACATTTATTCGTAAAGTTAGAGAGCCAAAAGATCGAATTAAAGACTAAAGACATACGTCATGTCTTTATTACATAAGAACCTTTCAGTGAGTGGAGTATAAAAAAGTCGTATGTGGGGAACACCGACTTCTGAGATTGACCAAGACAAACAATAATGATAATACCTTGCTTTCATCAAAAATAACTTATTTGTAAGTTATTAAGTTTCAAAATAACTCAACATGTACACGCGGGCTACTTTTCGACCACGGATAGGCGGGTTACCTCACCTACCTGGGTTCCCCCACCTTCATGTGAACAGGCCCTAAATATCAATATCCACCACGAGTAGCACACACCTGCGACAGCAACAAGATATTCGCGGCGCGTTCCAGAAACTGAAAAGCCAACTGCCAGAAGAAACTGTCTGCAAAGTTCATTGCTACAACCTTAGGTGATCTAGCTATCTAAAGATGTTCGCCAAGCGAAAATGCACAACACGATACAAACACAGCAGCAATCAGAAATGAGAGAAGACAGAAATCTATTGCTATTCGACTTTTTTGTCACCTACTTTATATTTAGTGGAAAATGCCAATAAATTATTTCCGATATCACAACTTGCAGTCACTCCACGTGTTTCTCTCTAAAGGCAACGGTGGTTTTTCAAGATTTCATTAAAAAAGTCAGTTGTTCTTTTGTCGATACCTACAAACATACCGATAGTAATGGAACAGAGGTAATTTATAATACATTTGAATTGCGTTCGTTGAGTAACCAAGAACTGTTTACCCACATATCAACTCCTTTTCGTTTCAATATGTACAAATCTTCCTCTTGCGGTTTTTCCATCTTTGGTATGGAACAAACATAAGAATATTCCTCAGTAGTGCAGAGTCGCAGATTCTTTGAATCGACATCGCCATGCTTCCACTCGTCGTGGCGTGAACAACAACACGAAGCCGAAAACAACATGAAAAAACACTCGAATATTGCACAAAAAACGATGCGTTTTCAAATGTCTCCACTTTGAAGAGAGTTTTTGAAGCGATGCGTTTTCCTTTGAAAACGCATCCGTTTTTGGGCGTTTTAGTTTGGACAGAAGACCAAACCGCATTACAAAGTGTGTGTTTTTAAACGAAAACGCATTAGTGTGGATGCGGTATCAAAAACGCTCTCCAAAGTGGAGACATTTGAAAACGCATCGTTTTGAAATCGCTCCGTTTCTGGTGTGGAAAGGTCAAAACGAAAACAGTTAAAAACGGTGACATAAAAAGCGTCACATCTGGTCACATGCAATCGGTTCCAGTCCAAATCGAGCATCTAACACATGCACAGTCCTTGGCTCCAGTCGTTTTTTATCGTTTTCATCGTTTTATAGCGTTTTAGGGACGGACCATTAGAAAAGTGATGGGGGGGGGGGGGGGGTGGGTGGAAAAAAAAAAATTCATGCAAGGGAAAAATCCAAGAAAAAAAATTCATGCAAAGAAGAAAGTAAGAAAAAAAAAATCATGCAGAAGCAAGGTCCAATTGTGACTTTTTCACACGTAGTAAAAGAAATTCGTGAAGAGGGGTTCACCTGAAAAAAAAATTCCTGCACAAGTAGTAAGCGAAAAAAAAAATTCGTGCAAGCTGAAAATTCCCCACCCCCCCCCCCCCCCCCCCCATCACTTTTCTAATGGTCCGTCCCGTAGTGTGGATAAGTGAAAACGATACGAAAATGCTAGTGTGGATGAAAATGTTTTGCTTGGTTTCTGCCGAGATGAAACGGAGACTTTTGAAAACGCATTAGTTTGGATGGGGCCTAAAGCAGTTAAGCCTTGTTTTCACTACGACGCAAGCATAAGAAAATAAAGACAAAGAAAAACGTGTCCTGTGGGGCTTTAGAAGACAAAAGCACGGTGTTTTTCTTTGTTTGTTTCTTTGTCTTTACTTTGCTTATGCTTGGTCTTACGTCGATGTCTTATGCTTATGTCGATGTCTTACGTCATACACTTGACTTTATGCCTTGGTGTTCTCCTGTGTTTTCTGCTAATCCTTATGCTTGCGTCGAAGTGAAAACCAGGCCTAATATGCTCCTGGTAAATGAGCTCCTGTCGGGAGCTGTAATCAAATGCTCCAACAAAACAGCGGTATCCCAAAGGAGTGGGGGAGCTCCCCTAGGACCCCCTTGGGAAGAGTTCTGTAACAAAGCGAAAGTTGCTGATTGGCACATTCCTTTCACAGCAACGCGGGTCTGTGCGACAAGGCGGAAAAACCACAGCGCATGCGCTACGAAAAACTCGACGTTACAAATTCAAAATGGCGGACGACAAATTGTATTTTGCCACGTATTTGGGGTCCAGTTTGCGCCCGCATATTGGAGTACAAGATGAGATTGCCCATCAACTTTTCAGTTCAATCCCTTTTGATTCCGTGTGGTTTTTTTTAAACGACAATCGGATGTTTTTTCCGTAAGTGTTTTCTATATCGTTGTACTGTCTTTGACGATAGCTGTTCTCGACGGTAGGAATTCAGTGGACCTTAGAATTTCTCGTTGTTTAACCCTTTCACTCCCAAGGGGTCTCCATTTGACGAGTAAAATCGTCTGGCGTTAGACAGAGTAAAATCTATAAAGTCACTCTTGGGAGTGAAAGGGTTAAGGGAGATAGTTTTTAACCCTTTCACTCCCAAGGGGTCTCCATTTGACGAGTAAAATCGTCTGGCGTTAGACAGAGTAAAATCTATAAAGTCACTCTTGGGAGTGAAAGGGTTAAGGCCGTCGATGAATATTTAAGGTCAGAATTCTCGTAGTAGAAAGTTCGATAATTTCCACACAAAATATCAAATATGACTTTTTTTTCGTTCCAATGACTTTTTTTAAACGCCTTTCAAAGTTGTAACTGTGAAGTGGTGGCAAAGGAATCATGTAAGTCTCTCCTCCTGGCTTCGTTAAAATTGTCGCACTGGTTTTGCCTCTCGGGTAAGCAGTTCTTCGTCTTTACAAAGCTAATTCAGTTTTATCGAAACCTTATATATCTTGTAATATATGATCAGGTCAGTGATTTATTCCTTGTTTGTTGTTAATGCTCCTTTTAAGTGAATGTATTTGAACCTGAGCATATTAAAACATTTTACTTTTAATAACCTTGTTGTTGTGTTGTCCTTGTTGAGTTGTCGCCATTTTCTGCGTACCGGCCACACGCAGGCCGGCAGTTTTCCCGCCGTTTCTGTAGCCGCCTGTCACTGTGGGCAATTAAAGGGTCCGTTGTTGCCGTTGTAAACAAAACAGCGACGGTAAAAAAAAAGACTGTAAAGTTTTGTTTCCATAATGTTCTGTTCAAAAGCCCCGCGAAGTTTACGGAACAAAGAAAACTGTTTGTTGAGTAGCGTAGGTTGCTGGGGAAAAATTTCCCATCTGAATAATAATGAGTGTAAAAAATACGGTTTCGAGGAGGGTGAATATCTATGCGTAAGACATTTTGACGACGAGAGGAAACAGAAACAGCAGCCTGGGTGCTGCTTCCCGAAAAGGTCGTTGGAAGATACATGCTCTGGGGTACTAACCAACTGTCCCCAGCGTTTGGTCGCCGTGTTTAAAGAGCTTGATACTGTCAAAACGGGTTATAGCAAAATTTGTCTTGGCCATTTGAAACAGGCGGATAGCGACGAGAGGATAACTGGCAACAAGTGTTACGTTTCTGCCAGAAAGGTGAGGGTTTTGCACTGATATTCCCAGTTCGCTTTCCTTTCCTTTGCAAGTAGGAAATTATTACTGTCATTTGTTTTAATAGCGACAACACTCTCGCGGCGAAAATGAAGCGAGCCCCACAAAGGTTTCCCCAAAGGATGTACCTAACTGGTGTGAGCTTCTTAAAAAGCTGGAAACACTTGAACAAGAAAATAAAGAGCTCATAGAAAAGAATTCACACCTGAATAACCATATTAAAGGTGTGTTTCATTTTTGTTTTTTAATGGCTTTATTGCATTAAAAGGGTTTTCTTATAAAAGTTGTTATTGTTTCAGGAAAGTTTAAACTGTTATACAATTTTGCTTTTCTAAAATGGAACATTTGAAAATCCAGTTTCAAAGAAAACCCTGCTAAATAAAAGATCAATAGACAACAGAAATTAACAATTTTCCCAACATTTGCAGTGATAGAACAGAACAACAAGGAAAAGCAAAACACGATTGATGAGCTCCTAGCTGAGACCAAAAAGCTAGCAGAAAAAAATACAGTCAGTAAGTTAACTTTTTATCCTGTCCAATCATACTGAGAAGAACATTTGACTTTATTCCATCAGTAGTAAAGGGGGTCACTATGGAACAAATCTAGAGCGCTGATTGGCTGTTCGATTTTGTGGAATGTTAGGAATGCAGTCAAACCGGTTTGGGAGTTTCGAAAACCGGTTTTTTCGGGTGGATCTTGTTGAATTTAATTTGAGTGGTAAAAAACCTGTTTGTTTGAAAATGGGGTTATAAAAGTGTGAAAAGATTTTGGTGAATCACTTTCAGAAAAAAGTAAAAGCATGGAGGACTTGGAAAATATTCGAAATAGAATCGAACAGAACATTGCAGTTACTGCAGATGAGATGAAAAGATATAGAGCCAGACTTAAAGATACAGGGGATGCTGGCGAAATAATAGAAGACTTACCACCACCAGAAGCTTACGATCAGATGAGCAATAGGGAAGAACTGGAAGATGCGTTGGAGAAACTACATTGTTTGGAGCGGTTGGGAAGAGAGTACGAGGAATTAGTCACGCAGATGGATATCTACATCTCTCAGGTGGACTGGATATCATGGGAACGCAGTTACAAAGAAGTTACCTGTGATGTTTACTTCTGGGCAGATTTTGGCGGCGGTGAGGACATGTACCGAGCAGAGTGGAAAGGTGAAATCCTACCCAAGGAGAGACACAACAAGATTAATGCATTTGAAGATCCTAAAACTGAGGATAGGGTCGGTTACGGATTCATTCCTTCCACAGTCACTAACGCGGAGTTACCATTTGTACTCACCGATATCAGATTGAACAACAACTAATCAGATGGAACAGCAGTTAGCCAAAACGATGAGGGAACTGATGAGTAAAAGATATACTATGTTGAAGGGGGATATGAACATACATGTGGATAAGATACAATGGATACCGTGGGATTTACCACGAAAGATAGAATGTACTGTGTGGTTTCGTGCTGATTGGAGATGGAGAGGTGAAGAGTATAGAGGAGGATGGAATAGCGAACTATTACCGAAAAAGAAGGAATATAAAGTGAATGTACATGAAGATCAAGAGGATGGAACACTCATACTGGTTGGATATATTGAATCGGACTGTGACAAAATCGTTCCCTTTGTTATAGATAAGATAAAAAAAGAGTAATGGAGCAAGAAGAAGAAAACT
The DNA here is from genome assembly GCA_949710005.1 of Ricordea florida. NCBI lineage: Eukaryota > Metazoa > Cnidaria > Anthozoa > Corallimorpharia > Ricordeidae > Ricordea > Ricordea florida. The sequence continues at coordinate 2,480,959 of OX453276.1, read as the reverse complement.
ATGTTATGCTGTAGTCAAGAGAGAAAAAACAACAAAATAAAGCTTGTTTTGTGATAAAAAAAGAGTTTTTTATTTAATGTCTCACTACTTAGAATGGAAAAAAATATGTACAACTTTCTTTTCTTTTCCTACTGCTGCGACTGTTCTTCTAGTTTGTTTAACATGTCTGTGTAAAGCACTGCATCATCCACACTGTCAACCTCTTTTGCTAAGATCTCCTCTCTTGTAAGCGTAATGGGTTCTTCAACTGTCACGGGCGATGCTTCTTTTTTCTGCTTGGGCTTTTTTTCAACATGGGGTCCCACCACCACGATATCTGTTTTACCGGATAGGAAATCAGAGGTGATGAATCGTTCGGGAATCATCCAGTCTTGGTAGAAATAGCGGAACTCATCTTGTACCAAGTGTGTTTCCAATTCGCTTCTGAAGTAACGAGCCACCTTACCGGGTTTACAGCGCCGGGGTTTTCGTTTTTCCCCTTCTTTGGGTAGCATTAGATTCCCGTCGAATCTTCTCGCCTCACCATCTACTTCCAAAACGAGAATCTTGGTGGGAGGGAAGGCGGTTTCTCTGTGCTTTCTTTTTCTTTCCTTTACGGGGGAAGTTGGGGGTGGCTTTACCGATGTTGCGGTATTCACGCTTCTACCAGCATTGCACTCAATGGTCTTAGCGTTGGGAGCTTCATCTGCCCACTGAAAGAAGTTACACGGAGCATCCTGCATCTTGTTGAAAGCACACTTGAAAAATGGCCTGTTTTTATTTTCCTCTGTATTGGCCAAATTCATGATAGCTGTATCTCCGTGTCTACACAGTGGTGGGAGGTGTTTGTAGAGCGATTGCACTTTGTACAGCAACACTGATGAATAGCAGTCCAAGTTATCTGTTTTGGTGAAGAAAGCACAACCGCCATCTTTGTAACACTTTGTGTAGCTGGTGTAAGGAAATGTTTTCGCGTTGAATGTGGTCAAAGTGTTTTGACAGAACCCACAAAGCTGATGTGGCTGTTCTGGTTTCACAGGACCGTACGAAAACATGGTTCTTGGGTCTTGGCTCGATGATGAGTGGTGAAATGAAATTGTTCCTACTTTTATACACACGCGTGAAAAGAACCAGGCTGTCCGGTTAATAGCGCAACCAATGACGCTGCATCAAGTTGAAGATACCGGTTCCAACCTGTTCTTTCTTTTTCTTTGTCTTGGATCTTGTCATGGTAGGGCTGAAGATGCGTTTGGATGTAGATTTTTTTTTCTTGGATGGGGGTGCTTTTTTGGGTGTTGCTGAATCAGGGGGAGTTAGGAAAACGGAAGATGTTTAGGAAAACGGAAGACATCGCCATGCTTCCACTCGTCGTGGCGTGAACAACAACACGAAGCCGAAAACAACATGAAAAAACACTCGAATATTGCACAAAAAACGATGCGTTTTCAAATGTCTCCACTTTGAAGAGAGTTTTTGAAGCGATGCGTTTTCCTTTGAAAACGCATCCGTTTTTGGGCGTTTTAGTTTGGACAGAAGACCAAACCGCATTACAAAGTGTGTGTTTTTAAACGAAAACGCATTAGTGTGGATGCGGTATCAAAAACGCTCTCCAAAGTGGAGACATTTGAAAACGCATCGTTTTGAAATCGCTCCGTTTCTGGTGTGGAAAGGTCAAAACGAAAACAGTTAAAAACGGTGACATAAAAAGCGTCACATCTGGTCACATGCAATCGGTTCCAGTCCAAATCGAGCATCTAACACATGCACAGTCCTTGGCTCCAGTCGTTTTTTATCGTTTTCATCGTTTTATAGCGTTTTAGGGACGGACCATTAGAAAAGTGATGGGGGGGGGGGGGTGGGTGGAAAAAAAAAAATTCATGCAAGGGAAAAATCCAAGAAAAAAAATTCATGCAAAGAAGAAAGTAAGAAAAAAAAAATCATGCAGAAGCAAGGTCCAATTGTGACTTTTTCACACGTAGTAAAAGAAATTCGTGAAGAGGGGTTCACCTGAAAAAAAAATTCCTGCACAAGTAGTAAGCGAAAAAAAAAATTCGTGCAAGCTGAAAATTCCCCACCCCCCCCCCCCCCCCCCCATCACTTTTCTAATGGTCCGTCCCGTAGTGTGGATAGGTGAAAACGATACGAAAATGCTAGTGTGGATGAAAATGTTTTGCTTGGTTTCTGCCGAGATGAAACGGAGACTTTTGAAAACGCATTAGTTTGGATGGGGCCTAAAGCAGTTAAGCCTTGTTTTCACTACGACGCAAGCATAAGAAAATAAAGACAAAGAAAAACGTGTCCTGTGGGGCTTTAGAAGACAAAAGCACGGTGTTTTTCTTTGTTTGTTTCTTTGTCTTTACTTTGCTTATGCTTGGTCTTACGTCGATGTCTTATGCTTATGTCGATGTCTTACGTCATACACTTGACTTTATGCCTTGGTGTTCTCCTGTGTTTTCTGCTAATCCTTATGCTTGCGTCGAAGTGAAAACCAGGCCTAATATGCTCCTGGTAAATGAGCTCCTGTCGGGAGCTGTAATCAAATGCTCCAACAAAACAGCGGTATCCCAAAGGAGTGGGGGAGCTCCCCTAGGACCCCCTTGGGAAGAGTTCTGTAACAAAGCGAAAGTTGCTGATTGGCACATTCCTTTCACAGCAACGCGGGTCTGTGCGACAAGGCGGAAAAACCACAGCGCATGCGCTACGAAAAACTCGACGTTACAAATTCAAAATGGCGGACGACAAATTGTATTTTGCCACGTATTTGGGGTCCAGTTTGCGCCCGCATATTGGAGTACAAGATGAGATTGCCCATCAACTTTTCAGTTCAATCCCTTTTGATTCCGTGTGGTTTTTTTTAAACGACAATCGGATGTTTTTTCCGTAAGTGTTTTCTATATCGTTGTACTGTCTTTGACGATAGCTGTTCTCGACGGTAGGAATTCAGTGGACCTTAGAATTTCTCGTTGTTTAAGGCCGTCGATGAATATTTAAGGTCAGAATTCTCGTAGTAGAAAGTTCGATAATTTCCACACAAAATATCAAATATGACTTTTTTTTCGTTCCAATGACTTTTTTTAAACGCCTTTCAAAGTTGTAACTGTGAAGTGGTGGCAAAGGAATCATGTAAGTCTCTCCTCCTGGCTTCGTTAAAATTGTCGCACTGGTTTTGCCTCTCGGGTAAGCAGTTCTTCGTCTTTACAAAGCTAATTCAGTTTTATCGAAACCTTATATATCTTGTAATATATGATCAGGTCAGTGATTTATTCCTTGTTTGTTGTTAATGCTCCTTTTAAGTGAATGTATTTGAACCTGAGCATATTAAAACATTTTACTTTTAATAACCTTGTTGTTGTGTTGTCCTTGTTGAGTTGTCGCCATTTTCTGCGTACCGGCCACACGCAGGCCGGCAGTTTTCCCGCCGTTTCTGTAGCCGCCTGTCACTGTGGGCAATTAAAGGGTCCGTTGTTGCCGTTGTAAACAAAACAGCGACGGTAAAAAAAAAGACTGTAAAGTTTTGTTTCCATAATGTTCTGTTCAAAAGCCCCGCGAAGTTTACGGAACAAAGAAAACTGTTTGTTGAGTAGCGTAGGTTGCTGGGGAAAAATTTCCCATCTGAATAATAATGAGTGTAAAAAATACGGTTTCGAGGAGGGTGAATATCTATGCGTAAGACATTTTGACGACGAGAGGAAACAGAAACAGCAGCCTGGGTGCTGCTTCCCGAAAAGGTCGTTGGAAGATACATGCTCTGGGGTACTAACCAACTGTCCCCAGCGTTTGGTCGCCGTGTTTAAAGAGCTTGATACTGTCAAAACGGGTTATAGCAAAATTTGTCTTGGCCATTTGAAACAGGCGGATAGCGACGAGAGGATAACTGGCAACAAGTGTTACGTTTCTGCCAGAAAGGTGAGGGTTTTGCACTGATATTCCCAGTTCGCTTTCCTTTCCTTTGCAAGTAGGAAATTATTACTGTCATTTGTTTTAATAGCGACAACACTCTCGCGGCGAAAATGAAGCGAGCCCCACAAAGGTTTCCCCAAAGGATGTACCTAACTGGTGTGAGCTTCTTAAAAAGCTGGAAACACTTGAACAAGAAAATAAAGAGCTCATAGAAAAGAATTCACACCTGAATAACCATATTAAAGGTGTGTTTCATTTTTGTTTTTTAATGGCTTTATTGCATTAAAAGGGTTTTCTTATAAAAGTTGTTATTGTTTCAGGAAAGTTTAAACTGTTATACAATTTTGCTTTTCTAAAATGGAACATTTGAAAATCCAGTTTCAAAGAAAACCCTGCTAAATAAAAGATCAATAGACAACAGAAATTAACAATTTTCCCAACATTTGCAGTGATAGAACAGAACAACAAGGAAAAGCAAAACACGATTGATGAGCTCCTAGCTGAGACCAAAAAGCTAGCAGAAAAAAATACAGTCAGTAAGTTAACTTTTTATCCTGTCCAATCATACTGAGAAGAACATTTGACTTTATTCCATCAGTAGTAAAGGGGGTCACTATGGAACAAATCTAGAGCGCTGATTGGCTGTTCGATTTTGTGGAATGTTAGGAATGCAGTCAAACCGGTTTGGGAGTTTCGAAAACCGGTTTTTTCGGGTGGATCTTGTTGAATTTAATTTGAGTGGTAAAAAACCTGTTTGTTTGAAAATGGGGTTATAAAAGTGTGAAAAGATTTTGGTGAATCACTTTCAGAAAAAAGTAAAAGCATGGAGGACTTGGAAAATATTCGAAATAGAATCGAACAGAACATTGCAGTTACTGCAGATGAGATGAAAAGATATAGAGCCAGACTTAAAGATACAGGGGATGCTGGCGAAATAATAGAAGACTTACCACCACCAGAAGCTTACGATCAGATGAGCAATAGGGAAGAACTGGAAGATGCGTTGGAGAAACTACATTGTTTGGAGCGGTTGGGAAGAGAGTACGAGGAATTAGTCACGCAGATGGATATCTACATCTCTCAGGTGGACTGGATATCATGGGAACGCAGTTACAAAGAAGTTACCTGTGATGTTTACTTCTGGGCAGATTTTGGCGGCGGTGAGGACATGTACCGAGCAGAGTGGAAAGGTGAAATCCTACCCAAGGAGAGACACAACAAGATTAATGCATTTGAAGATCCTAAAACTGAGGATAGGGTCGGTTACGGATTCATTCCTTCCACAGTCACTAACGCGGAGTTACCATTTGTACTCACCGATATCAGATTGAACAACAACTAATCAGATGGAACAGCAGTTAGCCAAAACGATGAGGGAACTGATGAGTAAAAGATATACTATGTTGAAGGGGGATATGAACATACATGTGGATAAGATACAATGGATACCGTGGGATTTACCACGAAAGATAGAATGTACTGTGTGGTTTCGTGCTGATTGGAGATGGAGAGGTGAAGAGTATAGAGGAGGATGGAATAGCGAACTATTACCGAAAAAGAAGGAATATAAAGTGAATGTACATGAAGATCAAGAGGATGGAACACTCATACTGGTTGGATATATTGAATCGGACTGTGACAAAATCGTTCCCTTTGTTATAGATAAGATAAAAAAAGAGTAATGGAGCAAGAAGAAGAAAACTATGTTATGCTGTAGTCAAGAGAGAAAAAACAACAAAATAAAGCTTGTTTTGTGATAAAAAAAGAGTTTTTTATTTAATGTCTCACTACTTAGAATGGAAAAAAATATGTACAACTTTCTTTTCTTTTCCTACTGCTGCGACTGTTCTTCTAGTTTGTTTAACATGTCTGTGTAAAGCACTGCATCATCCACACTGTCAACCTCTTTTGCTAAGATCTCCTCTCTTGTAAGCGTAATGGGTTCTTCAACTGTCACGGGCGATGCTTCTTTTTTCTGCTTGGGCTTTTTTTCAACATGGGGTCCCACCACCACGATATCTGTTTTACCGGATAGGAAATCAGAGGTGATGAATCGTTCGGGAATCATCCAGTCTTGGTAGAAATAGCGGAACTCATCTTGTACCAAGTGTGTTTCCAATTCGCTTCTGAAGTAACGAGCCACCTTACCGGGTTTACAGCGCCGGGGTTTTCGTTTTTCCCCTTCTTTGGGTAGCATTAGATTCCCGTCGAATCTTCTCGCCTCACCATCTACTTCCAAAACGAGAATCTTGGTGGGAGGGAAGGCGGTTTCTCTGTGCTTTCTTTTTCTTTCCTTTACGGGGGAAGTTGGGGGTGGCTTTACCGATGTTGCGGTATTCACGCTTCTACCAGCATTGCACTCAATGGTCTTAGCGTTGGGAGCTTCATCTGCCCACTGAAAGAAGTTACACGGAGCATCCTGCATCTTGTTGAAAGCACACTTGAAAAATGGCCTGTTTTTATTTTCCTCTGTATTGGCCAAATTCATGATAGCTGTATCTCCGTGTCTACACAGTGGTGGGAGGTGTTTGTAGAGCGATTGCACTTTGTACAGCAACACTGATGAATAGCAGTCCAAGTTATCTGTTTTGGTGAAGAAAGCACAACCGCCATCTTTGTAACACTTTGTGTAGCTGGTGTAAGGAAATGTTTTCGCGTTGAATGTGGTCAAAGTGTTTTGACAGAACCCACAAAGCTGATGTGGCTGTTCTGGTTTCACAGGACCGTACGAAAACATGGTTCTTGGGTCTTGGCTCGATGATGAGTGGTGAAATGAAATTGTTCCTACTTTTATACACACGCGTGAAAAGAACCAGGCTGTCCGGTTAATAGCGCAACCAATGACGCTGCATCAAGTTGAAGATACCGGTTCCAACCTGTTCTTTCTTTTTCTTTGTCTTGGATCTTGTCATGGTAGGGCTGAAGATGCGTTTGGATGTAGATTTTTTTTTCTTGGATGGGGGTGCTTTTTTGGGTGTTGCTGAATCAGGGGGAGTTAGGAAAACGGAAGATGTAGAAGCTGTAGCGGGTGGTGTGAACAAATCTCCAGTAATTGTTTCCAAATCATCGTCTGCAGCTTGTGCAACAGGAACAACTGGAACAGCTTGTTTAACAAGAGAGGTTGTACCTACAGGTGTAGCAAATTTAGTTTTCCTCTTTACCGGTTTGTCTTTAATGATGCGCACTGCAGGTACTTGCGCTTGATACTGCGCCAGTACATCTCTGTAACGATTCATCACTTGATCGTAAAGCATCAGTTTTCTATCCAGAGGAATCTTGTTGTTGTCAAGGATCGCTTTCATTTCCGAATCCATATGGGTCAAAGAAAGAATGTAGGGCGATGTGTTCACTTTTTTTTCTTCTGCCATGGTGAGAAGAAGATTCTCCGGTACAAGAGCCATACGTGTTGCACTAGTCATGGTGTTGTGTAAAATGTAGAGAACAGTTATACGATACTGTGTTTATAGCTTTCCGAATGCATGCTTCCCGAATCTCCTTACTAACATATTTGCAATCATGGGAAGTACAACAGAAGCTAGTTTTGCCAAAACTCCACCACCACCACCACTTTGACTCAATATTACTTTTCTTTGTCGAATGGAGGCTCTCTTCTTAGCCAGATCCCTCATGTTTTTCGCTTCCTTTCTCAACTGTCGGAACTTTGCACGAGATAATGGAATGTTTCCTTTCAATAGGTTTAAAGATACTTCACTTAACGCATCGATCTGATCCTTGCTTGCTTTTCGAATAAGAGTTACACGATCAGATGGTTTGCTCTTTGCGAGTTTCCTCAAAAAACGAATGTTTCTTTCCATACGCTCCATAGTAGACTGAAGCAATCACTCTGTGTTAAGGACTTTTGAACTCTCTGGTTTCTTGCTGGTGCTGGGGCTGGATTTCTTCGTTTTCTTTGCAGTATTCTTTACAACCAGTTTACGCTTCTTGGGCTGTGGTTTTGGAAAAGGTATGCCGTACTCAGTCAGTTCATCATCATCATCATCATCATCTTCCTTAGCCAGCTCGGGTTGGAAATCTCCCCACTCAAGGCCGAGAATATGCCTGTATGTAATGATTTTATCAGCCATGTCAGCCTCCAAACCAAAGATGATGGAGAGAAGATGAATACAGGAACCCGCGATTGAATCAATCTCTCCAAGCGTGGCTGATGACAACAGTTCCCGCTGTTGTTCAGGTCCTGGGGCATTCAACAACATGTACAAGATCAGATTTTTACAACGATCACCGTTGTTGTTAATTTCTCCCTCCTCCATGGAGTGATAATCTTCATCTTCTTGTGTATTTCCAGCACACATTGTCTGGCAACCTTTATCGTTGTTACCTTCTCGAAACATAGATAACTGAATGAAGAAACTCAATTGAGCTGAACCTTTATTGCGTTTGACGCGTGGATATTCGAGTTACTTGTGGTCTTTGATTGGCTCCTTTATAGGTGGTTGTAACTGTTCTCGTTTCTGTTACCGCCGCAACGCGCCTACCCCTTAATGCATTAGCTGCTCTACGTTGTAAGTTTTCTACGGTTTGTTGATTTCGTGGAGTATTTCTCACTCTGTGTACGCGAGTTCTTGCTGAACTTGTAACTCTTCCTCTAGTTCTTGCTGCATCTGGATTAGAAGATGAGGATGAAGATGATGAACTTGTCGAAGATATAGGGGAAGGTGATGAACTGGTAGCTGGGTTACGAGTTCGTCTTACACGCTGCCGTTGTTGTACACGCCTTCTTCGCCTTCTTCTTGGTGCAGGGGTTGATGTTGTTGGGGCTGGTGGTGGCGGTGGTGATGATAATCCCACACCGGCCTCTCCAATGGAACGAGGGGGTGATCTTATTGTAGCCAATTCTGGTGAGTATCGCAGTGGTCCTCGAGGTGGTGTGGGTTTGTACGCAATGCGTGGAGTGCGAGGAGAAGATGCCCGTGCAGGCGGTGTAGCTAATCCCACACCAGTTGCTGCGATATTACGCGCATGAGGTGGAGTATCGAGAGGTCTGTAACCGAAACTACTAGCAATACGATCGGTAAGAGCATCGTGGGCTAAAGGAGCAGTTTGCTGCTGTTGAGCAAGATTCACTCTTGAATCCCCAAAAGATTCACGGAAGAATCTGTTTGTATCAAACTCACCAGATGCTTCACTCAATAGTTGGCGATTAGTTGCATCGTCGAAATCGTCATAGCCAATAGTGGGAGGATTCCCATGTTCATCCGTGGGCCACCTACCTGCCATACTGATGTGGTGGAAAGAAATGAGATAACGAATCCTAACACAAGTTATTTATTTTCTTTGTAAACAATAGTATTTCCTTTTAATACATTAGTTCGAAGGCGCAAAGCATCGGGAGAAGAAGGATGAAGGTCGAATAATAGATATCCATAGGGTTCACTCGTTGCATCTTGAAAACAATCCATCACATAACTTACACGGCCAGGATAAGCTTGTTGTGCCAAATTACGAACACCCACTGCATCTCGTGGATTTTTAAAAGCCACCACATAATGCGAATTTAATGAAATAGTTCTTGCAAATTTGCCTGGTGGAAATAGATTTTGGGTTAAGTAAATACAAGTCACATCATTATGGTGAGATCCCCTAGTGAAAAGATCCACGACACGTTGATCGTCACTACAGTCGCGCATTAAATCATCCAATACCAAAATACCAGGTCTTTGATCTTGAGGAAATAGAGCATGAATGTTGGAAGGAATGCCTTTGTGAAAGTGAATCCCTTGCTTCTGCATTGCACGAAAACACGGTTGACTTTCTCCGTAACAGTAAACGATGCGCTTAGGTTTTCGATCAAACAACATGTGGGCCTGCTGTAATAGTTGTCTGGTGAAGGTTGTTTTCCCACACTGGCTGGGTCCCGCAATCATCATACTGCAAGGTGATCGGAATAACGGTTCATCAAATGTAGAAGTCGACATGATTGAAACACTTTCCAACAGTGAAATGAATTGTCTTGTACAACTTTCTTCTTTTTATTTTCTACAACGACGATTGTTACAACATTGCTTTCTTGATAGGTTACATTGGTTACAATCCTGACTCATATCACACATGCTTCTATATCTCTTGCGTCGAACCGCTAAATGATGCTTAACGAAAGTTTCCACATAAGCATCGTTGGCTTGTTTGTTGTTCGGGGTGAAGGATTGTTCAATGGCTCTCAAACTCTTTCCTCTTGCTCGAAAATACAAATAATATAGACAATAATATCCACATGCGAATGAATTGAGGGATTGCAGAGATTCCTTATTTCGTATGCTCCGTTTCTTGCCTTTCTTCAAATAGTTGGTAAAGTGAGTAGAATAAAATGAAGGTGGAAAGCCATAACTATCAAAGAACTCACTGTTCTTCTTATCTGGAAAATACATGGCTATCCAGTGTTCGCCTGGTTTACTGGAAGGGTCCGTGTTGGCAATAAGAGAGGCCGGATAAGTAGGTATTCTACGAGGCAGTCGGTTACTCGGAAAAACTCCCAAAAAAGTGGGAGCAATACATGGGTCGTTCATACTCAATGTTCTTAACTTGTTCGTGTACAGCATGATTATGCCAGGTTGTAGGTTACGTTCTTGTTACCGTCAACTTCCATCACATCCACATACTCAGCATACACAACCATGGTAAGTACCGTGGTGGTAGCATCTTCAAACAGTCCGGTAACGTTGACTTGACCTTTATATTCTGGATGCAGGTGAGCTGCGCCACCGCTCCCGTCTGGTGTTAAATCCCACATGAACAGCGCAAAGCCATCAGCCCAATTGTTTCTGCTTATTTGCAGTCCTTTACCGCGGTGCATGTGGCCACTTCCCAACAGCAGTGAATTGTAGCCGTTTATATTCCCTTCATCACTTAGTTCTATTGGCGCATGAGGATATTCCTCTCCATTCACAAGCAGCTTTAACATCTTTAGGCCGAACAACTGAAAATTGAACGGGTTTCTGTCTTTGTTTCCCACATAGGCATCATTCCTGACAAAACCGATCACAATGCGTCTGGGTATTTTATTCAAGAACAGATCAGTTCTCTGGAAACTGGACTGGCCGCTGGCAATGTTGTACGTTTGTACATCTCCTCTTTCCAAACTGTACAGGGCTGGCTGTGCAGGCTTTCCACCCATGTGCCCCAGCATGATTCTCAGATGTTGCAGTCGCACACTATCACTCACTTTCACATAACGCACCACAAACTGACAATCCAGTACTTGCACTTTCTCGGTTCCAGTAGCTGACATAAGAGAGAATGCTTCATTGTGTAGATCAATGCGAATATTGAAATTCACATTTCCCACCAAGTACTTGTCGGACTGGAACAACGCATGAGCTGGGGTTCCTTGCATTTGTACAATGCTACTACCATCAATAAACAGCTGTCGTAACTTTAAGTTGGGTACTCCAGCTCCTGCACTTCCACCTGTTGTTTCAGTTATGTCAAATTTTCCTGTTTGATCAATATACCACAACACACAAGTCATGTAAGATTGAGCACCATCTTGATCGTAACCCAACAGATTTTGTATATACGCCTTATAAGCGTAAGTGTCATTCTGTTGAGTAACCAGGGTGTTGTTGAGCTTGATGGAAAATTGTTTGATGAGACTGTGCATCCAGTTGTTGATAGGAATACATTTCTTATCAGCCAAAGCACTGGTTCCATCGGCTTGCATCACTCTCACTTTCATCTTCAAGTAACATTTGGAAAGGTCAATGTAATCGTTGGTTGTTTCAATGTTGAACTCGATTGGGCTGCCACGTTGAATTCTCGATTCCGGGTAATAGGATTGCCATCGACCACTCAGTACGCTCGTATCGGTAGGGGGTAATTTGAATATTTCCAAAGCAGAATTTCCACCTCGCACGGAGGCATAATGTTTTGGACTCTGCTCCAATTCCATAATGATGTGAACGTTATCGTTTCCTAGGTGTGAATGATATTTTCTCAACCTTGAGAAGAATTTTATCCAAAAATGTCCTTCTGTTTTCGAGGCCTTCTTTTGGTGCGCATTGCTCTTAGTTTACTCATAAAGCGTTTTGCTTGGGCTGATCCTTTTGGATATCTTCCTCCTGTTTGTATAACTCTTTGCCTTGCCATCACAACACCAGGAGCCCTTCTCTTTCTTCGCACAATCCCTCTCCTTAATCCCGCTGTTCTTCTTGTGGAAACCGTTTTTCTTCTTTTAGCTTTTAATAAGCTCCTTGCCTGAGTTGCTGCTGCTTTAGCTATTTTCGTTATACTTGAACCTGCTGGTACTGTACTGGGTGCTTTTCGTTTTCTACCTCTTCGTTTTCCTGTGATACGGCTTACGATACCACCTACACCTGATGCTAAGGCTGCTTTGGCTTGAGCTTGTATTGCTTTTTTTGCAAGAGGCGCTGCTCTTGCTACCACACTTCGAGCTCCAGCACGAAACAACGGTGCTAACAACGCTGCTGCACCTATTCCACTCCCTCGTTGTACAATATGGGGAACCGCAGCCCCTTTAAACACAGTTATTCCACCACCTACTTGTCTCATAGGAATCATATAGGGTGGGGCATTCATCATTTCAATACGGCAGCCTGCTTCTCTTGAAATGTAACGTTACCTGAACGACCGACTCTGCAAATGGTATTTCTTTACCTGTGTCATCCGTTATAAGGATGCTGATAGATGAAAAAAATGTTTGTCCCACACTAAAATACATGGGGTTCGTGAAATCTTGATTCACCACGCTCTCCTTTTCATTTACAGGTACCAACCGTAGCAGAGATGCATTGGTGTTTCCCACAGGATGTCCTTCCACAATATCCGTATAAACATACATATCGTTGGGCTTGTATTGAGAGAGCTCGTCCAGATTCACTTTATGATTAGTAGAATACCAGACAGTTCCATTAACTCGTTCTGCTAATTCGAGGCGCCCATAAGCCAATCGAGATCTGTGACCTTTTCTACCCTCTATAAACTCATATTTTCTGAAACTTAGGTCGGCCGTGAGAAAGCCAAGAGCTATAGCTAGAGGTATACTAAATCCCAGCTTTGTATTTTGTCGCAGAGTGATAGTTGTCTTTCCATCCTTGTTTTCCAGAACCAAATAATCACTTATCGTAATACCTTTAGTAGCGGTGAGAGTTACAATCGCATCATGAATTGCTTGAAAGATCGCTCCACTTGTTGAATGTTTGGTTGAAAGATGAAAATGTCCAGAAAAGTGGAGCGGAATATCCACATAAACAGTATAAGCTCCTTCATCTTTACTGTACGAATTTGCATAGATGAAGTTAACGAGAGCCACTTTCCAATACTGTCCCAATTGTATTCTTTCAGGTAACTGTATGGTGAAGTTGCTTGTTCTGTTATTAGGTTGATAAGCACTGCCTGTATTACTCGGTAATGTGATGTAGAAGCTACCTTCAGTAACTGAACTCATCGTTTTTTCCTGAAATGTAACGTTACTGCTACCACACCATGTAAAAATGGAATTGGTTTGCCTGTATCGCCGGTTAAAAGTATTTCAATAGTGTCGAAAGTTCTCAAGCGAATATCGTGATAAAAGAGAGGAAAAAAGTTTTCGTGCACAATTTCACCTGGATTACCTCTAGGAGCAATAGCTCGTAGGATATTTGCACGCACATTCCCAACCACTTGAGCAGCCACCACATCCGAATAAATATACATTGTTTGGAATGAGATAGCTGTTAGAAACCAGTGAATCGGTTTATCCAGAGTAGTTGCCAACCAAAAGGAATCACTACCTTGAGTAAATCCTCCATGATATTCATCCACACCCAAACGTAGATAACTGTTACGAGGGTTAGAAGAATCCAACCCACTCTGTCGAAAATATCTTTTTCCATAAGGCTGATCTCCATACGCTTCTGCTATTTCCAACTTGTTTACGATCCAAGGATTAATAGCTAATGTCGAAGCTCTCTGGATGGTAATGGTAGGATGGTTGTTAGTGTAGCTGAACTTAAATTCCTCATCTGCTAAACGATCACCAAAGGTAACTCGTAATGCTCTTTCCATTCCTCTAATAACATCCCCAGCTGTTCTGTAGTCACCTTCATGAATGTGTAAAGGAACCCAATATTCATCGTAATAGTCTTGTACATTATTGAATTTCTCGGGTCTTCTAGAGTTCCCTATTCTTGCAAAGAACAAACTCTCTGGTGTGTAATGTTGTGATAGGTTTATCCAAGTATGAGGATACACAATACTTGCTAAACCTACTTGCCACTCATCTCCATGAAGCTCATACTTGGTGGGTAAAGCAATTTTAAAACTGGAACCATCATTGTGAGGGTAAATGTCTGTACTTGCATTACTTGGAAGAAACAAGTAGAAGTCATCACCGTTCATCCTTTTTTCTTACGAAAATGCAATGTGATTGTTACAACACCTCCTTTGAATGAAATCGCTTTTCCTGTGTCGCCTCTTAAAAGCACTTCAATCTTACTTATACGATTAAGTCTCACAGGAGTGTAAAAGAGTTTGGAAAAGTTTTCATTGATAATATCGTTTGTTTCCCCTCTTGGTGCAATTACACGAAGCACATTGGCTCTCACATCTCCTACAATCTGTGTTCCCACCACATCTGAATAGATGTATATGGTTTGAAAACTGCTTGCTCCATTAACACCGGCAATGAACCAATTCACCTTGTCATTTACGTTATGATCTACTCGATAATCTGCGTAATCAGCTTCATTGGGTATTTCCTCTGCAGTATCAAATTCATCCCATCCGAATACAAGATAGTTACTGCTGTCAGATTGTCCTGTTGTAGGTTCTGGGAAATCATCATCAATGGGGCTATATTCCACTCCTCCTATGATAGTGAGGGGAAGCCTTCTTACACGATTGTTCATATTAAGAACAGTGTACAGGTATCTGTTCAAAGCCAATCCTGAAATCTTTTTTATCTTCACTTCTATATGAGCGTCCACTTCTTTAATTTGCCATTCTTCATTCACCACATCATCTCCAAATTCTTTTCTTAATGCCCTGTCAATACCTCTCATAACATCTCTTATCGTTTTGTAGTTACCTGGAGCCAAATGTATTGGCATCCACCCTTTATAATATCCGGGCTTATCCTTGTAATCATCAGCCCGACGATCTACACTGCGCATCGCCAGAAATTTGCCAATATGATTCGGTTCAATCTTGTCTTCAAGAGGTGCAATAATATTGTACCAAGAATTAGGATAAACGAAACTGGCTAGTGCCACTTCCCATTCACCATACAATTCAAGAGGATTTGGTAGAACCACTGTATATCCGCTAGGTCCATTTTTGGGAAATGTAGCGGTACTCGCATTACTTGGTAGATAGAGATAAAAACTCGAAGGTGCTACTTCATTCATGGTATCACGTGCGCCTTGTTTCGAAAATGAAGTGTTACTGTGACGGTTCCTGCATAAAATGGAACTTCTTTTTCTGCATCAACCTTTAAAACAATTTCTAGTTCGCGTAAACGATCCTCATACAGGTCGTGGTAATGAATGTTTTCAATCACTTTGTGTTCCTGTGTCCCTTGTGGAATATTGTCAGTTGGAGTGATCCATTGCAATACTCTCGATTTCTTAAACCCATCGAACCACGGCTCAATATTTAAATTGGACTCGATCGAGAAAGAACTGATAGGATCATAGTCAATCGGACGATATCTTCTCCTTGCACCTTGTGGAGGGCTAACATACAAGGTCCAGGCATTTTGGCGAGGCATAATCACAAACATGATACGAGAAAGTGATAAATCCAATCTAAATCTCCCATCCCTATAAGGTGCTCTAATGTTACCGTTGAAATCCACAAAACCCATGATGCGCGCTAGGGCTAACGATACTCGAATGGAAGCACCTGGTTGAAGATCCAAACGATATCTTTCTTTGTCGTTTTCATAGTTCATCTCAATCCCGTATTTCTCTTGAAAAAATGACTTTTTCGCGAACTCCTTGAACATAACACGGAAACGATAAGAATAAAAATCTTCCACATCAGCAAGAGTAGATAACCAATCTTGTTCAATGTCACTGTTACTAACACTGAAATCCATATCCGCATCTGTCATCTCCATCATAGGTTGGAAAAACACGAGAAGCGGTTCATTCTCATCATCATTATGAATCTCAAACACAGTATTTTCTCCTTCCTCTGTTATTTTGTAGATATCCGGGTAAGATAAGAAAGGTGCAATTTTCACATAACTTTTAGACAGTTGTGGGTATTCCGGATGCTTCAGGGCGACAAAACCCAATATTCTTGCCATAGATATTGGAATCTTAAGAACATATCCAACTGGGAGGCTCCAACGCACCGTTCGTGATGTTGTAGGATAGGAGTAGTGCTTAGAGTAGTGATAAGTAGTAACACCACTCCCAGCCAAATCATGCTTCATAGCAGTTACTACGTGTTCAAAGATATTGTAGTAACCAAGATATGGTGCAGGGGGTAGCTTGTTTGTTACAAAAGGATTCCCTTCACCAGTGCTATATTGCCAAGTTAAATCACTGGTTTCATTGAGAATTATCTTCGGAGGTTGATACCATGTTTTAAAAAAGGAAATTTCAGTAACTCCAACTTCCCACTCTCCTTGTAGTAGAATCTCTTGAGGCAATTCGATTTTGTAGTGATGTGGTCTGTTATCCCAATAGTGGTTACTGGGAGTATTACTCGGAAGGATCAAGTAGAAATCCTCTCGGGCCAACATGTTCATATCAATGATTCAATAAATATAAAAACTCTTTCTTTATTTACACATCCTTCACGTAACTAGCAGGAATCCATTGATCATATTTACTTGGCCAACCTCGCCATTTTACTAAATATTCCTTTCTACGCCCAGAACCGCGAGTATCAAGAATCTTCTCTATTTTGAAAAAGTCACTCTCCTTGCTTTGAACGCGTTCCAGTTCAGCTTCGTAAAACATCCCCTTTAACATTGTACCGTCATATTCCTTTAGTCTATAAGTGGGAACTGTGGTACGGTTACGCCTGGCTATGGTAAAAACTTCTTCTGTCCAATTGGGCGTATAACCCTTTGCAAAAACACCCTGTGCTTTAGCAATCCGTACTTGATCACCCACCTTGAACTTGTAGCGCATTCTTTCTACTCGTTTCACAAAATCATCTCCATACAAATAGTGCCATATCTCTTGAGCATTTTCCTGAGTTACACGATCGGGTGCTGTACCGATACTACGATGCGTAGAACTATTATAACTCTTCATCAGGTTATCTAACACATCCAGATAACGATAATGATTCGCTTGAGTGAAATATCGCCACATGCGTGTCTTTATGGTTCTATTAAAACGCTCCACAATCTGAGCCTTTGTATCGCTGTACGTGACAAAATGTTGCACATGTTTGGATTCCAAAAACTTTTGAAACTGACGATTTGTGAATTCACTTCCTTTATCCGTTTGTAAACGCTCTGGTACACGCCCATCTTCTTTAAATATGTGCTCAAAAGCATCCACCAAACTTTTACCCGTCTTATCCTTCAAAGGTACCACCCATGCATACTTTGAAAGAACATCAATAACCGTTAAAAGATAACGAAATCCATCATTTTCCCCTTTCAATGCTTGTACATCCACAAGATCTGCTTGCCACTGTTCATCCATGCCGTTAACCACTACTCTGCTGCGTTTAAACTGCTTTCGCACAGGCTTGTGTAAGGTATACGGAACCTGCGATTCGAGCCATTTCCTCGATATCGATGGCTTGATTCCTTTTACGCGCGCGGTACCAACCAATCGCTTGGCGCCAACAAATGCAGCAGGTTTTCCTGGTGTGTAGTATAACCTTTCTAACATGGGTATGGCCTGTCGTTCCGTCTTCCATTTCTTCTGTTTTCGACGCGTCTTCATACTCCTCTTGGTCATCAACAATCTCAATCACAACTCCTTTACAACAGGCGATATGACACTTGATGCGCTTAAACAAGTTTCTAAAAGTAACAGACGGTAGAGCTCCGCGCCCCATGCAAGGCATTGTAACACTAATAAGCCTTAATCCTTTATGGTGCTCTTATGTAGTTGTACATGTAGATCACCAGCAACCACGGCAAACTGGGTAGTGACATGTTTTGTTCCCTTATCCATTCCAACATGTACCTTTTTCGTGAGGGCGGTAATGATAAAAAGTCAAGCATTCGTATATACACTGCAACATGACTCCAATAAACAGGTTTCGTTTCTTCTACTTTTCTCCAACAGTTCTTTAGTTCCGATACCGAATAAGGATAACAGCAACGAGGAATGTTCAACAGTTCGGTTCTCACTAACCGATCTATCTCTGGTTCTATCCTTGCAATTTTACGCGCGAGAAGCAGTTTTATCCTTTTCATGTTCTAACATATAGCTTTTCGCAGTTCTGAAGGTCAAGAAGATGCGTTTGTAACCTATATAGCTAACCAACATTCCCTCTCGCTCTTCGTGAGATCCGTCGTTACCAGAAATCAACAGAGTTGCTGAACATTTTCGAATTGACTGGGCTGCCAAAGGAACAGAAGAAGAAGAACAAAGAGAAAAGGGGTATCCATAAAACCTAGATGTGCTCCCAAAGGAACTGAAAAAAGAAATGATAATATTCACTAAAAAACACCTTACTTCACTTTACTTTGGCTGCCTGTTCAATACCCGTAGGGTAATGTGTTATAATCTTCTATGATTACACGCTTGTCATATACAAGCTTATATCTCTTGTCTTGCGCTTGAGTAACTACTTGTTTACTCTTCTTGTTACGCATGATCTTGTGAGGATTGTGAACTGTAACGGGTTCGCATTGTTCACTTCGTACCATGTCCACCATACTATGAAAGTTTACTTTTTCTGCAGTTCGCACATTTAAGGTGAATCCACGAACCTTGCATACAACTTTTCCCTTGTATGTTTTATAGGCGTAATTTTTGGGTCCAGCTGATACAAATGTTACAATATGATCATCACTGTCCAGCTCGTTGGTGAGTTCCCCCAAGTAATCACCCAGTACAGGTTCCCATTGACCTTCCTCTGAGATATATATGATACTGTCTGTATCATAATAACAGACTCTCTCACCCAGCTTTGCCATGACACGATATAATTTCATTCTTGCCTGAGCTGTGGTGAATGCAGCTAACACCACATTTGTTCTGTCAGAAGCTTCCACGAAATCATTCTCTTGAGTATAGCAAATTTCCACCATTTCATCAGCAACAAGATGAACATCTTTTATACTCACACTGGAGCTCGTAAACAGCTCAAAGTAACGCTTTGCATCGTTGATCACTTCTAACTTAGGTCTTTTGGGGCGCTGCCCAAGCTTTCCCCACATATTGTTCAAGATTTGTTTCCAAACGCTTCTTGCCCCTGCATTATGTTGAATGTGTTCTCGTTCCAATAGAATTCCCTCATGCTCATGATATTCTTCAATATATCTCGTTTTGTCATCATCGGTTTCACACCAGCTAGGCCAGCCTGAGGCTTCTTGTTTTTTCTTTAAGAACATGTTGATGTACTCTTTAAACAGAGTTTGGCTCTTTTGTTCGAAATGCCATACCTCATGTAACCGAACAACACGATAACCCATTTCACGAGCTAACTCCAGTTCTAAGCTCACCCATGTTCCGGTAAAAGTTCTCTCTTCATCTGTGTGTTGACAGGGAGTTTTCTGTAATGCTTCAGCACAGGTGCGACACAATGCAAACATAAGCTTGTTATTGCTCTTGAACGGTAATACTGGGTGATACAATCCCCGGGGTGCGAGAACATCACATTTGATGATTCCAAAATACTGACTGATCTCTGTAGGATCTAAATTGTCCGTGATTATTCTGGGATGCCCTATTGGATACAACCCGTTCTTGTTAATATCGGGGTACAAACTCGTGAAGTCCACATAATTCATCTTCTTATTCTCAACAAGCAGCTTTGTAGCATTTGTTCTACCCCCGTAGAATGCATCTCGTGGATTCAGAGGTGAAACAAACTGTAATGCATCCACGAATGTTTTCACTTCCTCATCCTCTTTTAGTAACTTTTGCCAATGACATTCCCACATCTCCACCACTTCAATTCCTTGTTTCTTTAGATAATCTGTTCTTTCCAATGTGTGCTGATAAAGTTCATACATGGAACACTGATTTATGGGATTTATGGTAGTACCGGGAAAACACCTTATACAACCGTGATAAAAACAACCATGAAATTCGTAGGCTGTATGAGTGGCTTCACAATATCCATCCAACAGATAAGGGCCCACTCGCTTCTCTCCCTCGTTTCTACCATGACGGATGAAAACATTGTCCTTCTGTGCCATATGCGCAAGCCATTGATAAGCACAGTGTGATTGATTTGCTTTCTTTCTGTAGCCAAGATGAGGAATAATTGCGATGGTTTTTTCTTTAAGAAACATAGAACGAAAAATTAAATTACATAGCGATGCTATGGTCATGCTTTCTTTAAAAGGGTGGATATGACACAACCCTTTCACGGTGTTGATAAAATGACAGCAACATCGACGCAGAATGTCCACATCTGAACGACAATAACTCACGAGTTCCTCTTGCATGCGAAACTCCACCTTCTTTGCTTCTTGTTCTTTATGCCAGTTAAGGAATACTTTACGCACATCTGGTTTCATACCTTCAGGGTCATAGTACTCAACAGCAGGGATGAGTCCCACATAGTTCTGGTTTTCTTCTGTGTTGAAAAAATGGGGAAAATAACCTTTCTTCAATTCTTGTAACCCAAATGTTTTGGGTAATTTTGCAAGGGCCATAGGAAAAAAATTTAAACTGTCAATGAAACGTATCCCCACATCTGGAACTCGCATCTCCATGATCTTAGCTCCGTTCATGATAAGAGTTGGTTTCACATTGTTCTTGTACAAGTAATCCAAAATAAAGTAGGAGTCACATCTTTTAAAATTATGTGCAATACAGGTTGCTCCTGGCATTTTGTCAAATAACCATTCACAAAAAGCTTTACAGGTTTTAAAGATCCATTCCTTTCCATGTTGATCCTGTACTACCACAAGGTTAGGAACATGTTTGCCTGTGTTTTGTGTACACTCAAAGTCAAAAAACAAATACAAATCCTCTTCATCATCCCTCTTTCTCTTTTTCTTCTGTTTCGGTACTTGCATGTAGCACTGATGATCTTTTTCAACAAACTTGTTACAAACATGACACAACACTTCCCCGCATTTATGTAATCTTGTATCCCGCTGAGTTCGATCCAACATTTTACCACAATCTTTACATTTCAGATACTGTTTGCAAACAGAAATACCCCCTTGTGGTCCCATTCGACGATGATTCTCAAAACAACCAGGACCTTGAAATGATCTTCTACAATAAGCACAATAAATCCATGACGATATATCCCCAGAGCATCCTTCTTGAAAACAAGATAAGCATTTCTTCTTGCACCGATGATGTCTTCCCTCTTCGGTATTATAACCCTTTTCGCATTCTAAACAATAATAAACGCGCCCCATGAATCCAGGCATGGAGGTAATCAAATCAAAATGACCATCATGTAAATATAAGTAAATGACTTTTTCCTTGGTAGGCCCCTTGTAAATGATACTGTTAAATTGCTCTGCACTAACAATGACTAATTGGTACTCTGGTAAGATGGCTTGAAATTTCTTCGCTTCTTCAATACCACATGCTTGTAAAGGAACACCCGCTCGTTCATGTAAACTTAAAGCTCTTTCTCGTTGAATAGGCCTTCCCTGGTGAATTATATCGTATTTCGGATCTTTCTCTAGTCTGGCAATTCCCACTACGATAGCTCTTGCCATACACAATTCATCTTTATTCCTGATACGAATAAAACACCTCTTCTCCTTTAACCGTTTTCCCATGTTAATCACTTTTCTTCTACCACCCCCAGTAGGAGGAGCAACATGTACTAGATTCACATCAAATCTTTGATTCGCATACAAATCCTCATATGATTGCAGAACTCTTTCCACCTCAAACATTACTCTCTGTGCTGTAAAATGTTCCACAGGCATGAAAGGCAAGCTGATCGGAGAGGATAGTTCTCGTGTTTGCATAACAAATCGAATTTGATCTCGTGCATTCATTCCTCGTGTCATGTCAGTGATAGCACTTTCCAGCACACCATTTAAGTTACTTGTTCCTTCTCGAACGGATCTTGCTTCGGGAATATCGATGGTTAAGTGATAATCAACTCCAGTTGTCTTGAATTTCGGAATGTTACGCCTATTCTGTTCCTTTAGAGTATAACGGCCTCCTTCTTCTACTCTCTTCCTTTTACCTCCAACTTGTTCACTAAAAAAATATAAGTATAATACTTTTTTTAGAAATCGAACATATCCCACTCAAAAGCACCCGGTTGAATAACCCAATCATCGTTCATAACTTGCCCCTCTCTTTCTTGTTCTTGCTGTTGTAGTTGTTCTTCAAGCATGGCTACTGCTTGAAGTAATTCCTCCTTTGATTCTTCACTCTCCTCCTCAAACTCATCATCCACAACAAGACGATCATCATCACTATCATCATCCTCCTCAAACTCAACATTATCCTCATCATCATCATTATCAACAACATGATCATCATCATCACTCTCCTTTTCACCTTCAATCATCAAACTCAACAACACATTTTCCAGATCCGGTCGATTGAACTGATAATTCACCCATTCCTTATTACATTGAAGAACTTCCTGGGTTGTAAAACCCAAAATACAACATGATTTTAACCATGAAGTAACAACATTGGATGACTTAACACAATTCACTGCTTTTCCAATAAACTTTGAAATCTTGTCTTCATCCTCCATGTTACAACTATGGTCTTGTTCATATGAACTTCTATGGGAACATCCATAACAGGCTTCATTTGCTAATACTTTAACCTTATCCCAAACACACTCACAAAACACTCGCCAAAATTGAGCTTCTACACTCTTTTCATCTTCCGATTCATGCATCTTTCCAGTTTCACAATTTGTGATATCAAACGGTACCCATAGCCCTCTTTTATACCCTATCCATACTAGAACCTCACCCTGTTTTACCAGTCTTTTTTCTAGTTAACCCGGTTTTCTTTTAATTATTCTGGTTTTTTCGGAGGGGGTACCCCCCACCCCCCTCCCTTTTTCTGACCACGAACTCGTCAAACCGGTTTTTTTCGAGCCCTATATAAGTGAGCACCCGTTCCAGACTCATCACTTCACTTGGCTGACCTTTACGAGTGCAAGCAAGGTTTTTACTAGTTACTTCAAGGTTTTTTACTCCTTTCCTGCGGAAAAATGCCCAAACGAAAGATGCAAACCCGTGCATATCGTGCTAAGAGGCGCCTCAACTTTGATGAACCAGGTGAATCATCTACAACATCTAATGATCATCCTTCATTGAATGTTGTAGATGAAACTGTACCAGCAACACCAGTTGAGGATACAACTGTAGCAGCAGCAGCAACAGCAGCACCGATTGAGGATGCATCTGAGGATCAATCTTCCCCATCTGAGAATGATTCTTCCACACCAGCTCCACCTCCCACACCTGAGGAAGATGATCATCGATCTTCCACAACTGAGGGGGCAGAGGATACTGATGATGAACTAGCTGCTAACGAAAACTTGGGAGCTTCCAATAGCAGTTCTACCAGTACCAATAATGCCAATAACGGTGCTGCTGAGCCGCAAAGGGATATCCCAAGAGATCCACCCGTTACTGGACCTTGCCTGGTATGCTTTGAAGGACACGAATCACCACCCACACCGTGTTGCAAAAAGCCTCTATGCGATCGTTGTCTACATCAATGGTTGGATAGCCGCCGATTTGACTGCCCACACTGTAGGAAACAGTTTCCTTCAACTTATATCATGGTCTCGGAACAGGCTACCGATGCTTTGCTAGCTGACCCTGAATTCCAACGCAGGATTCGTTT
Organism: Ricordea florida; assembly: GCA_949710005.1. Classification (NCBI taxonomy): domain Eukaryota; kingdom Metazoa; phylum Cnidaria; class Anthozoa; order Corallimorpharia; family Ricordeidae; genus Ricordea; species Ricordea florida. The sequence continues at coordinate 2,457,167 of OX453276.1, read as the reverse complement.
GGTAAGAGTAAGATTAAGACAAGTAAGAAGAAGAGCAAACATAACCCTTTCTATTTCTATGGTATGTGTTTGGCTCATACTGTGTTTTTGCTTGTACTACTTATATCGGTATATAAGTAATTTAGAATCTCGTTTAAACAATTTACAATATAGTTAGTGTTAAAACTTTTTTTCCATTTTCTTTTATAGACTTATAACGAACTCGTTCTTTATCTAATGGATAAACAGCAGAGATATGTAGCATCTTCATTTATTGAACGCGTAACTCTAAATCTATTACAAAAGGCAATATGTATAGGTATGGATTGTTGGTTTGCCTGCAAACCCCTTCAGTATTATGAAAGAAAAGTTCTTTTTGACTCACTCTGCTTTTAATTTTTTGTTATAGGCACTGGTTAAACTAAAAGCAACCAAATCTACCCTTAAGTTTAAGGTGCTACTACAAAACACAACTATTGTCGATCCTTATAGATTTTTTTATAACTATTACATGATAAGAGAGCTGTTAGAGAGTGCTACTCATGAAGATGCAGTTGTGACTCCAGTTTTTATAAAAGAAGTTATAGATTTGTTGTGGATGCTTCGTTGTTGATTTTGTTTTGGCCGACGTGAGGTTAGGGGTGGCTGTAAGGGGAGGATGGAGGCCACAGTGTAAATATTTAAGTTTTTATGTGAGGTTAGGGGCGGCTGTAAGGGGAGGATGGAGGCCGCAAAAAACATAATTATTTTTTGTTTAAAAACACAATTCAGCATCCACAACTTATTTTTCTTTTTTTATTTATCTCTCTCTTAGGTTCTACTTGATATTCACGCTTATCAAATTCCTGCGAATACAGTGATAAGTACAAAAATCCATGGACATCAATATAAGATTATTCACATTTATAAAAGGAATATTCGATAACTTTATATCTTCCAGATGTATCCTGAATTACGATATAGCAGCTCGGAAATGATCATTGAAAAATCATTTGTAGTGTTTCGAGATCTAAAGGCACTTCATTTTTCAACTTTAAATATTTATAAAGAGCTTGTAATAAATTTTTTATTTGAAACAGTTAAGAAGCCTTCTTTCTTTCTACTTAGAGAACACAATCTCTTATAATTTTTCTCTTTTCAGCTCTTGGATGGTGTACATCGTTTTACTCTAAACATTCAATCGCATCATTTCAGAAGATACTTACAATCAATGGGCATGAGTTTGATTCATCTGTTTAATTCAGTTGTTTTGCAACCAAGAGCAAGAACTTATAGTGAGGCCATTGACAGCATTGATTCTCATTGTGATAGATTTCATTATCAACACGATATCAATTGTTTTTGTCAAATAGCAAAAAACTTGCTTTGTATAATGGCAATAGATCCTCATTTATTTTTGTATCATGATGATGACCAACCGTTAGATGATTGATTCTTTTTTTTTCATCTTTTACAGTTGACGCGATCCATTGATAGTTGCTACAATTTCCTTAGTGATAGATACTATACAGTGCTGGCAGGATATCCTACTCAACATGATTTATTTCACATGTTTGATTTATTACGCGCAAGAGATAAAATATTCGATTGTAGGAATATAGTAAACACTTTACGATATGAGCATGATTATTCTTATTTATAGTTCTATCGTATTTTTCTTTAGGTAACAGAATCTATGGACTCCTGTTCGTCTTATCTTTTGTTTGATATGTTGCCAAGAACAGTAGGCGATGATGAGAAAGATTTAATTGTGAATGTTCACAATTACTTAACACATTGTATTTCACAACTTCATTATGTTATGCCCCCTTCACCTTATGACATCCTGTGGGATGATTAATTTTCTTTTTTTCTTTTTTTACAAAACAGATCATGAATGACCTTATCGAACTCACTAACTACATTGCATGCGAATACTCCATCTCCTCAAGCTCACCTTTGCTCCAAGATTTAGATTGGGTTTATGTGAGCATTTGTCCTTTTTTTCATTCGTAGATTTATGGACTGTTTGATGAGTGTTCCAATTATGTTATAAACAAACGCGATAAAGCAGTAACACAAATGATGAAGGATTGTGCAGATGCATTGCATAATGAACTTGTGTTCATTCAGAGTAGAATTGGATGGTGTTACAACTTGTCTTATGATTACTCGTAACTTTTCTTTTCTCCATAGATATTCTCTAAGACTAGAGAATGTACAAATTCTCTGTACCGTCGATATGCAACTCATTTTCCATATGCAGATCTGCCTGTGATCGAACACATTTGTGACGATCTGAGAGTTGTAAGGTGCAGATTAAGAAGATTAATTGTTTCTCGATAGATTCAAAGAGAGAACAAGGCATGTGCAAGATTCTTATGTGGCCGATATGGATCCAATTACCTAAAGCAATCAGATATACCATTGATTGAACATCTTATTGATGATCTAGCTGATATGAAACTCATGTTAAAACGATTACAAAGAGCACATTTTTTTGTTACCTCTTTTTACTAGATATACGCAAAGATTCAAGCAAGCATATGGTTTGTTCAGTATCAAACGCGTAAACAACACCAATGGTTGCGTTTAGTAGAGTTACCCTTACGAAAACATATAACCGAAGATTTTGATTTTCAACTGCACTTGTTAAGAGGCATTATAAAAAGATTCAGGTAGTTTCTTCTTTTTTCAGCCCAAGCTCGAGGAAGAAAGAAGACGTTATTTACAATTTCACCATAACTTGTTGATAAGCCTTGTAAGACAGTACCGATAATTTTTTCTTTTTTTCAGAAAACATATCCTAGAGAGACGAGCCTAAAAGCTGCAATACTATTCTTTTCTTACAGATATATGTTAAGATACAAGATATCTATAGTTCCGCCAGCGACGGATTTCATAGTTCAACACTTTATGGCTCAAATAGCTCAGTATATGATATACAGCACTAGAAATAGGAAAGCATAGATAGCTTTTTTTCTTTTACTTTGTATCAAGTTGAAGATAGTCAAGATAGTCAAGATAACGGACCCCTCTGTCAATGTGAAGAATGTAATAAAGATGTTGATCGTTACAGTTATTGCGGTTGTGATTGCGAATATTGTTACAATATGACTGATGTATTAAGTTTCTGTGATTGTAAAGGTTGTACTAGTATTTTCTGGCAGTTCAAGATTTTATCCTTACAGTAAAACATTTCTTTTTTCTTAGGGTGAATACCAGGGAGATGATAGAGATTACCGTACTTTATATCAACAAATTACTCATCTCCCCGACTATATGATTTTCTTTGAACAAATGACCTTATCTTCATCAATATCACCTTAAGTGATACTAGGTTATCTTTTTTTTCTCTTAGGCTACAAGTGATGATGATAATGACATTGTAAGATTCTTTTATCAAGATAGTCAAGGCAATTTTATTCAATATCTCCCTCAAGATGAAAGAGTGCGAACTGAAATTGAAGATTATATTACAACACACGGTTTTGTTAATCAACCCGTTATTTGTTTTGTAGGGAACAAATGATTTCCACGCTTTTCCATGGGTTGATGCCCATAATCAAACCGTTATTCTTTATTATCCTGAACTGCCAGTTGCGTTTCAACCAAACATATATAAGCTTTATCTTTGCACTTTGTTGTAAAACTATGTTACTTCTCATTAAACAACAGGTTACCACAAATGGGATTTGTGTCTTTTTATTACTTAGGATGAACCCGATAACAGTGATGATGATGATGAACCCAATAATAACAGTGATGATGATGATGAGAATTCTAGACCTGATAATTATCCCTATAACTGGTTACCTTATCATAGCGATGATGATAACTACTGGGATTCCCTAGATGAAGATGAACGATACCATGATATGAATGATAGTGATTGGGAAGTTGAATTATCCCCTGAACAAATAACAAACTGGGAAAGCGTTTTGAGTATTCTCCCACCCTAATAATAAATACACACTCCTTTTCTTCTTTCCCTTCATTTCACACAATGCCTAAAAGGCGCCACACTAAAAAGAAATTTAAAAGAAAGCGACAATACGGTGGAAAACCCACTCTAAAGCAACTCGTTGAACGTTACAAGCGACCTCCACCTTTCATCGGAAGTTGGAAAAGAAATTGGATTTGATGGCAAACAAAAAGAAAAAAAGAACCATAAGAAAACGAAGAAAAACAAAAAGGCGCTCTATGCGTGGTGGAGCTCATTTCCGATACAAACCCAGACTGGTTGACAAGATTGCTGAAGGAGTTGGCATGTTCCTATCAGGACCGGAAATCACCGGAATGACTATTGCTGGAAAGGCTGGCAGTCAAGCATTCAAGGCTCTTAAAGACAATTATACTTATTATAAGGGATAGTAATAAACACACAAACATGAAACTCTATCATTGTTTTTATTTACACTCTCGTTCCAAATGGTGGGTAATAATAATCTCTTATAACATCTTGACTATAACGATCACACACATATTCGGCAGTAATCAACCATGTTTGTTTCCACAACAGTTCTTGGTTTGCTTTAGCTGCATTCCAAACAATATCGTAATCACTTTCCCAGTAATTCCAATCTGTGCTTCCCAACTTCCATTCGGCATTCTTCCACAGTTTTCCTGTTCTTGTAACTCTTGGACCATAACAGACTCTTCTGAAACTGCAATCACCCTTTCTTTTACCCCATTCGGGAAAATCCACTCGTTGACCACCCCGTAATGAACTTTTCATGCGCTCTTCCACATGTTCCCTCTCCATATCCAGTTGAAAAGTGCTCAGTAGATCTGCAAACACTCCCACTGCTTTTTCCACCTTGTCATCTATGAGATCTTTCACTTCTCTATCCATTTCTATCGTGAAAAGAAAACAATTTTAGATTTACAACTCAATTTCTCCTTATATCCTATATTTTCCCACTCAAATCATGTTAATCAAGGTCAACCCGAAAAACCGGTTTTCGAAACTCCCAAACCGGTTTGACTGCATTCCTAACATTCCACAAAATCTCGCAGCCAATCAGCGCTTTAGATTTGTTCCATAGTGACCCCCTTTACTACTTCCATCAACAGAAATCACAATGTTGTACAAGTTATGTGAGATAGGTAATAGTGACACAGGAATCAACTTTTCCACATTGCTAAAAATGAAAAGAAAGATTTTAATACTATCAGTAAGACAGTAGAAATAGCATTAAAAAACGAAGTTAAAACAATACCATAACATAGTTTCATACAATACATAAAGAGAGTAGAGAGTGACGAACCTAGGACAAATTTTTTATCAGGAATTTATCAGAGATTTTATCAGGATTTTTGTTCTGATTAAAAAATTTATCAGGAATTTATCAGAGATTTTATCAAGGATTTTTGTTCTGATTAAAAAATTTTAAACCATTAAATTTAATTTTATCAGAGATTTTATCAGAGATTTTATCAGGATTTTGTGTTAGTCATCCTAGTACTCCTCAAATTTTTTATCAGGAATTTATCAGAGATTTTATCAGAGATTTTATCAAGGATTTTTTAAAAAAAAATTAATTTAAATTGGTTTAAAGAAATGAAAATGGTAATAAAAGATGGAACAAAAGAAAGTAAAAGAGCTGAGAGTCCTTGCTAAAGATTTAGGTATTAAAGGATGGTATCGAATGCGTAAAGCAGAACTCATTGAAGCTCTAAAACAACCACCAACACCACAAGTCACTAACATGAATAATATTGATGAACTGATAAAGAAAGAGATTAACAAGTTCGCTAACTCACACGAATCAAAAAATAATAAATATAAGTGTATTCATGGAAAGTTTAAATATATCTGTAAGTTATGTGGAGGATCACAAATATGCCCTCATAATCGAAGGAAAACTCGATGTATAGAATGCAACGGTGGTAGTCTTTGTGAGCATAAACGGGAAAGGTATGTATGTAAAGACTGTAAAGGATCTCAAATATGTATTCATGGAAAACAAATATGGTGGTGTAGGTTATGTATATGCGAACACAATATAATAAAGTCGAAGTGTACAGAGTGTCACACAAAACAAGAGACACAACAAAAACATTAAGTTATATAACGCAAGTCAGTGTTACATAACAAAATTTATCGAAATAGATACCAAGCTAATCCACCAGCTACAACTATAAATGTTAATATATTCTTTTCATGTTGTGTTGAGTCTATATTATTTTCATGTTTCGTTGAGTATGTTTGCGTTGAGTCTGTTTTTATTGAGGGTTTTGGTTTCATCTCAGTTCTATGTGGTAACTTTACCTTTGAAGATCCCATGTTATGTTTTATTCCAACCTGTTTTGCTTCAGTGTTTAGGGAATTATTAACTCCAAAATTCATATCGCTACTAGCCTTCATAAGTTTATTATTAAAACCAGTCACGCTCTCTGTATTGATTATCATATTACTCGGCATTAACCATACACCAGGAGCAATAGCTAAATCAAGCCGTAATTTCGCTTCCTGTACAGCTAATTGATATCTTTGGATCGAACTAGAAATGTCATTTTCAATCACACTACTCTCAAATAGGGATAAGAATTCTTGTTGAGTCTCGATCGCTCCACCACCATTACCGTAAATAGAATTTCTAGTATTGACTTGCGCCCCCAATATACAGTAAACAAAAGCTTCAGCAGATCGATTTAATCTACCAAGTCCAGCTTTAGTGAGTCCATGACCACTTGTTGGGATAAACCAAGCATATTTGTAATCAGCAAAGTCATCATTACGGATAAATGAGATGAGGTCACCCTTTTCTTTCTTACCTCCTTCATCAGCAAATTTACCACCTTCACCAGGCCACTGATCAGCTTCAACATCATAGTTCCTTACAATATGAACATTTTGATATCCACCACCTCTTCCATCATCATAATGATGATGTATCCATCACCATAATCAATAAATATATCACCCAATCCTCCGTTTCTACCACCTTTCCATCTAAAATCAGAATTATTACCAATTCCAAATTCAGCGCACAATCGTTGATATGCGACTTTATTATAGGGATTATTATTTATTACAAAAGGTTGCTTATCAGGTAAGGGAAGACTCAATTCATATAATATCCTCCTTATTGTGAAATATATATGAAACTTAATAAAGCTACTTACTACTTTTGGATAGTTTAGACTCTCAAAAGGACTTATACCACAACCAGATGTCGCACACCAAACTGCAAAGTTAAGTTGTTGAGGCCAATAATTCATATCTGGTGCGTTCAACCATTTTCTACTTTGTTTACCAAACTTGAAAGTCACAACTTGGGATGTAAATACATTTCTCATAGTATTTGCTGTGAATTTTTTAGTATTAGACACATATATATCCAGTGAGGTTAACATTTTTGTTATGTTACTTGTAAAGTCATCAAAATCAATAGCAGGTATTGGGTAAGATCGATTTGTAATAGTTAAACTCTTTGGGAATGAACTCAATGCATCATCATCCAATCCTAAATCTTTCCATAAAAGTCTTTTCAAACGGGGTGATAGGTCATCAATCCATGTTTTTCCAGTGGGATCATCATAAGACATGATTGTTGTACCATCAACTTTCCACCTAATATAACCACCATATTGATCATCCACAAATACGAAATGACTGAGATCAGCCTTTGGATATCTATTTCTGAAATCATTGAGTAACATTTTATTATTTACGTTGATAATAAGATGTTTTTAAATCAATACCGCTCTTTTCTAATACAAAACTCATAATTCGATCCTACAGGAGTTTTCTCAAATGAAATTTTTAACGTTCGGGACTGGTTAGATCCTTTAATATTTCTGCACGAACCTCTGTTCTTATCTGATTCATATTTAAGTTTTTTTCAGTATCTTTCCTATATTTTTTACGGATTTCGAGTTTTAGTTTTTCAAACTTATCTACCTCTGCTAAAATTATAGAAAATTCTTGGTCAGAGATAGCGTTATCTTTCAGTGCCTTTGAAACCAAGTCGTGAATGGTATTTACTTTTGCTTTTGCTAGAGAAACTGTCTGTTCGTGTTTACTAACTTTATGTGAAAGTCGTTTAGAAGCCGCACCGCATCCAACCGATATTCCACCACAAAGACCACCCACCGCTCCCAATGGGATACCAACAACAGCACCAAAACCAGTAAGAGATGTTCCCAGTCCACCTGCAGATAAAATAACTGAAAACACCCCACTACCAACACTTATTTTAGTAAATATCCCCCTTGCTCGATTATACTTTTTTCTAACATCCTCATAATGTCTAATTTCCTTCTGAAGATTATGTACTACTTCACATGATTTTTGAAGCCTGAAATTGTTTGGATCTCCATTCATAGGAACTTGCGGATAAATTCTATTGTAGTCATCCATATTATATTTTACAAATCAAACATGATATCTTTAAATGAATTCGAATAGGTTTGTTATTTAAGTTAGCCTTTTTTCCATCTTTATCTAAAATCCACAAAGTAAAGTAGTTGACTGGATTTTTTGTTTGGTGAACTCTTAAACAAGGATGCTCTTGAGATGGAATAACAGCTAGTACTTGTGAGGGTTTAACTTCTAGATTTACACCGATAGGCATACAACAATTGGAATATGAAGACTTTGGCTCTATAAGATCACACATTAAGTATATATGATTTTCATACAACGGCATAGGAATGTAACTAAATTGTAATTGTATCTCTTTTACATTGGTTAAGGGTGGATCTAGGTAAATTCTTGTTTCAGGAGTTAACATAGTGATAGATAGAAAAATTGTATCATTCATTATTTTTTTTTACTTAGCGCCTCTTCTTTTTAAATTGTTCCACAAAATATAGAACCACAGCCACTATCAACAGCCAAGCGTTCTTACCTAAAAATCCAATAACCTCACCAGCTGTTTTGAATAGAAAGCTCACGATAGCCCCAACCATTCCAGGCAATATTTCACCAAGTTTCTTACCAATCGTTTTCAAACCATTACCAACACCTTTACCCAATTTGGTTAGACCTTTAGAAAGATTAGAAACGATAACACCAATGACCACACCTACAGCACTAACAACAGCAAAGACTGTAAAACCATACTTTTTGAAGATAGACTTCACACGATCACGAAGAGGCATCTTTTTAAGTATTTCATCATTTTGTCTCTCTAGATCGCTTATTTGTTCTTGATTGGAAATTATCTGCTTTCTCGCTAGTTCTTCAAATTCATTTACCCTGGATTGTAAACGATCTCTACTTTGTTCTACCTTTGTTAAATTGGACAGTCCCTTCTTATATTTGTCTATTTCATCTTTGTATTGATTTAATTCACCTTGAAGTTTATCAACCTCTGTTTTAGATTCTATCTTCTGTTTAACAGCTACATCTAAATAGCTTTCAATTTCCGCGATTCTAGTTTGATGTTGCTCGATGATTCTACGCTTCTCTTTATCATTAACAATATATCTTTGTATCTCAAAATCATTTGTTTCAACTACTGATCTTAACCCATTTAGTGAATTACGTAAATCCTTAATTTCTTCATTTTTTTTTCATTCAAATCATCAATTAGTTTATTATTATTCTGAACAAGACTTTGAGAATCCATACCAATTGCTCTCTTAATTGTTAAAGGAAGTCGGTCATAATTTACCAAATCTCCTTTGGAGTCAATAAGTAAATGCTCAATATTGTTAACTTGATCAGTCAATCTAACCCATACACCTCCCCCATCATCGATTCTTGCACTGAATGGTGAATCTAGTGGATTGAAATTGTAGAACTTCTCTTCTATCTTTTTTAAAGCTAGAGTCATATTGTCTTCTTTACTTTTCTTAATCAGTGTGGATTCTTCATCATCATCATAATCATCATAATCATCATAATCATCATCATCCACACCACCATAAGGGTCAGTTGGACGAGTGGTTGATGTAAGTGTGTTTAATTGGATGTCATTTGTGGTATCATCATCACCAACATCTTCTGGATCATTTAGTTTAGTAGGATCTAAATCAGTTATATCTCCACCTTCTGCCATGATTTTTTACTTGTAATAGTAATAAATCTTTAAACTGCTCACACAATTAACTAAAAGAATTTACTAACCATATAACCCAATGCCAGCATACCACCACCCACATATACCATCTCCCCCATCTTTTGATTGCTACTAGGTCTATAATAATCAGAGAATTTTGGTTCATGTGTCTGACTATAAAATTTCAAAGCTTCATCGGTATTCGAAATATTTTGAGAAGCCTGGTGTTTAGCATCCCGCTGTTGAGAGTACCAATCAATGAGATTCTGTCTCTTTTCCTGATATGTAGCATAATCTTTTTGATATTTTTCTATTGCCTTATCGTGTCGTATTCGCTCTTCATCTGTTTTATCACCAGAGAGATATTTTGCAAGATATGAGCCACCAACGAATGTAGTTGCATTCAAAATAGCTCCACCAACCATCATTGCTATTGCTGCCATAAATCTTTAATTTGGTAAAATCTTTTGATCCTCTAAATAAGTTTTTAGGTACATACTACCTGACAATACAGCGACCCATTTAGCATAGTTTGTAATACTTGAGGATGGATCGTTGATGAATGATTCTTTCATAACCTTTTTAGCTATGTATCCAACTCCAGCGGCTAATCCGATAATTACGGCTGAATCGGTAACAGTTTTCACAAGTTTTTTGTTTTCAGTTGACATGATTATTTTATTTCTCATATTAAAGAATCTTTAAACTACTTTCCTCAGAGCATTACTATTTTAGGAGTTTGTGGGGGTGGTGGTTGGGTAGGAATATTTGAGGGTTGTGGTTGGTTAGGAATATTTGATGGTGGTTTTCTGTTTTTATAGTACCTCATAAACATGTCAACTGCAGTAAATCCTATTCCAACAATAGATAAAACAGTAGTAAAAGATAGCTCTGGAATCCATGCTTTTGTATTTTCTTCTTCTTCATTTATGGTTTCTTTCTGTTTAGTCTCCGCTTGTTCCTTTTCACGTTTCATTTCCCTAGCTAACGCTTCTTTAGCTTTTTTGTTATATTCTGCTAGTTTCTTACCAGCAGCTACCTTTTTAGGGTCTTTCTCTTTCTTTTTAGGATCTTTCTTTTCAGGTATAGGATCCATTGTAATTTGTTCAACAACTTCATCAGACATGACTATTTTATTTCACAAAGTAAATAATCTTTAAATCAGTTGTGCTCAGTGACCTGCTCATTAGTACTTGGAACTTCTTGTATTTTTTGCATAGTAGTACTTGAAACTTCTTGTATTTTGTTGATTTTAATGTGCTTTACAACCTGGAATAGTCCGCTGGCAAGTGCTACCAACCTTCCACCTTTTAATGCTAAGAGACCTACAAAATTTGTAAGTTCACGATTAACCAACTCATCATTCTTCAAGTCTTTACAAAGCGCATCAATGTCATCTACAGGAACCAAGTGAGAAATAACTTGAGAAACTAATTGAAGAGATGAATCTACTAATCCATCACTAATTTTCTTACCTAATACTACCTGATAGCGATTATAATATTTTTTAACATCTTTTGCTGTGAGTTTCTTTATATCACCGAGACTCATACCAACACCTAAATATTCCTTTGTAGCACCAAGAGATGCGAGAATAGCTAGTGATTCTTGTTTTATTTCAATATCATCATCTTTTACATCATCTTTTACCTCAGGCTGTTCTTCAATAAATTCTTCAATGCTTGTCATCTTACAATTTTTTAATAAAACATAGATTCTTTTAAATCACTGCTGGAATCTCTAAATAACATTGGAATGGATAACGTAAACACAGAGTCTAGAATATTTTTCAGTTTTAAGCATTTCTACAAACTTTTTACTAGTTTCATAATCTAAATCACCTCCATAATCTTCGAAAAGCATCTTCATCCCCTTTTGTGATGGATTATGGAATGAAACCACACAAGCTACATTTTCACGGAATGGTTTTGCTATAGATGTTAATTGCTGAGTTAGAACCCACACTGATAATCCATGATGTCTTCCAGAGAATGCTAGATCTATAAACTTGTTTGAGCGTTTCTTTAAATCTTTCGATACAGCACAGTCATCCAAAATTATTAGTGTATTAGTACCTGAGAACAAAGTTTGACAATCAGTTAATAACTCGTTAATCTCATCGCTGTTACTAGCATCTGGTGATAATACCAAGAAACGTTTATCTCCGTGAGCAAATTTATGATAGGTTTTATTTTTAGCATAAGTAGGACATATTAGAACAATGTATTCAAACACTTTTCGGAATGCTCCTCTTAGCTGATCCGTGATATATTTTGTCTTTCCACAATTTGTTGGACCTGTTATAATGCAATGAAAAGGAACTTTATCTCGTAATTCTTCCATCTTTTTAACTAATACATTATCGATCTTAAGTTTGAATTCATTATCTCCATCAACGCATCAGCTACCACAAACATGTAACAGGTGATATTTCCTGTTCCTCCAACTTGTCGTTTCATTTCAAGTTTTACTCCATCTCTCGTGTTGTTCAAAGCCATACCTGCTCCATGAATACTATTGTCAGGGTGAGTTCTCAAGTCAATCCATAGAGCAAACTTGTCGAAATAAAAATCATTTATCTTGACACCCTCTTTACCGAAACGTTTAATTACCGAATCCCAAAAGTCTGATGGTTTCATTCCCTTGGAGTAGATACGGTTTGGCATGCCGTCAACGTTAATGTCGATTGATGTTATATTTGGATTTACAAACTTTTCTGAATCTCTCTTTCCTCCATCGTAGCTATCTGTGAACAAGCACAATATCCCTTTCATTGATCTCCTAGGTATATTAATGTACTCGTTTATGTAACTGTCATTAGGTTTGGAGATGGTAAAAGTTTTGTGTAAAAGTACGTTCTCGTAAAAGAATACTTTACCAACCTGATAAGCTGACTGAGCCTCATTAGCTAAGTATTCACTTGATATACAAGAATATTCCAACTCGAGGTTTTCGATTTTGTAAGTTTGAGGCTTGGTCTTATCAGAATAAACAACAATATCGTTAACTGAGGCTAGTGTAATCTCAAAGATTAGTGAATGAGGTAACGCCTTTGGATAGAAAACACCATGATTGCTGAGAATAGGATGGTTGAGTGGGATACGGTACTTGGTGTTGTATACTGTTGAAAGAGTTACTTCCTTAGCATTTCCTGAGGTTACCTTATCACCCGCATTTGTCCTAAGCTTCCTCATGTTTTCAGAAGAAATACCTTGTTTTATTCCATTCTGACGATCTTCAGCTGTTAAGTATAAGTCATGGTATGTTTGAAAGAGATCGTATCTTTGAGTATCCTGTAGTGTTTCTCCACCAAAAAGAACCCTGAGTCTGGATACAAGGTTACTACCAACGTTATTCACAAGGGTATTATTAGCATGACCACTAACAGTCAAGTCAAATAATAGAGATACACTTCCTGGTACAATCACTACATTCTGAGAAAGTTGTGGAATATTTATATATAGTGTTTTTTCAGGATTAGCGGATGATGGGTTTAGTGTAATTCGATTCAGTGACGATTCCGCTTTCAAACCGAGAGGCTCTAGTGGAATCCTGTTTGGATTAATTTCTTCGGATATAGCTTGTGACATATTGATTTATTTTAAAGATAGGTAGAGTATTCTTTTAAATGAGTAACGAAAAAATGTTATCAAAAATATATTATTCAACTTATGGATATTGGAAAGGGTATTCTGCCATTCCTAAATTAGCTGAGAAAGCAAAAGTTAGTGAAGATGAGGCTAAACGATGGCTTGAGAAACAGGCTCTGTGGCAAATCTATCTACCATCTCCAAAGTATATCCCTAGACCGCACTGGAATGTGGAAAAACCTAATCAGATTCACCAAGCAGATTTATTATTTTTACCACATGATAAAGTTGGAAGAAAGACATATCGATATGCTCTTGCTGTGATTGATATTGCCTCGAGATACAAAGATGCAGAACCACTAACCTCAAAAGAAAGTAATGAGATTTCAAAAGCTTTAACAAAAATATACTCTAGAAAGTTAAAATATCCTAAAACATTAATTGTCGATTCTGGTAAAGAATTCATGGGTGATGTAACAAAACTTATGGAAAAACATAATGTAACAATACAAAGGTCTGAAGCTGGAAACCATAGAGCTCAAGCATTTGTTGAAAGAGCAAATAGAACATTATCAGAAAAACTATTTAGTCATCAATATGCACAAGAAATGATTAGTGATGATCGATCTAGAGTATGGGTGAAACGATTACCAGATATTTTGAAAACGTTAAATAGTATACCAACGAGAATAACTGGGGAAGAGCCTGAGAAAGCTATTAGATTGAAAGAGGTTGATATTAATCCTCCAAAGTATAAAAGAGTTGTTGGACATGATGAGATTAGACTACCACCTGGTGTTAAAGTTAGATACTTACTTTCTCCTGGAGAAGATGAAGGTGGAGAACGAAGACGAGCTACGGATCCTATATGGAGTATTCAGGTTTATGATCTTTCTAGGAGTGTGGTGTCATCTAATCAGCCAGTTTTGTATTATTTACTAGATGGACCGAGACGTGGTTTTGTTAGGGAAGAACTTCAATTTGTACCAGAAGATACTGAGCTTCCACCTAATTTTGTGTTACAACGATAATGTCCGTATGCATAAGTATGTATTCCATCTTCACAAATAACTCTCTTGTCATCATCAGCAGATAGTGCAACTTTATTAATCGTTTCAGTATAAACATCATGCATGTGGCTTCTTATTACATTCATCTTTCTCATCTGAGGTTTTTTATTGAATAGACAATCCTTGTAATCATTAAATGATATGGTCTTTTTTACGACTGATGACTTTACACCTTTATCCTTTTTTATCTCTTCACCTTTATCCATCTTGTAGCTGTAAAGTTTGGCTCGTAGACCTACAAATTCAGCTATCTGTTTACCACCAGCTTCATCTTTAAACTTACCGATTACTTTTTTGTTCACACCTGTCTCGATACCTGATGGATGGTTTTTTGGATAATTACTAGTATCAAACATTTCTCTCACATCTAGACTGATATCCTTGTAGAAATCATGTTTCTATCTCATATACAAGACTATCCGTATCTGTGAACAGCAACTTAGCTTTTTCATCATATTTAGGTTTGAAGTAATTATAATGAAAATCATACATTATTGTTTTACTTATATCCAGAATTGACATACCTAAGTAAACAGGTTTATCGAATACTATCTTTGTTTTCTTCATGTGGATGGCTACCAGATTTTCACAAAAGATAGTACGATGCTGATAGTTAGGTTTTGATATTAATTTTTTCGCATCTTTTTTATTTATAACCAATCTTACATCTACCCTTTTTCTAATATTTTCCATGGTTTTCCCAAATACGGAGTTATTCATCAGTTTGAAGAAATCTTTTTCAAAATCGTTAGCTGCTTTAGCTCTGAGGTTTGTATTCAAGTCGATGTATGGTTTTAACCATGTAGACTCTTCAAATGTAATACCTCTATGAATCTTAGTGACTTTTAATCCTAGACTTTCATAAACTTTTAGGGTTTCATGATGAACAACATACTTTACCTTATCATTGAGGTTTGGTATCAATTTCTCAACCTTATTAACGACAAGTCTCTCTGGAGCTAGTGGATAATCATTATGTAAATCATGAAGGTGATGAGGATATTCCAAATCAACCTCTAGTATGCATGGATAGTTTTTCCAGTTTGTAAGTTCTTGGTCATTCATCCATCTAAAACCATGAGTAGGTAGTGGTTTACTCATTGCTCCTCCATAGAGATTGTTTGCGTCGAGATATGTAATATACTTTGTAGGTTGGTTTAAATCAAAGTTAGTCATGTATGGGTTGTTAGCTTTACCATATCTAGTAGAAATCATAGATACACCTCCTCGAATTCCTTTCTCAAACATAAGTAGCATGTCGATGTCAGTTAGCAACTCCAACTCCACTTTCGTTAACTTTAATGCTGCATCCCAAGCTAGTCCAGGTGCTGTGTAATACCATGTAGGATCTAGATCATAATTTTTACAACAAACATCTCTAAAGTTCTCAAATACATCCGCTAAGAGTAGTACATCTGACTTAAGATATAGGTCGTGATATTCCCTCATTGTTTTCATATTGAAGGTTTCCCATACCTTTTTAGCATGTTGGTAGTTATCTTCTGTTGTATCTTCATCGTTGAGTTTTGAATAGAATGCCTCCTTTTGTGGAAGTTGGGTTTCGTTGAGTTTATCAAAGCTATCGAACCAATCATATGGAAATACACCCTTTCTCAACAATAACTCTAATTGTTCACCCTCATAGTAGCTCTTTAGGTTTTTGAAAGATTCTTTGGGTAGATTATCGACTAAATTTTCAAGGCTGGTTGTCATAAATCTAAATGAATCTAAAAATCTGATATCTCGCTTCACATCAACCTGCTTATCTTCTTTATTTGTAAATGTATCAACTACAATCTGTTTTGAGAAAGAAATATAATTTTCCTCATTATTAGCTATACAGTTTATTTTACCTTCTGATGTACCAAGATTCTTAATAAAAAGATGAGCGTCATATCTAGTTAAGTTGTGAAAGAATACTGGGAAGAACTTTGGAATCTTATAATTTAAGTTGCATTCATTATGAGCTGCTCCTCTATACTTTCCTGTAAGGTGACAGTGGTCTAATACCTTATCTTCTCCTAATTCACCCTCACAGATGTGGCAATGAGTAGCATTTTTATAATCGATTTTTTCATTTTGAGTCATCTTAACTTCCTTACAGATTAACTTATTATAAATTTCCTTAATATCTAACTCTAAATAATCTACAAATATCTGTGCTATATCTTCATCTGGGGATTTAGCAGTGTGTCGTTTAAGCTTGGATTTAAATATTTTCTCATCAAAAGACTTGATATAATAGTAGAATCCTGATGGTTTGTGCTTTTGGTATTGTTTAGTAAAGCTTTTACTTTCATCTGGAGAGCAGGTATGTATTTTCTCTGGAAAGCACTCAAAGTCTGCATATACAACAAAGGGGTGTCGCATTTTTCTGTTGAAATTCTTAAAGTAAATATAACGAGGATTTCCATCTTTATCAAAAGGCATTTCAATCTTGACTGCTTCGTTATTGTCACAGTATTCGATATGTTTTTCTAATGAGGTTCTGGAGTTGAATGAGTTTAGACATCCATAACAAAATTCGCGTGCATGTTGGTGATTATTTACTTGAGAGGATAAAAGTCTACTCATATTCTTTATCCAGCAGTAGTGTTTTGTTTTATCGTTTGATATTAAAATTAAGTTGATCACATTATTTTCTTGTTTCTTACTTATTATTCTCATAGGGTATACATAACCTTCTTCATATCCTAAAACGTTAATAACATAGGGGTTTTGCTTTTCAAATTTATCAATATGTTTCCATTCAACGGGGAACTCTATTCCTGACCAATCAAAATTATTTGAGTTTTCTCTCATTTGTTTATTTAGTCTCTCTGGATGAACATCTTGTGTATATATAGCAGAGGTTACCGCCCACTTAAAACACTCATGATCCTTATAATTCTTAACATTAATGATTGCCTTTTTGGATGCTAATTTTGATGGTAGTGGAAAATAGGAACTTCCAGAAAGCGGCTCAAAAGGGTTAATGTGTATATCAAAGTATTCCACATGGTCGAATTTCCAACCGTAGCCATTAACTATAAATCTCTCAAACTCTCCAAGCAGGTAATCTATTATAGTATCGAATAAGTTAGATAAATCGGTTGCTTCAGTAATTATTTTTACAGGTGAATTAAAGTATTTTGAAGTTTCATCATTCAAACCTTTGAGTAGACTCTCTTTTATTAACTTACATGTTAAGATAAATTTCACCTTGATCGATTTCTTTTTCTGATTAATGAGATCTATAACTTTTTGTTTGATTTTATTGATAAATGTCTTAGGATCATACCCTTTCTGTCCATCTATCCTATAGGTTTTCAGATAACCCTTCAACGCTGTTTCTTGTTCTTTTGGAGTGATGCGTTTGTTGAATATTCTTTTAGAAACCAGACTTTTTAAAGTGAATATACGGTTTACTTTTTTCTTTAGACTTTCTACTCGTTTGTTTACAGTCTTTTTGTTAGGTTCTGGGATATAAGATAGTATCCAATCAGCGAACTTGTTAATCTCTTTATTTATCGGTTTGGCAGCTCTGCTTGTTAAATTTTTATGTGATGTGGGTTGTAATCTAGGTTGTGAAGGTTTGAGAATTGGAACATTAATCTCAGGTATCGGTTCATCAAGAATTGGTATTTGAGGTTCATCATAGAATATTAGTCTGGGGGTTGCTGCATTACCAATAGCTTCTATGAGTTCAGCTTTACGCATTTGATAATATCTTTGAATACCCATCTCTCTAGCAATAGCTTTCAGTTGTTTGACTGTTAACCGTTCCATCTTTTATTACCATTTTCATTTCTTTAAACCAATTTAAATTAATTTTTTTTAAAAAAATCCTTGATAAAATCTCTGATAAAATCTCTGATAAATTCCTGATAAAAAATTTTAGGAGTACTAGGATGACTAACACAAAATCCTGATAAAATCTCTGATAAAATCTCTGATAAAATTAAATTTAATGGTTTAAAATTTTTTAATCAGAACAAAAATCCTTGATAAAATCTCTGATAAATTCCTGATAAATTTTTTAATCAGAACAAAAATCCTGATAAAATCTCTGATAAATTCCTGATAAAAAATTTGAGGAGTACTAGGATGACTAACACAAAATCCTGATAAAATCTCTGATAAATTCCTGATAAAAAATTTGTCCTAGGTTCGTCACTCTCTACTCTCTCATAATTATTTTTAAGGCCTTTTTCTGAAATAATATATTAATGCACACACAATTTTCCCTACTTCTAATGAAGCCACATGCATAATCTTACAAATATGCTCTGACAGAGTATAACAAAAACAACAATGAATTTCAGGTAAACCTGCATTCAGTGAATTAGTGCACTGCTTTCATAAAGCACTGACGAGTCATTATATGAATGGAGGCCATCACTTATATGACCCAAGCGAAATGGAGAAATTTTGTGAAATGCATGCACCAGGTTTCTTCAATGAGGTCTACACCTCCATCCTCAATGAGTCACAAGAAATGCCTACAGCAAAACGGAGGGAGCTTCAACGAGTAAGGACAGTGGCATTAATGCACAGCTTCAGTTTTTATAGAAATCAGGTACTGGATACTTGTTCTCTTACAGCACTATAAAAATGCAATACAATTCATTAATGTAAGATCCTTTTTTAACATTGACAATACACACTACTAAAAATATTATATTTTTGCTTCTTATTCCAGCCTTTTTTTGAACTTCTAAAGACATATAAAAATAAACCTTTATCCACTTCACTGCTCTTGCATGTAATAAATTGACTAGGTTTCTTTATTAATGCCTACCCACCAGTCTACCCACCCCTTTCCAAAGCTGAAAGGGGGCACCACTGGCTGACTGGGTGGAAAGGGGAGGGGGTACTTCCTCAAAAGGAAAATAGCCCTTATCATTCAATAAAACATACTTGTACACTAAGACACAAAGCTTATTTCTAGAAAATTTGTCCAATGCAAAAAGCAAATGGCTTGAATCTCAAAATGTGTGGTGCAAGTTACAATTCACTGATGTCAGGGATGGTCATGGGATATAGCTGCCACCCAAAAACTCTTCGCAACTATGAAAAATCATTAGCAGAGGCTAACAAGCAAGAGACAAAGAAGAGAATCTTGGAAGCTGTGACAGTAAGAATACTTATTTCAGTTAATCATTACGATTCTTTAGTTTCCCTTTTCGAGTCTATAACTGAATTAATGCAAATGTAACATGAAGATGGTAAATTTTAAGCTCATTAAATAAATGATTAAGATGAAATGACCATTAATTTTGCTGTGAGCATGGGATAAAATCGATGGCTTCCAGACACTAGTTGGGTGCTCTAACCACTGAACTACAAGACACACTTGGCGAGCAAGGACATTTACTAGGTTCATATGTGACACGCACCCTGCATACTGCATGGTGCTGTCACATATGAACAAAGTAAACAGCCTTGTTTGGAACGTTATCTGCGATGACATGGATTTGATCACTGCCTGGGACTTTGATTTTGCTTTGTTCCACACTCACAACAAATGGTCATTTTATTTTTATCCAAGTTACAACATGTTCAGGTATTCAACAAACTGAGATTTTTGTCTACTCAACCCTAGAGTTAAAGCAGGAGAGAAAAATACCAGCAAATATTAGTATACAACTTTCTTCTGATTGAATTACAGGTTATTCAACTTTTCTACTACCTACATTTAAATCCAACATCTTAACTGTTTTTGCACTTGATTCAGAGAGGAACCAAACCAAATTATGCAAGTACACTCATCATGCGTTGTACGTTGCCGTAAACTTAAGTGCTAGTAAGATGTGTTCTCATCTTTTACAGAAAAAGCAGTTTTTGCTCTTAATTGAAGACGACATCCACTTTATCCATGCATGTCAACACCCCACAACCACCACCACAAGCACTGCCTGGCACATGTGCACAGGATTGTTGGACGGGCAGGAAAAAATACCAGCGGTATCCTTGCCATCTGATATCAACAGGCTCCACCAGACAGTCCCAGTTACAATGAAAAATGGTGCTGTAAAACAGTGCAGAGGAGGAGTAGATGTGAAATCAATTCTGGACAAATTTTCTTCCACGCTACACAACTTCTTTGTGTCAAGCTACCTTACTACATTGCCAACAGAGTACAGAAGATTGGACATGACCAACATAAGGCAAAGCTGTGAAAATCTAAGGTTAAAGAAAAAAAATGATAATGTCAAATAATTATTATTTGACTCCAACACCCGCGTACAAACCAACTGTAATATAATAATAATAATGCTAATATGATCTCACTGACTTTGTTTTTATTTTCCTGCTTGGCCAAATAAACTTTTTCTTGGTTAAACATTTCTGAATTTGCTAGAAATAATAAAAGCAAACATTGCAGCACTTGACTGTATCATTTCCTTTCATTGCGAGGTAAAAAGTGGGGCCAGTTATTGATACAAACATGAACATGTAGAATTTTTGTACAAAGATAGGCCAATGAGAAAACCAGAAATTCACAAACTGTGATTGAGAATTCACATTATGAAATACAATATCCCAAATAAAATGTTGCTTCCACTTCTCAATGATTTTCCTTTGGTTTAGAGTATACTCAGATGAAGCGAGACACGAGTTAGAGCTGCTAAGGACAACTTGGTTGATAGAGGAGTTTGAACAAAGTCTAAAAAGTGTGGCCAACTACCGTACAGCTATGCACCACCTACTCGATGTGGCCCCTGAACTAAGACAATACCTGAAACAAAACCTTGTGGTGTTGACAGGTGACTTCCCAACTTGGAAGTACAACAAGAAGATCATTGCAGACGTAAGTTGCATTTACAATCAACAAGCCAGATCATCAGAAACTAAATCACTTAATATTTTTTAATTTAATGTTTCTCTTATCATTGTATGGACATGAAGTGGGATCCCATAACAGAGCCAATGAGTCCAGTGCCGTCATTCATACCTTGGCAAGGGCCATTCCACGTGTCACTCAATGCAGAGGAATCAACAGTGTTGCTGTTCAGGCCAGTCTTTGAACAGTTGTACAAAAAGCTCTTTGGAGGAAACAAGGTAGTTGTGATCATCTGTTTGCAAGGAAATATTAACAGAGATATTATGTTAATTAATTATTACTTAAAAAATATTTTACCCTGAGCCCAGTGTGAGAAAACAATACCAACAGAGTATTGCAGCTTAAAAAACAAGGTGTTAGACAGAACACATAATCCTTTCACTATTATTCTTGACAACACTTAATATGTGGACGTGCAATAAAAAATTATTATTATATAAAGGAGCAACTGTGAGTTTCAAAATCATGTCACCATTAGCAGGTTCAAATATACATGAAGTATGAAAATAGATTAATTGGACACATTTGAAAATGTTTTAAACAGGTGCTGCCTAAGAAACCGAAACCACACCGGATAAGCACATTGACAACAGCGGCATTTGGTGGCTGGACAATCATTCGGGATGCTGTCTGTCAGCAGTTTGGACCAGTCTGCAAAGATCCCCAATATATGCTGCTCCTTCACCTCTTTGATGAAGTGCTATCACTAGTGTTCTACTTTTACTGCACAGTGTTCAGAGGTGGAGACTTTGACCAATGGCTCACTGCTACATTTCGCATGGCTCTTGTTTTTATAACTTTCAAAAGGAAAAACTATGACAAAGCAACTCTCTGTCAACTATCTGATGTTCTCTACCACTGCACTGAGAATCGAGACTTGGCGAACAACATTAAGATGTACCTTAACACATTCACTGAGAAGAAAGTGGAAGTATTTCATTCTGTGTTAAGAAGGTTTGTTCAAAACATACAGCTCCCAGGGTATAAACTAAGAGAAAAATAAACACTGTTGCTTATCAGTACCAGCAACATTGAATAGTCGCTGTACACCTACAACTTAAGTGAGACACAACAACACGGCTATCAGTTATTAAATGTATTTGAAACTAACAGACAAACTTTACCTGTTTTATGTAGAAATGTTCCAGTTTGGGCAACACCACATGAAATTCACATAATGGCACATGCTTTGAGTGGAAGACGGTTCGACTGTGATTTCATGGAGTGGTTTCTTCCCCAGTACAGCAGAGGAAGGGGCATCAACAATATTTCACAGCTGGTATACTCAGCAGCAGAATTTTTCATTGACCTGTTTTGTGAAGTCTGGAACACACTGGGCCAGACCAACAGGATTCCTAAAGGAAAACGAAAATATCAGGTTGATAATAATTGTAGGGATTTTGAAATATCACACTTAACAAAATGAGTTAGGAGATGGATCTTCCAAGCACTAGTACTGAAGGGCAACTGTGGGAAAATAATGCTACTTCAGAAGCTTCAACATGAATACACATATACAGTCAACTCTCTCTTAACGGACACCTTTATAAGACGGACACCTCTTTAAAACGGACACCTGGCGTTGGTTCCATCCCTGCCATTTTTCAGTCATTTTACTGTAACTAAACTCCCTATAAGATGGACACCTCTCTAAGAGGGACAGTTGGATCCGGTCCCAACGGTGTCCGTCTTAGAGAGAGTTGACTGTATACCTGTATTTGTTTTCTTGCAGCCATACTATTTCCCTGCACTGGATACAACCCTGGACCAACGCTGCCTTCCCATGGGTTATGCCTTTTTAGGCAAGGAGCCTGATCAAGACTTAACTTGTGACGAGCCAGCATGCGTTGTGGAGACCGAACAACCCATCATACGGCTAAACTGTGGCCATACCTTCCACAGAGGATGTCTGTTCCATCCAAGCGAAAGCAAACAAGAGCACAGCTACGCAATGAGAGAAGATCAAGTTAAATGTCCTGTTTGCTATGAGCCATTGTGCCATCGTATGGAAGAACCACAGGAAAAAATTTCAGAAAACCATCCATGTTTTTTTCTTAATTCCCATTCTTGATGCAAAAACATTAATGGTTTTTATGAGGATTTTTTTTAAAAACAGGAAAAACATTAATGTGATTTTAAAAACAAAAGTGGTTATCTAACAATAAACATGAAGAGAAGAGAAATCATGGATGGTTTTACAGCAAAACCCATGAATGGGATTTACAGTAACTTTAGAACATTGTTGTCATTTACAAAAACCATGAATGTGTATTAACCTGAACCATTTTTGGTATCTTTATTTCCCATCAATGTGTATCTTACTAACCATTGATGAAAACGGTATTTCACATTATTGGTACAAAACACTAAGGATAAACCATTAATGTTAAGGTTAAAACCATCAATGTTCATAGTAATTCTAATCACATAAGTCGTAAACCATTAATGTAACATTGAAAACACGAATGTTTTTCTGCAATGTTATTAAAAACCATTTGTGGACTTGAATCACTTCCCATTATTGGAATCTAACTTATACCAGTCATGAAAGAAGTTAAATCTAGACCATTAATGTTAAGATTAAAACCATTAAATGTAATAATAATAAACCATCACCAAAGTAAGATGTTTTGTTACATATCCATCATTTCCCATAAGTTCTCATTCCATGTTCCATGAGCCAAATACACAATGGCATTCCAGGATACTTTGTCATAAGCTAAACAAGGATTTCAGAAGTGTTAGACTCCACCGTGGCAGGTGAACATGGCCTGCTACTTAAAGTTATTGTACTAGTATGGTTCTCAGGAAGATCACTACAGTGATCATTACCAGTATCACAGAGACTATCCTGGCCATTTACAGTGAGGATATCATCAAAAGATGAAGGTGAGGTAAATTCATCGATGCCCGAGTCATTTAAAGGGTCACTGGGCTCTTCCTCTCTGTTTGAAAACAAAACATTAAAGCTTAAGTTTATACTTAGCTTACGGTATCTCATAAAAAAGTGAAGTAAAACCATATAAAATGATTTTGAATGTTGCCCGCCCAGGTTGCCCATGACATTTTATTACAAAAGCACATGATGCAGTATAGTTATAATTGTACGAATAATAGGAGGCGAGCGCAAAATAAAAGGCATTTACATTGTTATATCGAGACGAGTATTATGATGTACAATCTCACCTTGTCAGCACGAGATCAGCAATAGGGAGCTTAAGATGCGGACGTTTTCGCGGTGACGGCGACGTGACAGCCCAGGTGGACTGGGCCAGAGGTTGCCGTTCTCGCGCCAAAATTAATTTGCTTAAGATTCTCATGACGGCCTTCCGCGACTTCGTCGAGTACATCAGCTGTACTTTCCGAGATTAAATCTCTTTTGTTCGTAGCATGGCCGCAATTGAAGATTTTCGACAACTTCTCATTCTTTACTACGACGCTTTTCCAGTCCTTGCATTGATTTACTGAATATTTGCTGGATGAAACTGTTATCAGTGTTTAATACGCTCTGAACGTATCCACATAAATTATTGCTCTAAATTCACAGCACTTCATCGAAGAAATATTTCAAGTGTGGTTATACAAGCCTAAAGAGTACATTTACATATTGATGAGCTATGTGGTGGATTTGTTGGCTAAGTGTAAAAAATTCAGAACAAAATATTTTTCTCTGCACTTTTTAGCAGCCTCCAGAACTCCAAAATTCTTTATCGCCTAAGAAAATTCGGATTCAATATGCTACTAAGAAATAAAAAAATGTATTGGAGTCAGTAAAATATATTATATATGATAATTGTTTTACAAGAAAGAATTCGTTGAACGTAACAGCTTATTTATCTTTACAGACTTGTCTTCACTGAACTAGTTTCAAAGTCTTCGGTCATTTTCCTGAGTTTTGTCTGTGAAGAGAGCACAAAAAGCCGCTAGAGTTACTTGGCACATCCCCAGGTGGTTTGTGCTAATAAAGAAACTGAAAAATAACAAGGAATGAAGAGTACAAGAAAGAAATAGCGGTATAAATACTCACGTTTTCACTGCGACGGCAAAATCCCCAAACTGACGTCGCCGACGTGAGGGCGACGGCGGGAATGTTGGAAATCGCATGCGCAGTTAAACTCGCCCCAATCCTAATCGGTCTTTACGTCGCCATCGCGTCGAAAACGTCCGCATCTTAAGCTCCCTAATTTCTTGTTGTTGACGCTGCCAGTGAGAATATTCCACGGACCGTGCAACTGCAGCACCATTACAGTTCGAACAGGGGCAATGTACATGTCTAGATTTCAACTGTGCACATTTGCAGCAGACGATGTCATCTCTCGTCCAAAGAACAGGCTCAATTCTTCGCCTTTTAGCTGCCATAATTTTGAGAAGCTGAACCACGAACTCGACCCGACACGACTGGCAAAACGCTAACGCCAAATTTCCCGCGCAACGATTTCTCGTACCAATCATATCGATCCCTATTTACACGCCGACCAATCACATCGTAGTACCCGCAATGCTTCAGGCGAGGGCGAAGTGGGAGCCTCCGTTTTCGCGTCCGTCGTAGTGTTTGTCGCTTGTGGATCTTTTAGACTTTTACACTTTTTGGTTGAGAAAAATAATGACTTCGGTGCAGGAAATGAACGGAAAACCGTTTAACGAAATGACTGTTCAGGAGGTTAAGGAAATTATAGAAAAAGAGTTAGATTCAGAAGTGGCACAAAAGTTCGAAGGTAAGACTTTCCTTGAATAATCTTCGCGCCATTCTGCAGAGGTCGATTATGTTTCATAGCCTCCCGCTGTAATAAGGACTAATAAGTTTCAATTAGATTATTACCTAAACGTATCATATACCTGATGGAATTTTCACCGCTTTGTTTCGGCGAAAACTAGTCATTGAGGTGTTTTATCCGTTTCATTGAAACTCATTTCGTTTTGGCGCGAAAATAAGAGATACTGGTACTGTACGTCGAAAAAGTGCTGTAAAGTTAAGCTTATGCTTGTTTACAAAATTATTCAACCTTACATTCGATTACATCGAGTAGAAGCACTTTTCTCAGAGTTTTTTTTAACATTACATGAGTTAGGAATCATGCAGGACTTCCTGTCAGAAAGACGCAGTGCAGAAGTATCAAAGATGGCCGCCGCGTATGTTTAAGCTTACCTGTTCGATGCAAAATGTTGTGTTATTTTTGTCAAAAACAAGCAGTGTTTTGAAAGAAAAACTATTTGAATCTCATTGCCATTAATTTTTACAAGAAAGTCACCTAAACATGAGTTTCAAGATAATGTACATGTACATATACTTTGCTATTCAGGAATTAAAGGCTCAATATTGTACATGGATTATGTGGCTATTTCTTTCTTTTCTGTTACAGTAATTTTAATAATAATTGAAGTCATTGATTATTACTGACTTCAAATGCAGCATTTTCTCTGGTTATTAGCATGCCATAACAATGTCAGGTTTACTAGCATTTTATAACTCTTGATCCACACTTCTCTTGACATTTCACAGAATGTCTACAGATCGTGCGGTTTACCATTATAATTTCATTTGTGGAGTAAAAACAGTTACCATTAATGTTTTCATGATACCAGTTATTCACATTAATGGAAAAGGTTTATTTACCAGCCACCAACCACCATGGATTTTTATAAATTCCTTTCAATGGAAAAAAGTAAAAACCCATAAATGGAAAGAGACCTTTTTTTCCCAACAATGTTTTTTTTAACTTCCACAGATGGTAATTTGGTTCTACCCATGCATGGAATTTAAAGTAAACACGAATGTATGGTTTTACCAAGAAAACATTAATGGGTTTCTTTTCATGGGAATTGAGGAGTTCCCAAGAGTAGTAATTTAAAATAACAACAATGTTAAGCAACAAAAAGCCAATAATGTTTCTTCAGTTTCCCATTAATGTTTAAGGGACATTTTACATGGTGTTTAAATGGATATAACCATCTCTGGTAATCTTACATTAACCATGAGTGGGATTTCCTATAAACATTAATGTAAATTGATAAAGAAAACATTAATGGTAGATGTCCAACTTTACCATTAATGTTTTTTTCTCATGGGAATTTGAATATTCCCATTCAGTTTACCATTTATGTTTTTCTGGAATTTTTTCCTGTGAACTTGCAAACACACTTAACAGGTGGGTTCAAAAAAATGTAAACTTGCTTGATGATGTGAAAGAAAAAAATAACTCTTTGGTCAAAACAGTTTCCGATTTCAATCAAACGTACACTACACTGACGGAATTTAATAAAATACGTAAATACATACATACGAATACAAACAATCGTGTACATTTTGTAGAAGCTCACTTGCCAGGGCTTTTCAGCCACAATATACTACGATTACAAAAAATATAAGGTAAATGAAAAATTACGTACCAGCTATTGATAGAAGTTCATTTTAACATAAATATAAATATTTAGTTTTTAATATAAAATCCAAAAACAGGAAGAAACGACTTTGCTGATAATGTAAATATACTTCATTAGCTTTACATACGACCACAAGCTCTAGTCGCTCGAGTTATTGAAGGATTGTACTGACCTGTTATACTGACGAGGTGTCTTGATTTCAATACTTTTTTTAGGTATGTGGCAGGTGAAAACGATGACATCGACGCCGCCGAAGAAGACGATGGCACCGACGACCAGGATGATGAAACCGACGATGAAGAGAACGAGTCAAAATTCGATGAAAAGTCATTCAAGGAACGAATTATTAAGATACAGGAGAAAGCTGTTCTCCGATTCTCAGCATTGCCTCATCGAGACAATAGGCTGATCAACAGATCAGCCAAGACGACCACGTAAACAACGGCACACTCCGGCTGAAGACACGTGGAACTCCAAGAACGCCTGAATGACCACTAAAAACGGCTTCTTTAGAAGCCACTCAATATGCAAAAGTCAATGACCAATAAACAGGGCAACCTTCTTCACAAAATCGATCGTAGGTTGTTTGTAAGATCAGTGAGATCCAGCATCTTTGCGTATTCACGCCACATGCCTAGTGCACGTCCGCCATGTTCTTATCAAAAAATATCAAAAGCACGCGCAGGCGCATTACTGTTAAGCAGCGCCCATTGCGTCATTTTGCTCAGCCAATCAGCGGTTTTTCCGCCTTGTCGGTCTGTGCTGCGTAGAGTGTGTTTCCCGTTTGATGCTAACTGTTTACAGGTATAGTTTATAAAGAAACTGGTGCTGCGTCGGTAGGAAATTGAAGCACAAGAAATTGGGATAATCAAACAAATTGATAAAGTAAGTTATACCACCGTAAGGTAAGAGGGAGGTGCTGACGTTTCGATTGTTAGCCCTTCGTGGGAGGGAATGAATGTTATCCCTTATCAAGTCGTTTGATTATCCCAATTTCTTGTGTTTACAGGTATGTTTGTGCAGATAACCTTCTAAGCTTGTAGTTTTATGAAAGGCTGTTTGTCGTGTGACTTACTGAAGTTGCTAAGTCGAGTCACAGTTCCTGCAGCAAAGTTATTTGCGTTGGTGGTTGAAACCATTCCTGATGCTCAATTCATTCTGTTTTCGTTTGTCGCTTTCTGTTGTAGCTTCCTTGAATGATAATTGGATAATGGAATGACGTGAGCTTAGCTGGTGTTCGGTAGGTGAGTTAAAGGAATTTTTATTGCCCTTTTCCATCTCAACGACATGATTTACTAGTTAACAACTATTCATCGAAGTGGAGGTGGCTAGTGGTGGATATTT
The DNA here is from genome assembly GCA_949710005.1 of Ricordea florida. Classification (NCBI taxonomy): domain Eukaryota; kingdom Metazoa; phylum Cnidaria; class Anthozoa; order Corallimorpharia; family Ricordeidae; genus Ricordea; species Ricordea florida. Next base: position 2,427,985 of record OX453276.1, on the reverse strand, counting down.
ACCGAGCCGCGAAGCGGCGAGGTAAATATCCACCACTAGCCACCGACACTGAGGTGAATAGTTGTTTTAGTATATACTAAAACAGTGAGATAAGTGTACACAAAAAAAGAAAAGGGCTTGGAAAATGGAGGACTTCCCAAATGATAATCCAACGCAGCGCCGATCGCCGTTAGGGATTTTTTTTTTTTTGTAATTACTGCCGTACGTCTCGTTTTCTCGCTGAGAGAAAAAATTTTGTTTAGTTCTAGTGGCGACATTTCATCAAATGGAATTGCAAACCCTTTCTGTATTTGAAAGCATTCTGTAAAAAATATAATTCAACTTTGGTTCTCAAGTAAACAAGCAACATCAAATTTGGTTATGCAAGATTAATTTGCATTTGTAAACAAAACTTTTCTTGTTGCTTTTTACCCCTAAACTCCGGGTTAAAAACATAAGCCATTACCTCTGAACACGGCCAAGCCAAATTTAGTCGCTTTCTTGGAGTTTCCAGGGACTGCTTCGTTGTTAATTTGGATGATTTCTTCGCTTGTCATACAAACCGGGCCGCCATATTCGCGCGGCAGAGCGAAAAATTCGCAAGTTGCTCGGAGGTAAATAGCACAGGATATTCGGAGTTTGACTAGCCAATCAGAGCGCACCTTCAACGCTATCCACTGTTTTAGTATATACTAATACGAATTATTTGCCCTTTTCCGCCATAACGGAATGAATGTGAATCGACAGAGATCGGTACTGTGCCTCGTGTCTGTGAAATGATAACCGTGTATGACAATTGACAGAATAAACCTTGTGAGGAAAAGTTTGGAGTGATTTCCGCACAGGTCCCTACTCATTATGCATGCAGGAGTTTTAAGAAATCTTTGTATAAATACCCGTCACATTCTTATCATTGTCCTGCATGCATAATGAAGTAGGTACCAGTGCGGAAATCACTCTTTCAGCTCGCGAAACGTGACACACCGCCGACATCTACTATTACATAACGACCGAGTTTGGTTACGCCAAACGTGACCTTTGCCTTGCAGCATGTTGTGGTTTTGCATTACAACGGTTTGAATTTGTAAAGGTTTGTATGGTGAAAAACGGTCCTCGACATTATGCACCCATAAATGTTTAGCCCCAGGGTGGTGGTGGAGGGGGGGCGGGCAGACCCAGGGGAATTTGACATTTTGATGGAAGCCAGAGTCAAACTCCCTACCCCCAGGCACTTACGAAATATCAATTTCCCGCCTCCGGGGTAAGGTTCCAAGATGGCGGCCATGTCAAATTCCCGACCCTGGGGCAACGCTTAAATGTCAAAATCCCTACCCAGGGGAAGGCACTCTCAGTCAATTTCCCGTGGGTAGACCGCCTCCCCCCCACCCTGGGGCTTAACATTGATAGGTGCATTGTAGCTGAAATTTTGGTATTTTTGCAATAAAAATGACTTATGCCTTCTTGTCTTTTCTATTGTCATCTCGCTTCTCAGCTCGATCCGAAGCCTTTTAAGGGAGTTGTCGTTTTTTGGTTTTCCTCTACTAAGAAAGAGTAAAGGCTGCACACTCGATTCTGGACTGACCCCTGCTCGAATTACTCAAATTACCCCCGCTATTACTTACCACGTTTTCCATTGAAAATTCGATAAGTAATATTTGCTGTGTAAATTTTTAAATCGCATTTTGTAATTTATATCATACTTATCTCGTTCTCCATTGAAACTTCAAAGGCATCCTTTAAGGAACAGCTAGTTAAAACTTTGACGGACAATCCAACGATTAGATTGAGATTGCCGGTGCAAACAAAGCACTTTTTCTCAAAATTTGTAAACGTGTCTAGTTGTTGCTTTGATTGGCTTGTCACAACAATGCTCTGTCAGCGGCCTGAACAAAAATCTTCCCAGGGGACCGTGGAGCAAAGGACCTGGCTTGTAGAGAACTGTGGGCTCCTTCCCCTGGTCAGGGTCAATTTGTTAGCCCCGCATCCCGCTCGGGTTTCGAAAGTGTCCACTAAAGGTGCCAGCAGCATGATCACTGATTGCGGATGGTTAGTTTTTTTTTCGATTCAGAGCTTTGTATCGTGCGCTGTGGAGATGAATTTGGCTTGGAATTTAACTGCAAGGGAGCGCTTAACCCTGTACTATGATTCTGCAGAGGAATTGAGGCGGCTGGCGGGATTTCAGTGTTTTTTTTTTTCGCTTTGAGAGGGGTCAGTCCAGAATCCAGAGTGCAGCCCTTACTCATTCTTAGTAGAGGAAAACCAAAAAGGGACAACTCGCTTAAAAGGCTTTGGATCGAGCTGAGAGGCGAGATGACAATAGAAAAGACAACAAGGCATTGAGGTGAGTCATTTTTATTGCAAAAATACCAAAATTTCAGCTATAATGTCAATGACCGTTTTTCACCATACAAACCTTTATAAATTAAAACTGTTGTAACGCAACACCACCACATGCTGTAAGGCAAAGGTAATGTTTCGCGTAACCAAACTTGTTCATCATGTAATAGTGGATGTCGGTGGTAACCGTTTTGCACTCTGAACATTCCCATACAGATTAAAAAAACAAAACAAAACTGCTTGCATTGTGACCTTGGGCCACCTGTGACTGGAACAGATCTTTCGTTACCAACTTATACCTAGCTTCGCTTTATAGCCTTTGTGACCTCTCATGCGAAAACGTTCCTTAGGAATGAATGCACGGCAAGCGAATGAATGAGAAACGGATGGAACAGCTGAACGGATGCACGGATAAAGAAAATTTTTTAATGGATGCAGTCAAACGGATACACGGATGAAGAAAATTTTTGAACGGATGCAGTCAAACAGAAACATGGATGACAAAAATGTTTGAAACTGTTTGTTATTGCTTGTGTTTTTTCACTGTGTGCGATTTGTTATGAAGCAAAGGAAAGACCGCTTTTGTTTAGAATTCTCATGCGAAGCGAAATCATAGTAGAGAAATTCGGGGGGTTCTTTATGTCGCCCGTCTGAGTTTCAAACCTTTTCACTTCGCAATTTCAGAAGGTTCGCAGGTCGCCGTCCTAATTTCGAGTGAGCCACTCGTTGTTCATTGTCATTTCAGCTCCTTCGTATCGCCGTTTCAAGGCCATGTCACTTGTTGGAATTTACCCCTAACAGGGCCTCTTTACTGCGCAAGACTGATAATGAAGGAAGAAAAGACCACTTTTGTTTAGAACTGTCATACAACAGAAACTCGCCCAGAATTTTTCCTTTTCGACCAGTTTTCTTAGAAGATTATTCTAATCGTTCTTTTTCTTGTAGCCTGTATACTTCCGTTCCCACCCCTCCCACCCCTCCCCCCCCCCCACAGGGAAAATTCAGGGAGGAAACGTCTGTGATTCGGCGTCCCTAATCGTGTTCTAGGGTCACGTGATCTTCTCAAGATTTTGATAACGAGGTTTCATTGGCTGTTGTATTTTAAGACTTCTGTTTGGTTACAAACACGCATTTGGCGCGAAATCACAGTCTTATCGGGTTTCTTGCGGTATATCCTTGTAAACTTTTATAACATGGTTGATCGGAATGAATCAATGCGTTTTATGTCGGTAAGCTAGCATATACGCTTTTTCCTCCAAGAGCCACTTTCAAAGCCTCCTTTTGCTCATCAAACAAACTTGAAATATTAAAAATTGTGGATACTCGAGAAAATGCTTCGTTGAACTTCTTTCATATTGTTTTAAGTAGTTACGGTGCAAGGCGCATGCGTACATTATATATGCAAATGTATGTCAGAACACGATTAGGGACGCCGAATCACAGATGTTTCCTCCCCGAATTTTCCCCGTAGGGGGGGAGAGGTGGGAATGGATGTACACAGGCTATTTTTCTTGTCTCTTGCAAGAATTCTCGACAAAAATTCTACTCATCATCATGATTTCTTCTGCTATTTTTTGAGCAGTCTAGAGTCATTTTGGGGCCAAGCTGGGCAAGTGTGTTGCGAGTGGAGGGTTTTTCGCTTCTAAATTAGTAGATGAACAGAGGCATGAATAACTAACACGAGTTTGTGTTTACATGACCACATGAACAAACAGCGAGAGTCTATTCCCACGTGAGATACCAACCACCAAAAGCGTTTGAAAAGGTCAAGGTCATATACCTTGTTCGAACTTGTTGAATATAAAATCTTATTCTTAAATAAAACGTGTACCAAGAAACGAATGTACTGAAAGCCAAGATGGCTATTCAGCAAAACACGTAACATGACAATTCACTCTAGGTTAGTCAACAAAATCCCTTGTATCAAGTGATGCGAACCGATTGACTGTTTTGAATCGCACAGATAGGACAAGCCGTTTGAACGGATGAAAAATTTTTTCGCACGGATAGCCGAAGCCGTTGGAATGGGTGAAACTTTTTTCGCTCGGGTAGCCGAAGCGGTTCGAACAGATGCAAATTTTTTTCACACCGATAGCCCGAGCCGTTCGAATGGATGCAAATTTTTTTCGCATGGGTAGTCCAAGCCGTTCGAACAGATGTCCAATCCGTTTGAACGGCTAATGCACAGCATACGAATGGCTATCCGTGCGAAAACAGCAAACCATAAGGAACGTTTTTGCGTGAGAGGTCACAATTTTATTCTAAAACCAAGTCCCATGGGGGAGGGGGATGGGGGAGGAGACTCCCATACAGTGGCTGTAAACAGTGACTGTTTGTGCTATTGATAAGGTATTAATGTTATTCAGTCTGATCCTAAGACATGGTACCTAAATGTTATTATATCACATTCTTATATAAGGTGGTGGGGGCGGATGCCTGAGGGGTTTCTATGACACCCTGATTTCGCCTTTAAATAATCAATTTGATTCTTATGTACATGAGGTAGTAGGATTCTGTGACAATTATGTAACAGAATAAAAGTCTGGTAAATCCCTGACTGCAGTCATAATTGAAAAAGATTTCAGTAAATGTTTAACCATAGGGACAAGATGGGACTTGGGCATGAAGGGCTAATTTACCGAAGCAATGGAAAACCAGAAGTAAAAAAAAAACTCTGAAAGGAAAGAGTTGTGTATACATGTGTAATCATGAATCATAAAAAAAAAATCACATGCAATATAATACACCAAAGGTTATATTTGAATTAATGCGAGAAGTGAATCCAGTTGAACTTGCTAGTGTTCTGTTGCCACAACGGGTGATGACACACACTTTTTTTGTCATAACTTGTAACATACCACAAATTTCTGATTTACCCTATGATCACTGAAATATGAGTAGTAAAAGCTTTTAGCCCAGGACTATCAGTATTCGGGTAGTTCTGAAAAGAACTGTTGTTGGTGACTAACAACAGTCACCAACAACAGTTTTTTTAAGAACTACCCTCACCCGGACGATCAAACTATACGAACTACTAAAATATGAGTGTTTGGGTGAAGTGGTGATGAAGTCTTTTATTTACTTCGCCTCTTTGCGTGGCTCCAGCAACTTTGCAAGAAATGTCTCGCAAATTCTTTTTTCCAATCTGGCATGAAATATTCCTTGACAATGTAAACAAGTGAAAGCTTGGAATCATGTTGTATGTATATATAACATTTTATGTTTCCAAACCTGCTCCAGTTCCAGTCCAATTAATAATAGCTGTAGCTTTTTTTTATTCCTTTTTTTTGTAAATTTTCAGTAGTGAGTAACTTCTTGGTCCATAGTAGCTGAAATCTCATTGATTTTATTCATACGAAAATCATCATTCGTTGCCAACGAACAAGCCTTGTAGAAGGCTGGTGTGTTGGCAAGAAATAAAGCTGTGAGAAGAATACTGTATACAGAAAAATTCTCAGAAACATTGAAAGAATGTGTTACGTAAGAGAGATTCTACGTCACAATGGTTGTTCACGCGCCTCTCATTCTTGCAGCAAATGATGGCACAAGTTGTTCGCATACCTGTTGTTGAATTGAATTGAATTAAAGGTGCATGTTCTGTATTTTTTACTCGGGCTTCCGTAGGAGAGCCCGAGTCGTAAAATGCTAGCGGTTTGGTTGCCAAAAGGGGGGTCATGGTCCCAGGCGTTCCTTGCGTGGACTGCGGAAACTGGGGATGAGAAGGCGAATTCATGTGCTCGCTTTACGTAAACAACATGATTTACCGAATGGCCGTTTTTGTGAAGACCGTTTTGCAAAAATACAAACGCACACGCCGTCCGTGATAGGCCCACACTAAATGATGTGTAGCGTTGTCGAAATGGGCTGTCGATCCACGAATACTAGCTTGAAGGCTAGACCAACGTGCAGAGTTCATACTAGTTCTACGAGATAACAAATAAGCCATATGTTAGCTGCAGTAGTTGTATATGGCCGACTTTAGCGCAAAATTTGATCAAAAATTAAAAAATGTTAGTAAAGTATCTGGCGCAATCTCCTCCTCCTCCTCCCCTAATCCCACCCTAACCCACTTATCCTAGCGCAAAAAATTAGATTGGTTAAAAGAAATAATATTATAGATCAAATGATGGAGAACCAAACGGTAAAACAACTGAAAGTCCTTGCCAAAGAGCAGGGTATTAAAGGATATTATCGATTGAAAAAAGCTCAACTTATCGAAGCGTTGGGTAATATAACCACCCCCGAACCCGCCCCAAATGAACCGATATCTGAGATTAATGTTCCAAGACCTGAGGATAAAACAAAAAATAATAAGTATAAGTGTATTCATGGAAGAAAGAAATGGTTTTGTAAGTTATGTGGAGGGTCTCAAATATGTGAACACAAAAGATGTAAGGCGCAATGTAAAGAGTGTCACGGATCTCAAATATGCTCTCATAATCGAAGGAGAAACATATGTAGAGAATGTAATGGTTCTAGTATTTGTGAGCATAAACGGGTGAGGTATATATGTAAAGAATGCAACGGGAAAGGAATATGTATTCATGGAAAACAAAGATGGTTTTGTAGGTTATGTATATGCGAACACAACAGAGATAAGTCGAAGTGTATAGAGTGTCACACAACACAAGAGACATAACAAAAACACTAGGTTATATAACACAAGTCAGTGTTACATAACAAACATTCCTGAGCGACGTTAGAAACCAGCCTTTTAAAAGTAAACTTCAAATCTACTTTCCAACTTGCTTGTTGCTATGTCGTAAAAGTATGTAATCTATTGTTCTACACGTGAACACTAATTTACATACAATCATAATCACGTGAAAACCAGTCATCTACCGAAATAGATACCATGCTAATCCGCCAGCGACAATTATAAATGCTAATAGATTGGTTTCGTGTTGTGTTAAGTCTGGCTGAGTTGAGTCTGTTTTTGCTAATAGATTGGTTTCGTGTTGCGTTGAGGGTTTTGGTTTCATCTCAGTTCTATGCGGTAACTTTACCTTTGAAGATCCCATGTTATGATTTATTCCGACCTGTTTTGCTTCAGTGTTTAGGGAACTATTCAATCCAAAACGCATATCATTAGTCGCTTTCATCAACTTGTTATTAAAACCAGTCACGCTCTCAGTGTTGATTATCATATTACTAGGCATTAGCCATACACCAGGAGCAATAGCTAAATCAAGTCGTAATTTCGCTTCCTGTACAGCTAATTGATACCTTTCGATAGAACTCAAAATCTCATTCTCGATCACACTACTCTCAAACAGGGCTAAGAATTCTTGTTGAGTCTCGATCGCTCCACCACCACTACCGGAAATCGAGTTTCTAGTGTTGACTTGCGCTCCCAATATGCAGTAAACAAAAGCTTCAGCAGATCGATTCAATCTACCAAGTCCAGCTTTAGTGAGTCCATAGCCACTTGTTGGGATAAACCAAGCATATTTGTAATCGGCAAAGTCATCATTACGTATGAATGAGATGAGGTCGCCATTTTCCTTCTTACCTCCGTCATCAGCGAATTTACCACCTTCACCAGGCCACTGATCAGCTTCATCATCATAGTTCCTTACCATATGGACATTTTGATATCCACCACCCGCTCCATGGTATCCAGAACCATAATCAAGGAATATATCGCCCAAACCTCCGTTTCGACCACCTTTCCATCTAAAGTCAGAGTTGTTTGAGATGCTAAATTCAGCGCACACCCGTTGATAAGCGACTTTGTTATAAGGGTTGTTGTTTATTACAAAAGGTTGCTCATCAGGCAGGGGAAGACTCATTTCATACAGTATTCGTCTTATAGTGAAATATACATGAAACTTAATGAAGCTACTCACGACTTTGGGGTAATTGAGACTTTCGAAAGGGCTTATTCTACAACCAGATGTAGCACACCACACTGCAAAGTTCAGCAACCTTGTTCCCAGGGTCTCTCTCTCCCCAGGGGCGGGGAGAGAGAGACCCTGGGAACGAGGTTGCAAAGTTCAGTTGTTGAGGCCAATAATTCATATCAGGTGCGTTCAGCCATTTTCGACTTTGTTTACCAAACTTGAAAGTCACAACTTGGGATGTAAATACGTTACGCATCTTGGCGGTGAATTTCTTCGTATTGGACACGTATATATCTAAAGAGGTAAGCATGTTTGTGATATTATTTGTAAAGTCATCAAAATCAATGGCAGGTATTGAGTAAGAGCGTTTGGTCATAGTTAAACTCTTTGGGAATGAACTCAATGCATCATCATCCAATCCTAAATCTTTCCATAGCAGTATTTTCAAACGGGGTGATAGGTCTTCGGTCCATGTTTTGCCAGTGGGGTCATCATAAGACATGATTGTTGTCCCAGTAACTTTCCACCTAATGTAACCACCATATTGATCGGCTACAAATACGAATTGACCGCGATCAGCCTTTGGATACCTATTTCTGAAATCATTGAGTAACATTTTATTCTTTATGTTTAGAATAAGTTGTTTTTAAATCAACACTGTTCTTTTCTAATACCAACCTCATAATTCCATCCTACAGGCGTTCTCTCAAATGAAAATTTCAACGTGCGGGACCGGTTAACTCCTTTAAAATTTCCGCACGAACCTCTGTCCTTATCTGCGACATATTTAAGTTTTTTTCTGTATCTTTCCGATCTTTTTGACGGATTTCGAGTTTTAATTTTTCAAACTTATCCACCTCTGCTAAAATTAGCGAAAATTCTTGGTCTGAGATGATGTTATCTTTCAGTGCCTTTGAAACCAAGTCGTGAATGGTGTTTACTTTTGCTTTTGCCAGAGAAACGGTCTGTTCGTGTTTACTAACTTTATGTGAAAGTCGTTTAGAAGCCGCACCGAATCCAACTGATATTCCCCCACAAATACCTCCCACCGCTCCCAATGGGATACCAACAACAGCACCAAAACCAGTAAGAGATGTTCCCAGTCCACTTGCAGATAGGATAACTGAAACTACCCCACTACCAACACTGATTTTAGTAAATATCCCCCTCGCTCTATTATATTTTTTCCTAACATTTTCATAATGCCTCATTTCCTTCTCGAGATTTTGGAGAGCTTCACACGATTTTTGAAGGCTGAAATTATTTGGGTCCCCGTTAATAGGCACTTGTGGATAAATTCTATTGTAGTCTTCCATTATTTCTAATCAACAGGAAATCTTTAAATAAATTCGGAAAGGTTCGTTATTTAAGTCAGCCTTTCTTCCCTTTTCATCTAAAATCCACAAAGTAAAGTAGTTGACCGGATTTCTGGTTTGTGGAACTCTTAAAGAAGGAAGATTTTTAGATGGAATAACAGCTAGTAGTTGTGAGGGTTTAAGTTCTTCATTTAAACCTTCGGGGATACAACAATTGGAATATGAAGACTTTGGCTCTATAAGATCACACATTATGTACAAAGGATTTTTATGTGTCGCTTGATGAATGTAACTAAATAGAAATTGTATCTCTTTTACATTGGTTAATGGTGGATCCAGATAAATTCTTGTTTTTGGAGTTAGCATATTGATAGATAGAAACGTTGTCTCATTCATGTTTTTACTTAGCGTCTCTTCTTTTTAAATTGTTCCACAAAATATAGAACCACAGCCACTATCAACAGCCAAGCATTTTTACTTAAGAATCCAATAACTTCCCCCACTGTTTTGAAGATAAAACTCGCAATAGCTCCAACCATTCCAGGTAATATCTCACCAATCTTTTTACCAATCGCTTTCAAACCATTACCAACACCCTTTGCAACACTGGTCAAACCCTTTTTTAGATTAGAGACAATCACACCTATAACAACACCTACAGCACTCATCACAGCAACGACTGTAAAACCATATTTCTTGAAGATAGCCTTCACACGATCATGAAGAGGCATCTTTTCACGTATTTCATCATTTTGTCTCTCCAGATCGCTTATTTGTTCTTGATTGGAAATTATTTTATTCTTGGCTAGCTCTTCATAGGCGTTAACCTTTTTGATTAAGTTATCTCGACTTTGTTCAATCTTCTTCAAGCTAACCAAATCTTTCTTGTTCTTATCAATCTCATCTTTGTATACTTTCAAATCATTCAGTAAAGTTTCTGCATATAGTTTTGCATCAATCTTCTCTCTAACTGCAGTTTCTAGATAACTCTCACTTTCAGCGATTCTGGTTTGATGTCGTTCAATTATACCTCTCAACTCTTTCTCAAGTGAAACATATCGATCTATTTCAAATTTACTTGTATCCGTGAATGATCTTGTCATATTTAATGCATTACTTAAATCCTTAATTTGTTCATTAGCTTCATTCAAATCATCAATTAGTTTATTATTATTCAGAACAAGACTCTGGGAATCTATGCCAATTGCTCTCTTGATTTTCACAGGAAGTTTGTCATAATTTACCAAATCCCCTTTGGAGTCAATAAGTAAATGCTCTATATTGTTAACTTGATCAGTCAATCTAACCCATACCCCTCCCTCATCATCAATTCTTGCACTGAATGGTGAATCTAGTGGGTTGAATTTGTAGAACTTCTCTTCTATCTTTTTGAAAGCGTGAGCCCTATTGTCTTCTTCACTTTCTTCATCAAGTAGAGGTGTATGTTCATATGTATTGTGCATGAATGAAGTTTCGTCTATAGTATGATGGCTAACATTAGTCAATGGTATATATTCATTATCACTATCATCATCAAAGTCTGGTATTTCTGGGTCTTCTTCCATTGCAATAATTTTTTACTTATCAGTAAGAAATCTTTAAACTGATCACACACTTACCTAAAAGAATTTACTAGCCATATAACCCAATGCCAGCATACCACCACCCACATATGCCATCTCCCCCATCTTTTGATTGCTACTAGGTCTATAATAATCAGAGAATTTTGGTTCATGTTTCTGATTATACAATTTCAAAGCTTCATCAGTATTCGTAATATTTTGTGAAGCTTGGTGTTTATCATCCTGCTGTTGAGAGTGCCAATCAATGAGATTCTGCCTCTTTTCCTGGTATGAAGCATAATCTTTTTGATATTTTTCTATTGCCTTGTCGTGTCGTATTCGCTCCGCATCTGTGTTATCACCTGAGAGATATTTTGCAAGATACGAGCCACCTACGAACGTTGTCGCATTCAATATAGCTCCACCAATCATCATTGCTATTGTCGCCATTTATTGATCAATATGTAAAATCTTTAAGTTGGCAAAATCTTTTGATCTTCTAAATAATTTTTGAGGTACATACTACCAGACAGGACAGCGACCCATTTAGCATAGTTTGTAATACTTGAGGAGGGATCGTTGATGAATGATTCTTTCATAGCCTTTTTAGCTACGTATCCAACTCCAGCAGCCAATCCGATAATGACGGCTGAATCGGTAACTGTTTTCACAAGTTTGTTTTCAGTTGACATGATTTTATTATCGATAGAGAAAATCTTTAAACTGTTTTCCTCAAGACATTCCTATTTTTGGAGTTGGTTGGGTAGGAATATTTGTGGGTGGTGGTTGGGTAGTGGTCTGTGGGGGTGGTGGTTGGGTAGGAATATTTGTGGTCGGTGGTTTTCTGTTTTTGTAGTATCTCATAAACATGTCAACTGCTGTAAACCCTATTCCAACAATAGATAACACAGTAGTAAAAGATAGCTCTGGAATCCATGCTTTAGATTCGCTCTCTGCATTTATAGTTTCTTCCTGGTTAGTCTCCGCTTCACGTTTCATTTCCCTTGCTGTTTCCCTAGCTAACGCTTCTTTAGCTCTTTTGTTATATTCTGCTAGTTTCTTACCGGCAGCAACCTTTTTAGGATCTTTCTCTTTAACAGCTTTCTTATTTTTAGGAGGAGGGGGATCTATTGTAATTTGTTCAACATCCATTTATTTCCCATAGTAAATAATCTTTAAATCAGTTGTTCTCAGTAGTCTGCTCAGTTTTGCTCAGTAGTACTTGAAACTTCTTGTATTTTATGCTCAGTAGTACTTGAAACTTCTTCTATTTTGTTGATTCTAATGTGTTTAGCAACCTGGAGTAGTCCACTAGCAAGTGCTACCAATCTTCCACCTTTTAATGCTAAGAGACAAACAAAGTTTGTCAGTTCACGATTAACCAACTCATCGTTCTTCATGTTATTACAAAGCGCTTCGATGTCATCTACAGGAACCACGTAAGAAATGACATGAGAAACTAATGAAGAGACGAATCTACTAATCCACCACTAATTTTCTTACCTAATACTGCCTGGTAGCGATTATAATATTTTTCAATGTCTTTTTCTGTGAGTTTCTTGATATCACCCAGACTCATCTCAACACCTAAATATTCCTTTGTAGTCCCAAGAGATGCGAGAATAGCTAGTGATTCTTGTTTTATTTCAATATCATCATCTTTTACATCATCTTTTACCTCATCTTCAATAAAATCTTCAACACTTGTCATCTTTTAATTTTGTAACAAAACATAGATTCTTTTAAATCACCGCAGGAATCTCCAAATAACATTGGAATGGATAACGTAAACAGAAACAGAGTCTCGAATATTTTTCAGTTTTCAGCATTTCTACAAACTTTTTACGAGTTTCAGCTTCTAAATCACCTCCATAATCTTCGAAAAGCATCTTCATACCCTTTTGCGATGGATTATGGAATGTAACCACACAAGCTACATTTTCACGGAATGGTTTTGCTATGGATGTTAATTGCTGAGTGAGAACCCACACTGATAATCCATGATGTCTTCCAGAGAATGCTAGATCTATAAACTTGTTCGAGCGTTTCTTTAGATCTTTCGATACAGCACAGTCATCTAAAATTATTAGTGTATTTGTACCAGAGAACAAAGTTTGACAATCAGTTAATAACTCGTTAATCTCATCACTGTTACTAGAATCTGGTGATAATACTAAGAAACGTTTATCTCCTTTAGCAAATTTATGATAGGTTTTATTTTTAGCATAAGTCGGACATATTAGAACAATGTATTCAAAAACTTTGCGGAACGGTCCTATAAGCTGCTCCATGAGGTACTTTGTCTTTCCACAATTTGTCGGACCTGTTATAATGCAATGGAAAGGAACTTTATCTCGCAGTTCTTCCATGATTCTTTTAACTAATACATTATCGATCTTAAGTTTGAATTCATAATCTCCATCAACGCATCGGCTACCACAAAAATGTGACAAGTGATATTTCCTGTTCCTCCAACTTTTCGGTTCATTGCAAGTTTTACACCATCTCGTGTATTGTTCAAGGCTAGTCCTCCTCCATGAATACTATTGTCAGGGTGAGTCCTCAAGTCAATCCATAGAGCAAACTTGTTGGCATAAAAATGTTTTAGCTTGACACCTTCTTTACCTAAACGTTTCTGTACCGAATCCCAGAAGTCTGACGGTTCCATTCCATTGGAGTAGAGACGGTTTGGAATTCCATCAACGTTAATCTTGATTGATGTAATATTCGGATTGACAAACTTTTCGGAATCTCGTGCTCCTCCGATGTAGCTCTCTGTGAATAAGCACAATATCCCTTTCATTGATCTCCTAGGTATATTAATGTTCTCGTTTATGACGCTGTCGTTAGGTTTGGAGATGGTGAAAAATTTATGGAGAATGACGTTCTCGTAAAAGAATCCTTTACCAACCTGATAAGCTGATGACGCCTCACGAGCTAAGTATTCGCTTGATAGGCAAGAATATTTCAACTCAAGGTTTTCAATTTTGTAAGTTGGAGTCTTGGTCTTGTCAGAATAAACAACAATATCAGAAACTGGGGCCAGTGTAATCTCAAAGATTAGTTGATGAGGTAACGCATTTGGATAGAAAGCTCCGTGCTTGCTGAGAATAGGATGGTTGAGTGGGATATGGTACTTGGTGTTGTATACTGCTGCAACAGCTACTTCATCAGCATCTGAGGTTGACTTATCACCTGCATTTGTCCTAAGCTTCCTCATGTTTGTAGAGGAAATACCTTGTTTTATTCCATTCTGACGATCTTCAGCTGTTAAGTATAAATCATGATAGGTTTGAAAGAGATCGTATCTTTCAGTATCCTGTAGTATTTCCCCAGCAAAACGAACCTTGAGTCTAGATATAAGGTTACTTCCTACGTTATTCACGAGTGTGTTGTTAGCATGACCGTCAACATTCAAGTCAAATAGTAGAGATACGCTTCCTGGAACGATAACCACATTCTCCTCAAGTTTTGGAATATTTATATACAAGGTTTCTCCAGGACTAGCGGAGGAAGGATTGAGTGTATTTCGATACAATGTCGATTTCGCTTTCAAACCGAAGGGCTCTTGTGAAATCCTGTTTGGGTTAATTTCTTCAGATATAGCTTGCGACATATTTATTTATAAGATTGTTGGATTATTCTTTAAATGAGTAACGAAAATATGCTATCAAAAACATACTATTCGACTTATGGATATTGGAAAGGGTATTCTGCCATTCCAAAATTAGCTGAAAAAGCAAAAGTCAGTGAAGTTGAGGCTAAACGATGGCTTGAGAAACAGGCGCTGTGGCAAATCTATCTACCAGCTCCAAAGTATATCCCTAGACCTCACTGGAATGTGGAAAAGCCTAATCAGATTCACCAAGCAGGCCCCGGTTGCTCGAAAGATGGTTAACTTTTAACCAATGGTTAAATTCGTTAACCCAAGGTTAAAATTTAACCACGGGTTGGTTTGGGTTGCTCGAAAGTTGGTTAGCGCTAACCGAGCGCTAACCATGGGTTAACTTTTCTCCAAACCTTGGTTAAATTTAACCAAACTAGCGAGGTCCGTTAAATCGCTGATGTAAGGTTACAATAAAAAAATGGCGGTTGATTTACTTTACGGAGATGTTTATATGGGTCGAAAGCCAAGGAGTTTTAACTTGAAAGAGGATCTAATAGAAGGTCTAAGTGAACGTGAAATTATATCGAGGTACAGGTTTAGTAGGGAGTCCATCCAATTCATAACAAACCTGATAAAATCAGATATTGAGCGGCAAACTGCGAGAAATCACGCACTCCAACCAGACTCGCAAGTGCTTGTTGCTCTCCGTTTCTTTGCAAGTGGTAGCTTCTTGGAGTTGATCGGTGATACTGTCGGTGGAATTCCAAAGTGTACTGTGTCGAGAATTATACGTCAGGTTTCAACTGCACTTGCCCGCAAACATCACGACTTTATTAAATGGCCAGCATCGGTGGCGGAAAGGCAACAAATCAAGGAAGGATTTTTCGAGAAGGGAGGGTTTCCCGGAGTCATCGGGTGCATTGACGGGACACACATTAGAGTACAGGGTCCAAGTGAAAATGAGAATGACTACGTGAACAGAAAGGGGTTTCATTCGATAAATGTCCAAGCGATATGTGACCATAGAGGTAAGTGGATTGCCAGTATTTCGCACATTTTACGCCCGTCACGCAAGTGAATTTCAATGGTTTTCTTGGCTGAGCGTACATAAACAGAGGTGCTTAAATTTGGTAAGTTGACAACCTTTTACGTTCATACATTCTCTTTTATTTTATTCACGCAATTAGAGCCATCTAAACTTCAATTTTACCTGCGTGACCGACGTAAAATAGATCGTAATGTGATGTTTATGTTTATGAATCGCCGCAAAATGGTATTAAGTGATCCATTTCCGAGTTTCACTGACTCCTTTTTTATTAATTTAGGTCTTAAAAACACATATCCGTTTACCCTTCTGGCTAATGTGCTCATTAAATATAATTTATTTCATTTCTAAAAAAACATGCTGGCACATTTCAAATGTACAAAGCATGCATGCACTTGTAAATATTGTTTAGGGCTGGTTCACACTTTGACATAAGCATAAGCATAAACATAAGCATAAGAAAAATATGTGTGAACCGGGGTTACATAAGCATAAGCAGAAGCATAAGAAAATGGGAAAAGTTCCATTCCTTGTGCTTATGCTTATGCTTATGCTTATGTAACCCCGGTTCACACATATTTTTCTTATGCTTATGTTTATGCTTATGCTTATACTTATGTTTATGCTTATGCTTATGCTTATGCTTATGCTTATGTCAAAGTGTGAACCAGCCCTTAACACTGAAAAGCACTATTGTATATACTGCTCGTTAATTGAGATTGTTTAGCTTTTTACGAGTTCCAGTATATTGTCTGAAAGTGATAGTTTTGAACCATTGTGAGTTTTCACCACATGTTCTAGTTTGAGCGCAAGTTGTGTTGTGTTAGTTTGTCTAATTGGCCCAGCCACACATAAATTATTGGTCAAGTGCTCAGGTAAGTCAACACTTTCAAACAGAACCACTTTATTGTGTTAATAATTAATAATTGTAATGCTGCAATATTTACATGTAAGACTTATTTATATAAGACATTTACATTCATAATAGGCCATTTGCAACAAACTGGTCACATGACTGATAATTGATGAACTTAAAGCTGGGACTGTATAAATTCCAGAAATGGAAAGATCATATGCAAAGATCGAATACAATTTTTCAGGGAAATACAAGTCATCTTAAGATAAAGATTTAATGATCATTTAATCGCTTGAAAATTCCATTCTTTTGTTTATGAACTAAAAACTTTATCCTTTCAGTGTAATTTTTCATAATGACACATATACACATGCTTATTTTCAGAATTTTAAAGTACAAGTATATGTTATTATGTAGAATTATATCCAAGACTGCCTAACTCCAAATAATGCAAAAGTGCAGTGAAAATTCATGTCAGTTAGATTTGGCTTGTTTGCAGGGTAACTTTCTTTAGATTTACAATCTCAAACATTACAACATATAATGAAAAAAATCCATAATGATGTGAAGGATGGCAAAAATCCCATACTTTGATCTCTACTTCAAATTGCTTCATTTGCTATAAGTAATAAATTTAAACTAATATAGGCCTCTTGTGGCAAAGTGGCCTGTTTCTACACATGATAGTTTCTCAAGTTCACTGGTGAAAGGTAGCCTTGAATCCTGTAACCACTCATTTGAAGTTGGGTTTCTTCTGGGGGAGAGTGGGTGTCCATGCAAGCCTTACTTGATAACACCATATGCAAATCCTGCTCATCCCAAGCAAGAACGTACTTCAACAAAGCTCACTTCACCTAACTGCAACCTAGTAACAAATTCTTTTTAGATATTTATAATTCAGTATGCAAAAACCTTGCATCTCTTGTTAAATATTTCATTTTTGATTTGCATTCTGCAGGTCTCTTCACCAATGTGGTTGCCAAGTGGCCAGGCTCTACACATGACAGTTTTGTCTTAACAAATTCATTGATACATGACAGGCTTGAAAGCAACCATGTATTTGAAGATGGGTATCTACTGGGTGACAGTGGCTATCCATGCAAGCCATTTTTAATTACACCATATCAAAATGCTGTAAATGCAAAACAGGAGGCATTTAACAAGGCTCATTGCAAGACTAGAGTGGCCATTGAACAAACTTTTGGTCGATGGAAGAGACGCTTCCACTTACTTCATTCTGAGTGTCGCATGAAACCTGAAAAGGTGTGCACTCTCATTGGTGCTTGTGCAGTGCTGCACAACATTTCTATTATACTCAATGATAATATCGATGATGATCCTTTTGATGATGACCAACCTGAGCTTGTTCCATATAATGGACCTGATCAAGGCAGGTTGCTGCGAGATCACATTTGCAACACATTTTTCTAAATCCTTTATAATTTCACTGCCTGTTTGTAATTGTAATATTTTTGGAGAGGTAAGAAGGGGACGTTGGGAAAAGTTGTACACCAAGACTGTCTGGTCAGATGTTAAGTGTTGACCACATCACCTCAATCGCTGAGTTGGAAAATGGAAGTGACTTTGATCCTGTACTGCACAGTTTGTTGGCTTTCTATAGAGCCATTGCAATACAAAAAATCACTTTTTCTTCAAATTTGGAAGGGGCATTTGCTCTCCCATCTCCTCATACAAATTTTAAGCCTTAATTTGATGCATTAACTTAATAAATCCTTCATTATAACGTAACAGCCCAGAATATCTTACCTCAAAAATAATTTGTGAGTCAGAATAACTCTGTAAAATACTCACTCAGTTAAGAATGCAGGGTGTGTGTGACTGATTTAGTAAGTAGCATGGGAGTTCAGAGCATCTTACTTGAGTTTCACACTGTCGTTGACCCCTTTCAGCCTTAAAAGTGTCCAGTAATCGCCTTATAATATAAACACTTCATAGAATAGTGCAGCAACGAGAAATAAGGACAAAATCACAAGATAAATTTGCTTGATATTTTTTTAACAAATTCTTCCTTTTACTTCCACAGAATATGTGTATGTTTAGGAGAAACAGATGAGAATTTAAATTTTGATATTAGGGTCAATCTGCAATTACACACTGTATCCTAAATTAAGCAAGTCTTTGGAAACATTTCTCCTTTATCCAGCTGTCCGAGGCTTCTTAGTAATTGAATCTGAGTAATAGTGGACCGTTAAATGAAAAACTTGCACTTGGGTTACATGGGAATAGTCTTTTGTTGCTGATTTCAAAAAGCAAGTCCTTTAATTTTGAATTTTTAAAGACCACAATTATATGGCTAATGTCTGTAGCATGTAATGCATGCTCTGATTGGCTAAGAGCAGCTAAGTAATTCTCAAGTAATGTCCGCATGCCGATTACGGATTAGGCAAATTAGGAATAAAAAACAAAAAAACAAACTAAAGGTTATCCAAAAGCCAAATGTTTTATTTCCACTGTTGCAACTACAGCCAAAAAGGGAAAACACGACCATCAAAACTGTCAATGAAAAAGTCTGACTTGGGTTTAGACTGATGAATGAGTAAATAAGCTGGCATTTCTGTGAAGTGACAACTTCTGCTTAAACTCAAGCTTTTTTCTTGGGAACCATCTTTTTGTCCACATAGTATACAACTAAATAGCCTAGACCATTTTTGGTTGTTACTGATGAATCTCAAACCTCAGCCTAACTGTTTTCATGCAAAGATATCACTTTTAACAGTGAAAAGCTTGCAGAGAAAAGCCTGCAAAACCTGTAAACAGTCACTACAAAATGTTCAATTAATGTACTTTTGAAATGCATTTTTTCTTTTTTTTTTTTCAAGCTAGTCCTTGCAAATTTTGTCATCCACACAAGTGAAATAATAAATGCACATAATTAATTAAAAATAAAATTTGCTTACGTGGACTAGACTTAATAATTAGCTTCAATTCAAATCATTTAATTACAATTTTGTGTCAAGTGAGGTAATTAATTTTCAATGATCCAAACTTTAAAAGTTAAGGTGCTGGGTTGGAATTGTCGAACTTTCAAGTTGAACAATGCCCTACAACTGCTTCTCAAGCAATTTAATTTGCAGCTCTAATTTTGCCTTTTTTAAAAGTAATGTTTCCTTTTTGCACTGCAGTGTTTCATATTGCAGACAAAGCACATCATCTGATGCGACTTTCTTTTTCTTACATGCACCTCTGCGTGCTGCACTGTTTGGTTCTGTCTGAGAAATTTCATCTTGTGGACACATATCTGGCAAATGCAGTCTTTCAATTTCATGGCCCATTGCAGCTGACATGTCGGCGTCGTTGATTGTTATGACGGGGGAAATGGGAAAGTCTGCTGCTTCATTTGGCACCATATCCATTGAAAGGTTTTCTTCCCCTGAAATGGTTACAACATAGCAACACATTAAATCACACGAGAAAAGCTAATGCAAGTAAAGCAAAATGGTTCCCAGTCGTTTAACTACAGAGCCGAGAAAGGAAAGTGTTACTTGCAGCGTATTACCTAAGTCTCCAACACTCATATGCTCAACTCTTATTGCTAAATACAATGCTGAAACATCTAAATACTTATCTTTTGCTTCGATGTCCAAAAAGCAGTTTTTCAAAATATTCAGTTTCTGTGCTGTAGACATTTCAAAACACCGTAACATCATCAACAACGCCAAGGCGTTACCATCACGAGCAAAAGAGCCTGTTGCTAGTCACATGACAGTCTATTGTTTTAATAAGTAAACAAACTCGTTCTTCACCAGCCTGTTTCAAAACCTTGCAAACCGCTGAAAGACGGTGTGTCTTTTAACAAATCCAAAATTTTCTCCGTGCTCGGAGACGGCATTGTTGGCCGCGGGCCACCGCCAGTTTTCCTTTGTTCCTTGCGGAACTTTGACAGTTCGTATTTTGCAGTTCTTTGCAGGTTTGTCCACTTCTCCTTAACTTCGGCCACACTTCGGTGGGCAGTTCCAACAGCATTTACTGCTATTGTCATCTCTTCCCACAAACTTTGCTTCATTTTATTAGTGGTTGTGTTGGTAAACTTCGATTTTAGTACTGCTTGATTTTCCTCAAATTTTTGAGTTATTATTGCAATCTCTTGCATTGAAAAATTTGGCTTTCGTTTTCTGCAGGGGGTTTTGTTTGCAGCAGGGACTTCAACAGGTTCAAGCTCAAGAGAAAAATTTTCGGTAGCCATTTTACTGCTAAAAGTGGAAGTAGACAGTAAAAAAATTTTACGGGAAAACTTGTAAAACCTGTTCGGAGATGGTTAAAGTCTGGGGTATTTTATTTAACCATTGGTTTGCTAACCAGGGGCTGACGTCAGCTTAACAAACCTTTGAGCAACGCACATTTAACCAACGGTTAGTTAACCCACGGTTAGTAAATTTAACCAACCGTTACCAAATAACATATGGTTAAATTAACCATCTTTCGAGCAACCGGGGCCTGATCTATTATTTTTACCACATGATAGAGTGGGAAGAAAGACATATCGATATGCTCTGGTTGTGATTGATATTGCCTCGAGATACAAAGATGCAGAACCACTAACCTCTAAAGAATCAAACGAGATTTCAAAAGCCTTCAGTAAGATTTACTCTCGAAAGCTCAAGTGGCCAAAGACGTTGATTGTTGATCCTGGAAGAGAATTTATGGGAGATGTAACAAAACTTATGGAAAAACATAATGTAACCATACAACGTTCTGAAGCTGGAAACCATAGAGCTCAAGCATTTGTTGAAAGAGCAAATAGAACATTATCAGAAAAACTATTTAGTCATCAATATGCTCAAGAAATGATTAGTGATGATAGGTCTAGAGTATGGGTGAAACGATTACCAGCTATTTTGAAAACTCTGAATAGTGTACCAACGAGAATAACTGGTAAAGAGCCTGAGAAAGCTATAAGACTGAAAGAGGTTGATATTGATCCTCCAAAGTATAAGCGAGTTGTTGGACATGATGAGGTGAGACTGCCGCCTGGTGTTAAAGTTAGATACTTACTTGCTCCTGGAGAAGATGAAGGAGGTGAGCGCAGACGAGCTGCGGATCCTATCTGGAGTTTGAAAGTCTTTGATCTGTCACGTAGTGTGGTGTCACCTAATCAGCCCGTGTTGTATTATTTACTAGATGGACCGAGGCGTAGTTTTGTGAGGGAAGAGCTTCAGTTTGTACCAGATGATACTGAGCTGCCACCCAATTCTGTGTTGAAACGATAATGTCCGTGTGCATAAGTATGTATACCATCTTCACAAATGTGTCTCTTGTCATCAAATGGTGATAAGGCTATCTTGTTAACCGTTTCAGTGTAAACATCATGCTTATGGCTTCTGATTACATTCATCTGTCTCATCTGTAGCTGTTTATTGAATAGACAATCCTTATAGTTATCGAAACTGATGGTTTTCTTGACGACTGCCTTCTTCATTCCCTTACATTTCTTTTCTTCTTTACCTTCATCCATCCTGTAGGAGTAGAGTTTGGCTCGCAGACCAACAAATTCGGTTATCTGTTTACCGCCAGCCTCATCTTTGAACATACCGATGACTTTCTTGTTCACACCAGTCTCGATACCTGATGGATGGTTTTTGGGATAGTTGCTAGTGTCGAACATGTCTCTCACATCTAGACTGATATCCTTGTAAAAATCTTCTGTTTCTATCTCATAGGCAAGACTGTCCGTATCTGTAAACAGCAACTTAGCCCTTTCACCATATTTAGGTTTGATGTAATTATAGTGAAAATCGTACATTAATGTTTTACTTAGATCCAGAATGCACATGCCTAAGTAAACGGGCTTATCGAAGACTAACTTTGTTTTCTTCATGTGGATGGCAGCCAGATTCTCACAAAAGATGTTGCGGTGCTGATAGTTTGGCTTTGATATTAATTTTTTCGCATCTTTTTCACTCGTAACTAGTCTCACATCCACCCTTTTTCTAATGTTTTCCATGGTTTTCCCAAAGACAGAGTTATTCATAAGCTTGAAGAAATCTTTCTCAAAGTCGTTGGCTGCTTTAGCTCTGAGGTTGGTATTCAAGTCAATGTACGGCTTTAACCATGCAGACTCTTCGAATGTAATACCCCTATGAATCTTAGTGACTTTTAGTCCTAGACTTTCGTAAACTTTCAAGGTCTCGTGGTGAACTACGTACTTTATTTTGTTGTTGAGGTTTGGAATCAATTTCTCAACCTTGTTAACGATAAGTCTCTCTGGAGCCAGTGGGTAATCGTTGTGCAAGTCATGAAGGTTCTTGGGGTATTTCAAGTTAACCTCGAGTATGCATGGGAGATTTTTCCAACCCTTGAGTTCTTGGTTAGTCATCCATCTAAAACCGTGAGTAGGTAGTGGTTTACTCATTCCCCCACCGTATAAGTTGTTTGCGTCTAGATATTCGATATACTTTGTGGGTAGGTTGGGGTCATATTTGTCCATGTATGGATTGTTAGCTTTGCCATATCTAGTAGAGATCATAGATACACCACCTCGAATGCCTTTCTCAACCATAAGTAGCATGTCAGGATCAGTTAACAGCTCCAACTTCACTTTAGTTAACTTTAACGCTGCATCCCAAGCTAGTCCAGGCGCTGTGTAATACCAGGCAGGGTCCAATCCATAGTTTTTACTGCAAATATCTCGAAAGTTCTCAAAGACATCAGCTAACAGGAGTACATCTGACTCAAGATATAGGTTGTGATATTCCCTCATTGTTTTCATTTCAAAGCTTCCCCACACCTTTTGTGCATGTTGGTAGTTGTCTTCTTTTATGTCTGTGTCATTGAGTTTTGAATAGAACGCTTCTTTAGGTGGAAGTTGGGTTGCGTTGAGTTTATCGAAGCTGTCAAACCAATCGTATGGAAATACACCTTTTCTCAATAATAGCTCTAATTGCTCACCCTCATAGTAGCTCGTTAGGTTTTTGAAAGATTCTTTTGGTAGATTATTAACTAAACTGTCAAGGCTAGTTGCCATAAATTTAAATGAATCAATGAATCTTATATCTCGCTTCACATCAACCTGCTTACCTTCTTTGTTTGTAAATGTTCTAACTACAATCTGTTTTGTGAAAGAAATATACTTTTCCTCATTATTAGGTATACAGTTTATTTTACCTTTTGATGTACCAAGGTTCTTGATAAATAGATGTGAATCATATCCAGATAGGTTGTGAAAGATGACTGGGAAGAACTTTGGAATTTTATAGTTTAAGTTGCATTCGTTATGAGCTGCTCCTCTATACTTTCCTGTAAGGTGACAGTGGTCTAATACCTTATCTACTCCTAATTCACCCTCGCAGATGTGGCAGTGAGTAGCATTTTTATAGTTGATTTTATCCTTTTGAGTCATCTTAACTTTCTTAGAAAACTTGAACATATTATAAATTTTCTTAATATCTAACTCTAAATTATCTACAAACATTTGTGGGATATCTTCGTCTGGGGATTCAGCAGTGTATCGTACAAGCTTGGGTGGAAATATGTTATCGTTAAAGCACTTGATAAGATAGCAGTAACCTGATGCTTTATGCTTCTGGTATTGTTTAGTAAAGCTTCTACTTTCATCTGGAGAGCAAGTGTCTATTTTCTCTGTATAACACTCAAAATCAGCATAGACAGTAAAGGGGTGTCGCATTTTTCTGTTGAAATTCTTAAAGTAAATATAATGGGGATTTCCATCTTTATCTAAAGGCATCTCAATCTTGACTTCTTCTTTTGTGGTGCAGTATTCGAGATGTTTTTCTAATGAGGTCTTTGACTGGAATGAGTTGAGGCATCTGTAACAAAATGTGCGTACGTGTTGGTGATTATTGACTTGAGAGGATAAAAGTCTACTCATATTCTTTATCCAGCAGTAGTGATTTGTTTCATCGTTTGATATTATAAGTAAGTTGATCACATGACCTTCTCGTTTCTTACTTATTCTTAGAGGGTATACATCACCTTCATATCCGTAGACGTTAATAATATAAGGGTTCTTCTTTTCAAACTTAACAATCTGTTTTAGTGAAACGGGGAACTCTATTCCTGACCAGTCAAAATTATTTGAGTTCTCTCTCATTTGTTTATTTAGTCTTTGTGGGTCTTTCTCCCTTGGAAACACGGATGAGGTTATTGCCCACTTGAAACACTCATGATCGTTCTCGTTCTTAACATTTATGATTGCCTTCTTGGTTGCTAATTTTGATGGTAGTGGAATATAGGAACTTCCAGAAAGCGGTTCAAATGGGTCGATGAAGATATCAAAGTATTCCACATGGTCAAATTTCCAACCGGATTTCCTGTTTATAAATTCATCAAATATTACAAGTTGGTAATCCGTCATTGTATTGACTAAGTCTGATAAATCGGTTGATTCAGTAATAATTTCTTTGTTACTTTCTTTGTCGGTATTAAAGCTAGCTGATGTTTCGTCAATCTGTCCAGTAGCAGGATTTTCTTTTATGAACTTACACGTTAATATAAATCTCATCTTTAGTGGTTTCTTTTGCTGCTTAATGAGATCTATAACTTTTGGCTTTATATTAGCGATGAACATCTTTTCATCATACCCTTTCACCCCATCAATCCTATAGGTTTTCAGATACCCCTTCAACGCTGTTTGATGTTCTTTTGGAGTGAAGTGGTTGAGTCTCTTGAATATGCGGCTAACCTTTTCCTTCATACCTTTAGCCCGCTTATCTACAGTCTTTTTGATTGATTCTGGTACATAAGATAGAATCCAATCTGTGAACTTTTTAATCACTTTTTTTATCGGTTTGATAACTCTGCTAGCCAAATTTTTAAGTTTTGTGGGTTGGGAAGGTTTGAGAATGGGAACATTAATCTCAGATATCGGTTCATTTGGGGCGGGTTCGGGGGTGGTTATATTACCCAACGCTTCGATAAGTTGAGCTTTTTTCAATCGATAATATCCTTTAATACCCTGCTCTTTGGCAAGGACTTTCAGTTGTTTTACCGTTTGGTTCTCCATCATTTGATCTATAATATTATTTCTTTAAACCAATCTAATTTTTTGCGCTAGGATAAGTGGGTTAGGGTGGGATTAGGGGAGGAGGAGGAGGAGATTGCGCCAGATACTTTACTAAGATTTTTTAATTTTTGATCAAATTTTGCGCTAAAGTCGGCCATATACAACTACTGCTGCCAAAACTGTGATAGCCGATTGAACAACAAACTATGACACTGAGACGAACACATCACTTGCTGAAAAATTTAGGAATGTTGGAGAACACAAATTCGAAGCTGGTGCTAACAGCAGCGAATTGGACAAGGATACTGACAGAAACAACTTGAATAGTAGGGTTAAATATCTAAGCTTAGTTCTTCCGTTAAATATCCTGTTTCTGTTATTGCTTTTTATTGGGCTCAATACTTGTAAAGCGATCGTAAATGTTGGTTTGCTCTTTTTCCCGGAATTGCATGTGCTTGATAGAATAAAGACATGAAGAATACTCTTGACGACCGTGATCTTCTACAAAACGTTGTCAGTATGACTAATGTACATGAACATAATGATGTTCCAATGTCAATAAAAGTACTACAATTCAGATCTCGTTCTGCAATGTATGTATATTATGACTGTGCTCGTGATTTGTGTGAGCGGCTGTACACACGCCAATAAAATAATGATTTTCATTCGAGTAATTGAACTGACTGGTGGCACAAATAATCGTCAGAAAGTGGTACTGGAGTGACCGGTAACGAAAATTGCCCACACGGATCCGGCATGTAGTTGCATACACATTTTAGGCGTGGTAAATATTCAAGTAAAACGTTCAACAAGAAGCCCGAGTGAACGCTCCTCAAGTGTCTTGTTTGATTGAGTATTGACAGCCAGAGTGGAATATTCTCAAGCAAACCAGCGAGCTGAAATGTTAGGGCCAGTGCATTGTTGTATCAGATGAAACAAGTTGAAGCCAACATGTTCATTTAAGCATTATTTCGACCCGCATGTTAAATCAATAAGCAGTTGTGTTCTTTGCAGTTACAACTTTGCACCAGTATGTTCCTCTGAGTGACAAAATTGAGCCAGTGTACGTGCTTTGTACAAGTGACTATTTGTTCTGACCCTAAGTGGGCTGTTGCTTTTCTATTGGGTTTTTGTTATTGTTTCCATACTTCACTAGATTGCATTGCAGCTTTTAGTGTAGGTTATTAATACCTTATATGGCTATTCATTGGCATATTGATGGAGGATTTCTGAGCATGAGGGCATGGGAATTTTCTGCTCACCAGCGCTGTGAGCACATTCCTTTTCACCACAAAAGCAAACTCCAATAAATGTAAGTTTTAACTGGTTACACTGTTGGTGAATCATTGTTACATCTCTTAAGGAGCCTAGAGTGGCTTCCGGAGATACACTAACAAAGCGAGATAGACGAGAACAGTGAAAAGGAAGATTACTCGCCTACCGATGGGAAAGCAACAGCATGTGATACTGACACTACCCTCAAGACAACCAGTCTAGAGCGTCTCCTCTCTCCGAATATGGAGGCCTGCTCACTGCTTTGACAGTCTTCCGCCAGTCAACAAGCATCTAATGGTCGACTTCTAAGTATTCCTAGACATAATGCAAATGGAGATTCAGAGCCTGAAAATGTAATCAGTGATCAGGAAGAAACCAAAACTAAAAATCAGACCAACCTCGAAGGTTATAGCAAACTGATTTTGTTCCGATAAGGAAAAGCTGGAAAAAATATGGTCTTCAACAGTGACTGCCATCACTAAACTACAAGAAACAGCGGATTCAATGGAAAGCCTTCATACAGCGGTAAGTGACTTACATTCTGTTTTTGCCAAATATCAACTTCTGTTATCAACGTTGATGGATGTTACTAGTAACTCGAATGTCTTAGAGTCCCCAACAGGAGAAGCAAGCCATAGATGAAATGATGAATGTTTGTCACAAATTAGTTCAAACCACAATTAATGAAGGTATTGATCGAAGGAATGACCTGCTGCAAGAAAATGGTTTGTTGCACTCACAAGCGGGGTCATGTGGATCTACCATCTCCTCCACAGCAATAAGTACTCAAGCAGGAAATGAAGCAGTAGCAGCCCTCCAGAAAGTAGAAATGCAAAAGAAAATAGCTTAGATACAGTTTCAGTCAGCACTTCAGCTAGAAGAGGAATAAAGGAAAAGACAAAAGAACAAATTAGCTCTTGCCAGGAAGAGGAGTGAATAGAATTCCTACATTTAGAATAAGAAGCTGCCTTTGCCCTAGCCAGAGCAAATCCATTAGATGATGAATTATGGCAAAAAAAAATATAAGATTCGGGATCTGCCAGTTAAAGATCCTAACCAGTGTATACAAGATTATTTCAATAGTAAGCCGGACGAAAACATAGAAATGGAGCCACCCCTTAAAAAAGAGCAGACCACACTCAAGACGCTAAGAGCCAACGCAGAAGAATTCACACCTGCAGCCAGAGATAATGGAGTGGCGAAGCCTGTTGATACCTTTTGAGCATACATCCAGTTTATGGCCAGAAGAGAAGTAGTCAAACAAAATTGAGAAATTCGACAATCGTCCAGACAATTACCATACCAGGAAAACATCCTTCAAGAATATGATACGAGATGTTGAAATCACGCTGAGTGAAACATTAATACTGATGATAGAGAATACCACTGGCGAGTACAAGAAGCCCGTACAGAGATTGCGCAACGTCTATGCAGAGAACCCTGCCCAAGGGCTAAGAGAATCGTGGAAGAAACTAGGTGAACGCTGCGGCCGTGACCCATACTCACTTAAATAAGTTGATAAACTTCCCTAGGATCAAGCCCAGAGACAGCAAGGCCTTAAGGGAACTCGGGGATTTGCTACTCAAGCTAGAATGTGCAGAAAATTATGGTGGCCTACATGTATGAGGATTGAATGTTGTGGAAGAACCAAGGTTCTTAAAGCCAGTCCTGTTGAAGCTCCCTAAGGACATCCAGGGAAGATGGCAAAGACGCGCTTATAGATAAAAGGTTTGTAATGACGTTGAGTATCCATCATACAGCGAGTTTGGCAAGTTCATCCAAGACGTTTCTGAGTAGAGGAACAACCCCTACCTAATGCTGGACACACACACACACAAGAAGAGGCTATCATCATTTACGAAATCCTCTCAGAGCCCTGGTCCCAGGGCTAGGCATTCACCAGAATTCACCAATGGAACCACTGGTACCACAAGGGAGAAGCCCTCATCCATACCTGACATTCACAAGTGGTGTCCAGTACACCACACACATCACCCTTTGAGCAAATGTCAAGCTTTTAGAGCTTAGTCCATGGAGGAGAGGAAGCGTCTGCTAAGCCTGCACAGCATCTGTTTTTGTTGCCTTGCATCACTATCTCATCGCGCTAAGGACTGTGTCATGATGTAAAATGCAGTGAGTGCTAACGTGATAAACACCTGTCAGCACTTCATCCAGGTCCCTTTCCTGACTCAACAGCCCAAGCTGAGGAACCCACATAGTCCTAACTGCAAGGAGAGGAGGCCAGCAGCATTACAACCAGCTGTACCAACGTTTATGGCAATGCAGAGAGAAGCAAGTCCTGCTCAATGATCTGTCGCTCAAACATCTATGTCAATGATCGCCCACACAACAAGATCTGAGCATACATTATAATTGAGGATGAAAGTAACATCATTAAAGAGGCAAAACCTTGTGTTGTCTGCAATGGCACACTCAATAGTTAACGTAAAGAGGAAATGGTTACATGTTTGTCATGTACCACTACCATGTTGTCTTTTGAATGTATGACAAAGGTGGTATGCAAGTTAGCCATCAAGACAAAAAATGGAAAAGTACAGTCAACAAAGATGATATCAGCTTAAATGACATACCTGATAAGCACTTGCAGGAGTTATTATAAAACTCAAGAGTGGAGAAAGGCAAATGATTGTTGACAATAGCGTCGCGCACAAATTCTAAAAATAGATTTTGGTCTCATGAGACCCCCCGCGTGACTCAGACAAACATTGCAGTCGGCCATAAGCGAATGTATGCGAGAGAGCGTCAATACGTGAAGAAAACGTGAAAAGTTAGGTAAATCGGACTGTATGCTTTCTCAAAGGGCCAAGAATGGTTAGTACAAAGCACTGCTGTCATGGTGAGAGCAAAACCGACTCAAGGTATCCTGAACATTGGCTAAAATCGCTCCTAGAGCTGGAGTAATCGGGGAAGAAAGTCTTCATTCCATTCCCCAAACCGTCACAAGATGTTGAAAAGTGCAGGAGGTGGATAGTGGCTTGCTCGCGGGAATTCTTCACGGAAAAGAATGTTTCGAGGAATACCTACATTTGTGCTCTGCACTGGCCCGGTGAAAAAGGTCCCACGGATGAACATCCCGATCCTCTCAAGGCAAATCTGACGCCAGTGTGATACATGTGTACAAACTCAAATGATGTACACTTCATTTGGTGTGAAACCTTTAGCCTTCTTCATATCCAGTATTAATCAACATTTCTGTCAATTATGAGGTCACAAGAGGATACCACTTGATTTATGTAGTTTGTGACTTAGTCAGTGCTCAGGATAATATGTACCAAACACTAATATTGGCTAAACCATGCAAAGAAATGTAGGTTGGGTTTAGAATCAATACATGTTGACCCAAGTAACGGCTGTGACAGAAACTATAAAACCACCCGTTATTAAAATATACTGGGTCTGTTGATCCAAGACTTAAAAAATTATTTCATTGATATTCATTAATATGAAAGATGAAAGTATACATGGGTTAGTTCTTTTTGTTTAAACAAATGTGTGGCCTTGGCTATTGGCACAGGTTGATATTGAGTACCATGCAGCTCTCTGTAATTCCCAAAATGATTTGATGTGAAAACGATAGATAAGGGTTTTTGATATCAAAAACTGTGTGGCCAGGTTCTAAATAATTGTGCGCAAACATTAACTGAAATGGCAGTGAAAACCCTTTTCGGGTTTCGGAACCAACTGGTATTCCTTAATCTTATTTTTGTCTTGGATTACAATAGTTTTTTGCAAAAAATTAGTTGCTGTCTTACAATTATTGCAAGAAAAACAAGCTGAGATATTGAACCATAAGAGACACAATTTTGGAAATATACAATGGGGTATGAGGATAAACTTGCTCGATGGGGATCACTATTGGTCATGAACTGTTTCTACTGGTACATGTATGTATTCATTCAATGTTCTGTCTCTAATGAGGGCAATTATTCCAAGTGTAATTTATTGCTCCTATGAGAAAGGGTTCTGATCTAAGCTGTACAGATTTCTTCCAATAATATCCAGCTAGAGATTTGTTGGAGCCAACTTTTCCTTGTGCCCCGGGCCCAGCCAGCTAAGAGGGACAAGTGGGTCTGGGATCAGGAATGGATGGAAATCATTTCGTAAAAGGTAGTTGGTTTTGATGTGGCCCAGGTTTGGTTAAAAAATACTGCTGTTGGTACTTGGGTATTATGGTGTATCCATTAATTTTCTGAAGAAAGCATTATCAAGGTAATTATTTACATTGGATGTTCTTTTTCCACTTCACATTTGAGTGGGTATTGTATGTGGGGATTAAACTGTAGGTTTTCATCTGATGACCAAAAACCCATTGTAATGTTTCAGCAATATTTTCCTACCACCAAACAGGTTATTTGGGTTAAAACCCTACCCTTTTAACTCTTCCACACCCTTGCTCAATTCCCTGATCAGACAACGATATCGCTGCTGAAGTAAAAGTATAACTGTTATTGTACTTTACTGGACTAACAGTTCTTTACAAAGTAGTTTAACTTATAAGAAACATAACAGAACAAATAAAATTTGGAAATCAATTTGGATTGGCTAGTTTGTTTTAAAACAAACAATTTCACAATTCCCTGCTGTTTATTCTTCTCTTCATTATTAAACCTAAGAACTTCCATCATGATCATGTTCCATTTAAACCTTTATATATATGATTATATATACAATCTTGTCTTGTAAATAAAAAACAACAGAATAATTAAATGGTTACTATTTTGATACTTAAACAACAATCTAATGTCATCTATGTACATATGACTGCAGTGACCCAAAGAGGAAACCCTGCATGGTTCACAGGAAGCATGAATCACGGCACCACTGTTCACAGATAAGACAACAACGACATTGTGCGGAAGCACATTTTTCATCGATGGCCAAACGTGGGTCCTCACTAAATAATGTTCAGCAGTCATCGAGTCCGTAAGGTCGTGAACAAAACCCGAATTAACGTACTTTCTTCCGTTTTTCAACGGTCTATCAGTCATATGTCCAGACCCTTCGTCTTCTTCTTCGTTCGCATTTACATTCCGGATGATTCCAGGACATAGTAATGAACATGCCCGTAGTTGAAGAGGTGCGGGATGTTACAAGATGGAAAATCTCGCCATCCCTTCGATGGAATCTCTGGAAGCGAAACCACATTACAACTTTGATCCAGGCCACAATTCTCCTTGATCACTTTCGCCGCAAACCATTTTCCTTCGTCGATACTAGGATCGAGAGTGTGATGACTTCCAGCCTTTACACATTCCGTAACACGTTTCACAAGGTCGTCACGTTTTCCGCTTAATTTTAGCCCTCTGCACTTCACTTCACCTCTGCATCCACAGTGTAGTTCTCTGCTTCACTCTCAAATTTCGAGCCAGGAACGCCATCATCTTGCGTGAGAACGGTCAAAGACCGAAGCGAAGTGCTTGCGAGCGACATAAGTTCTACATACCGCTCTTGTAGAAATGGCACTGAGAGTGGTTTGTTTGTCTGAGTCAAGTGGGGGGTCTCAATTTTGGTGACGTCATTTGTGCGCGACGCTATTCGACCCATGTTATCAACCAGTTTCTTCTATAAACTTACAGTTCACAGCAAACTGATTACGTGTTTGTAATCTACCACTGTCTTCTGAATATATGACAAAACTGGTTTTAAATGCTGTTTTTTTTTTAAATTTCATATTTTATATTTTGTAAGAATACATTTACTAAATGTTTGAAACATAAATAAGAGTTATTCCTTAGATATTACATTTGTACAAGTTGTTACTGTTTTGAACGTGGATTTTAATAATTCTAGTGACAGCATTAAACTTGTTTTAAAAACCATGAAATACAAAAATATCAAATGTAAGATAGAATTTGCATAGATTTTACACTTTCCTTGCATACTTGTACTCATATGAATTGTTGAATTTCTCGTCAGTTTTAGTATATTCACTCCATGTACGAAGTTTTTTTATAGTTCCTGTTTGTTCAAAATAAGTGACATTTTTGTTAAAGTGATAATAATTGTGCCTTGAACTCCATAGGTAAATTTTCATTTGACTGTGAAAGAATTGTCCAACCAATGGTTGGTCGCACATCCTGAATCAGTTGTTTTCTTTTGTTCTTTATCAACAAGTACAAACCAAATAATCGTTTTTCTTTCAAGGTCAAATGAAAACAACTCTAACCTCTCACTTACACTTCAACTTGATCAATAATGAAGAGTGTACGCACTATTATGCTAAATGGAAACAGATTCACCATTCATTGATTAACAGTGTGTAAGTACTTGAAGGTATATACGAGTTAGCCCAAATGCATTGCGAGGCAAAAACTCTTTTATGTGTTTTCTAAGCATAGTATATTATTAAAAAAAGGTTGCTATGACTCATATTGCACTATGCACTGAAATAACTTAGCCAAAGTACAAAAATATTTGGAAAAAACTTTCAGGCATGTAAAAGACCTCTGTAAAAAGATAAGGTGGCCTTGTTGTGTCAAGTTATCTATGATTGCTTTATCATTATAAATAGCAAATCTGTCATTTATGAACTTTGGGGCAGTGTTAAATTAAGACAAAGAGCAGCTATTCTTAAATCAAGCTACCATCTTTGCCATTGCCTTTGACCAATTACCAGAATTGTATTTTTTGTCTCAATTTTATCTTTCAATTCATGGAGTTAATTACCAGAAATCTTATGCCCCACTCTCTCCACAACCGTGTTGGTATATAACTTCAAAAGCAATACGTTGGGGTTAAAAATGATATGATGTGCTGTATTGGTTACCCCAACATTAAGACAGAAGGTGGGTGGAGTGGGAGAAGCTTGGTGGAGTGATTTTCATTTGTTTGCAAGATGAATAAGTGTATGTCAGTGCAACATTCATGACAAATTAAGGTTGCATTCAAAAGGTTATTAGTAAAGGTAATGATATGGTTTTTCTCCTTCAATTTGGAATTAATTTGCACTTGTGAGTTTTTCAAAAAGCCGAAATTGTGTAAGCCGCTTTGGCGAGTGCAATTTCAGCTTTTTGAAAAACTCACAAGTGCAAATTAATTCCAAATTGAAGGAGAAAAACTGTATGATTATTTATGAATTATATAAACATGAAAACATTCGCCTGGAGGAAGTGCAGAAAGATCTCATTGCGGACAGGAATTGAGCATTTGATGCGGATTTGACACTTTATTTACTGATTGGCTAATGAAGATCAGCTGATAACACTACGAACTCAGCGGTTCGTTTAAAAATAAAGAATATCATAATCCAGAATATCGATGTGTAATTAACACTGGTGTTACCTTTTTTGCACTAGTGTTACACGTTTTGCACGGGTGTTACATATGAACGGCACTGCTCTCAACCAATCAGAATGTAGTAATTTTTTCATGTATATTATTAATCATTGAAGGTTTTGATTTCACAAATTTAAAGGTATTTGATTTTTTACTAGTTGCATTGCAAATTGTTCAACATATAGTAATGGCTATGGTTGTACAGTACACTCATTGTGATAGTTCAATTAATTGAGGATTATTATTACAACATGACTGTGCAAAAAATAGCTTTGAGTTTTTATAATTTTAGCACTATCTACATCCAGGGGTGGTTGTTTTTCCCAATTCCTATCTTTAATGAATCTAAAATGTGTAAATGGTACTTTTAGTCAAGCATAAAGTAAAACTTTTTCCTACATTTTCCAGGTTTTATGATCTCATAACAAAAGAGAAGCAATGTCTGGGTCCAAGATGATGATATCTGATGAGGAAAAACGATGGCTTGTAGTTGGAATTGCACTGCACAGTGTTGTTGCTCCAGCATTGCGTGATACCATTAAACAAGGAATGGACACCCACTATATGAACCTTGGTGCTCACTGTGGTTCCCTTACGACACCATGTACTTTGACAACACTACAGTACCATCAAGTTAACACAGATGCAGTCCTGAAGGAACTGAATTTCAGAAATATCAATAGTAACTCTCTGCATGGCAAAAAGAAGTTGTTGTACAACTACAGCATTGTCTCACCTGTAGATCTGGCAAAGTTGTACCTTCCTGATTACCTTACAAAGTTCACAGCCTTTGACGAGTCACTGGATGTGAGTGCAATTCTGCGGCTTCTGGGGTGGTCCAATCCGACTCTCTTGTACCCTTCTCCTAACCCCACCCTACCCATACAGCCTGCAGCTGATGATGTTAGGGACAAGGTGAGAAATTCCTGTGCTCACCCTGACTTCACCAGTTGGACAGAGGCTTTCTATAATGATTGTTTCACAAAGCTTGAGACTCTGATACGAAGTGTGGGACTGAGTGCTGATGTGGAGAAGACAACACTTGATCAGCTGGCTGACTGGAAGACAAAAGGTAAGAATAAACAAGTCAGACTTAAGTCTCTAATGTATTATTTATATTTTAAGAGTACTTTTTCCACTGTCAGCCAGTTTTTTGCTCATC
The DNA here is from genome assembly GCA_949710005.1 of Ricordea florida. Taxonomy (NCBI): domain Eukaryota; kingdom Metazoa; phylum Cnidaria; class Anthozoa; order Corallimorpharia; family Ricordeidae; genus Ricordea; species Ricordea florida. The sequence goes on along the minus strand of OX453276.1, from coordinate 2,392,727 downwards.
AATAGTCATTTGTTATTGGATGACTGAAGTTATTTCTCCAGTAGTAGAAACATTTTTGGATGAGTGACGTTATTATTCTGGTGATGAAGAATTTTCTATGGAGCCAACTAGATTTGTTAACAGTATTTAGAATGAATCAACAATCATTTACTTGTATAGAATAGTGAGAAATGTTCAAGTGTAAGTGAATGCAGTTTTGACGTTGATGATAATGATGGTGGTGATGGTGCAGGTGATTGTGGCGATGATGCTGCTCTGCTACTCATCCCGGTGCTCTTTCTGCTGCTTATGTTCATTGTGATCAAACTCTGATAATCTGTTGCAGGTTACCAACTTGTGACGGGACATGCTGTTGATCAAAGCCTTCTGTCATTAGTACAAGTGGAGGTCCGCAAACTGCAGAAACAGTTGGCAGAACAAGCAGAGGCCCTCGGAGAGGCATCAGAAGAGATTAAGGTGGTGCAGGAAAAATTGATCTCTGTAGAAGAGAAATTGATGAACAGAATCCAGCAGTTAGAGGAAGGTCTCACAAACGTGGAAAAAGAAATGCAACAGCTGAAACTAGGTTATGTCCAGATAGAAGAGAACATACAACAAGTAAAAAACAAAGTGGTAAAAATAGAGACACATCTAGAGAAAGAAGTTCCTTTTCTTCAAAATAAACCAGGTACCTAGTATCGTTAATTTAAATAAGCTTCACTTTGTAATGTATGTACAGTATATAGAGGATATTACACGGTGGCACGAAGCGCTCGTTCGAAAAATATTGTTTTGCCACTTGAAAATAAAATTCATATCTTCGTGCCACCGTGTAATATTCTTTTTATTATATAGACAAAAAGAATTTCGGAGGTCATTTGTTAACTGATAGTAAAGTTCAACATCTAGAGAAAGAAGTTCTTTGTCTTCAAAATAAACCAGGTACCTTGTATTGTTAATTTGAATAAGCTTCAATTTGCAATGTATGTTTATATATAAAAAATTCATATATAAGCACTGCAGTAGAAAGATATTTGATAAATGAAAGATCCTCGTAATTACGTAAGCAACAGAGTCAGTTGCCAAGATAAGACATGAAAAAATTCAGGCTTTAACGGGATAAGAACCCATGACCTCACGGTACTGGTGCAAATTGTAGTTGACGGTGGGCATAGGGCCGTAAGTCGACTTCCGGCTATTTACAATCTTCTTTATCAACAGTTGTAATAATATTGTCATTTAAAACGGCATACTTGTCTAATATGCTCAAATACACTTCTATCAACTTTCATTGCAGAGCTTACCGCTGCTATGTTTTAGATTGTTTAAATAAAAGATGGGGTTGTCACTCCATACATGCAAACCTTGTTGCCAACCACGTGCACAGCATTCGTGGTGCTTCTCATTCCTGTGCTTATGATAAATGGTTTCTTTGATCAGGAGCTTGTCCTTCGAAATCCTGTGATGTGAAAAGCTGTCAAAGCAAGCTTGCAGAGTACTACCTGAGGAAAGCGACAGTACCAACCTCTTTGTGGTCATCTAAATATCAGGTTGACATTCACGAGATCTACACTCGGCTGTCCTGGATCCGAGAAGATCACTTAGCGACTGGGCCATCCCCCACAGAACTCGAAGACTACACGGAGATCTTCAGAAGGAATAAGAAAGGCTTGGTACCGAAAAGGATTCTGGTGCAAGGACTGACTGGAATGGGAAAGTCGACGTTTGTAAAGAAGTTGGCTGCTGATTGGGCTGAATTTCACTTGCAAAAGGATCTCGCAGGCAAAGGAGAAAAAACAGAAGATGAATCGCAATGGAAATCTGGTGAGGCAAAGGGAATTAGCACACCGCAGATTGAATTTCCTGGAAAATTTGAGATTGCTGTTATTGTAAAACTGAGGGACATTTTCCACTGTCAAAGCCTACGAGAAGCGATACGTGAATCTTACCTTCTGCCTGAAGAAGAATCAGCTATGATAGATGGTCTGCTCAATTACATCACCACGAACCAAGAGAAAGTTCTGCTTGTCTTTGATGGCTATGATGAATACGGCTGCGGAAAAGACTCTGAAATATACCAGATTTTCAAAGGAAAGTTGCTGAGAAACTGCACTACATTGGTAACTAGTCGGCCGTCCAAAGCTGACGAACTGAAGGAATTCGCAGATGTGCATACTGAGATTAAGGGGTTTGATGAGCGGGGCATAGAAAGGTTTATGGGGAGACTTTTCGGTGATAAAGAGGTGAAGGATCTACTTGTTTTTCTTGGTGACAGATCTTTGATGGACTCTGCACGTGTTCCATTACTACTTCTCTTTTATTGCCTGTTGTGGAAGGAAGGAAAGCCCGAAAGCTTTCCGGAAACGCGAACAAAACTGTATTTGGAAATCATTAAGTGTCTTGTTAACTACAGTGACAGGAGGAAAGCTGAGGGCTCACGTTGCTACAGTAAACTGGAAGATTGCAAAGAGATCCTCGTTGAGTTGGGAAAGGTAGCTTTTGAAGCTCTTCTCAAGGATGATCTTGTGTTCGAGTTTGATCAGCTGTCGGAGGCAGTCCAGTCTAAGGCAAGCCTCATTATTGGTCTTCTTGAGGTACAGGAATACACAGAGAATGTGCGACCAGCAGGAAAGGTATCCTTCATTCACAAGAGCATTCAAGAATTCTTAGCCGCCTGGTACATCTCTCATCAGTGTATTCCTCAAGGATGTTTGGGTCGTATTGAAGATGTAGTTCAAAGTAGTGTATTTTATTTTATGTTTGAGGATGTTCTTCGGTTTGTCTGTGGGTTGTCCGTGGAAGGTGCAAGGAAGATTTTTGAATTGCTTAAATCAATGAGAATCTCAGACCCAGAAATTGATTTGTCAAAGAGTTGCTTCTCACCTGGTTCTGCAATACCAAGGTATCCTGACCTACATGATGATAATGCAATCTTACATGACTTTGCTTTTGAATGTTTATTTGAAGCCACTGATTCTAGAGAGCAACTTCTAGGAGACTTTCTCAACTGTGTTGGCGGTGTAGTCCTTGTTTCTGATTCAACTGCTGGAGTTCTCAGTAAGGTGGCCAATCTGACACAGACAACAGAGACAGTAGACGTTATACCTTACTTTTTGTTGATGCCGCGTGATTTGAGTGCAAGCATGATCCCGGAATGCTTGAATGTTCCTGTGAGTATTTCTGAAAGTGGTGAAGTTGTTAAAGTAAAAGACTTGTGGACAAGGTTCGAGCAGGAAGAGTTTGACTGGTTTATGTTTCATTTAACATTGACGAACGGTCAAATCCATTTTTACATAACAGACATATCCATTCTCTGTACCGAACATGCCCGTATTATTTCTCAGATCGCTTCAGTTCAGTGTTCATCTCCTTTGGTGCCAACCAAGCAGCGAGTGTCCGAGTCATGTTTTAGATTCTTAGAAAAAGTTGAACTTCGTGGGAAAACTAAGGAAATAGTTATGGAATACGTGAGGGCAGCTATTTCACAGTCTGAACTTCGACCTGAACTCAAACTCACGGGAACTTCTATGTCGTCGACTGCAGCTGCTAATCTTGCAAGTCTGATGCCAAAATTTAAAGCCATTAAAGATATTGACATTCACTTGCTAGGCGATATTGACATTCATTCTGAAAGCGATATTGACATTGATTTTGGAAACGGTATTGACACTGATTTTGAAAGAGATGTTGACAGTGATTTTGAAAGCGATGGTGACATTGAAAGGTGTAATGGTGAGTCAGTCACAACATTACTGAATAGTATCGTCCAGAAGATTGTCCAGCTGAAGTCACTAAAACTGAGGAGAGTGAACCTGATCTCCGAGGCAGCCATAGCACTGGGCCGTTGTTTTCATGAATTGCGAGAACTGAGGGAACTGTGTATTGCTGGAAAAGGAAACACCCTTGAAAGCGCTGACATGGAGTCTTCATTTGGAAAGTTGTGTAAAGTGTTGCCTTTAGAATCCCTTAAGTTTACTGGTTTTCATCTTGGCAGTAGCACAGCTCCTTTGAGGAATTGTTTCAGGTTTTTTCCCAGTTTAACGTTTTTAAAGCTAAGTCGTCTTGGTATCGATGAACATGGCATAACTGTTCTCTCTGAGGGCTTCAGACATGTGCCTAACCTAACTTGGCTTTCTTTGTCACGCAATCCACTGTGTCACGGCGTGGTATCAATAGTATCACAAGTGAAGAACCTTCCAAAGCTTGATAAATTGTACCTGAGTAATGTTGGTTGTTCAGAGGAAGATGTGGTGTATTTGAGTGAAGGGATAAACAGTATGATGTCGAGCGCAAGAGTTTCTTGCTTGGGTTTGTCAGATAATCCCCTGGGGCACAAAGTGAAGTCACTCATTTCATCCATCGTGTGCTTTCCAGAGTATGGATTTTTGGACCTTGAGAGGACAGGCTGTTCGGAAGAAGACGTAAATTATGTTCGTGAGCTGCTAAGAGAACGAGGGCTGAACCATGTTCACGTCAGAAGCCTCAGTGACTGCTATTCTTCCTTCCGTTTAGGGTTCAAGATCTTTCTGTAACAGCACTATGGACGCTGCATGTCATTTCTGAATTACTTGCTAGATACGTTTCTTTCGTGTGAGATATCAGCCAGTAATTGGGGCCTAGACACAAGTTCCCATAAGACGAGCGAGCACGAGAAACAAAACTAGGAAACTTGTCCGAAAGAATTTAATTAATGTAGAAAAAATTGAAGACGAAGTTACTCATTTTGTGGCCTGCTTCTCAATCTTGTCATAGTTTTACAGGGTGCAATTCTGCACAGAGAGCTAGTTGAGGGAAGATGTGTGCTACAATTTGAGATTGTCATGGAAACCAAACATTGAAACAAATGATTTTTGCAGAAAAGAGGACTAAGGGACTGTGCAATAATTATCAGGAGGGGGAGGGAATGAGCCTTTTAAGGAAAAATATTGCACAACACCCCTCCTCTCAACAAAGGCAAATTAGCTCTGACCCCCCTCCAAATCTCCCAACAATTATGATGACCCCCCCTCTCAACCACCACCTACAAATATAATCATGTTTTATTCGTATCAAACCAGTCCAGAGAGTAATATGTATAACCTTTAGTGAAATATCTTTGGTATTTGAATCTTAAGTCAGTTTTTCAGTTACCACCCCCCTCACTTTCCCAGAAATTTACTTTCCCCGCCTCCCTAAGGCTGTAGGTTTACATTGTGCCCCCCTTCTCTTTTTACTGCCCCCTTCCCTCCCCTCCTGATAATTATTGCACAGTTCTCTTATTACGACTAGTTTCTTCAACTCTCAGCAAGATTTGTTCTTGTTTTATGGTAAGTTCAGTAGCTCCGGCAGGAATTTTGATACTTTCGTTTCTTTTATCAACCTCCCTTTAAAACAGTGTAACATCGGCCAATTGAATCTGGTTATTGAGAAAGTATAACTCGTATATATCAAATGTTAACTCGTAGTGGCCTATCTGTTTTGCAGGATTTTATAGACTGGAAAAGCAGTAATAATTACGTTAGATCAGTAATACAGGAGACATTGTGCAACGGTTTCTTTTTTACTTTTCTTTTATACAATATTTCTCCTTCAGTACTAAAAACAGACTGTAGGCACCGCATATTAAGATAAGGAATCTAGGATTGTTGTATTTCATATTGTATATTTCCCATGCTTTGCCTCGTGTTTTATAACGTCAAGTCGATCGTCAATTGTCACTCGCATTGCGTTATGTATAACTTGAGTTTCTTAGTTGACGATTTGATCGTCGCAGTGTGTAAAAGCATTTCTTAAGCAAAAGTGATTAATTAAACCTGAGAAAAGGGTTACATTGCAGCTGTGGTGAGATCTCATTCTATTGGTTTGCAACCCAGGGAATAAACAATAGATTGAGCCAAACAAACAATACCCCTGTCCTGAAAACACTGAAGCTGAATTTTATTTTCCTTTGTTTTTCTTGCTATGACAATGAATTTGAAACAAAGTAAAATACAATTTAAAACAAGGATAAAATTGAACCACAACATTAAGATAATACTGAAGTGATTTTCACCCCGGGACGATTTTACTCCTGTTCCCTCTTGTGGCTGTGTATTTTTTTACATGATAATCACTAGAAAAATAGACACTCATGGACTGAATGTGGCTTACTGCTGTTATTGCTTAGAACAATGTGGTAAAATACCATGATCGAATTCAAATGACTAAATGAAGAGCCACAGTTCATCGAAAATTGGTCACCTGCACTTGACTCGCGTCTCAGTAATAGCAAGAAAAGCAGAGATTAATACATGGGTGCACAGTGGTTTGAAAGTTATCTTCGAGTGTTGAGCTGGATATATCACGCGTGACTAAAGCGATTACAGATTTTGAGAGTAAATACGAGACAATAAATTTCATATTTCAAAGTGTCCAGGTGTTAAATTGTGGTAAACCAACCAAAAAAACACAGAACTTTCACAACAACATGGTATTTTAATGAGAAGACATTTTTTACACGTGAAAAATCCGGAGAATTGCTTGGAAACAATTTCATGTCACTGAACACGAACTCTAGTGCTTAATGAGTAATGTTATCCATTTATGCTAAGATGCGAGTGTTTCAAGCTCTTGATTGTCAAATTACATACCAGTTTGATTGGTTTTCATTAACATTGTAAGGCCCAGTAGTGATCAGGATCCAATTTCTCATTTCAATGTTCAACAATCATTCATGTTAGGATAATAACGAAAATTATCACCTAAAAAGAGTTGTACTGATATTTTAAGAAATGCTCATCACAAGTACCATAACAAATATATGAGAACACTTAGGAGAAAATGAACATTGATATTGAGGCTTAAAGGGTTAACTCATGAAATTGTATCGATCAAATGGCAACAAAACAGTATCATCGCTGTTGTGTACTGTAAAGAGTTTATCATTCGCTCCTCGAAGGGAATTTTGGGTATCTTGGCTTTTTTGAAAGAGACTGTTCGTTGCCCGAAGGAGGAATGACTCTTGATAAGGGTTTAAGATCGCGGAAAAGAAAAGATGTTCAGCTGCACAAAACACTGGATCGCGCTTCGATGGAGTCATACAATTTCTGGAAAACTGGAAACTGAATTCTTTGCTAACAAGTTCTCCATAAATGCGAAGACAGCTGCGCTTGATTCTTTAACCAAAGTGGTTTAAACTCGTTATGAAAATAAGAACTCTTCCGGTCGACGACGTTAAACGCAGATTTCGGAGCACATGGCAAATCGAAGAGTTCGCGTGTGATCACGTGCTAATTCCGAGTAACATTTGAGACGATGTTCCGCAACAACAAAAGCTAAGATCGGGAAATATCGGCTCAAAACAGCAGAGTTCGTAGGTCGTTCGTATCCTATTGTTACACTCATTCACTCATTCACTCACTCAACAGGACAACATAATGGCTTTCGCCTCAGGGAGGCAGTAAGCCACAAAAACCAATCACGGAGCGAGTTCACCCAGGTTTCTATGCCGAAGCGAAAATGTCGTTGCGGTACGAAATCTCCCTCCGGTGTCATGCAAACGAAGAACGACCACTCAATTCAGAATGACATCGTTAATTCAGTGCGCTAAAACGGATGACGCATACGTAATGCAATTCAATACAATTGTCACGCGTATTTCTAGTTGTCTTGTAAACATGAAACAAAATAACTAAAAGTCCTTCCAGTGTGATTCTTGCGCCAGGAGTGGAAGCTTTTTCGTGTACCCTGCCCTTCCCACTTAAAAGTCATTCGTGGTCTATAAACCTAAAAGCCTTGAATGGGATTCATACCCCGATCAGTTTGTGAATAGCAATGCGATTCTCTACCAAGTATAAAGAATCAGGGAAACTGCTGCTTTGTCGGTAAGAAATTGAAACAAACACAAAAATGGTTCAACAAATAATTTAACAAAGTCAATTTTAACACCGTAGGATTAAATGGGTGCCGATGTTTTAAGCGTTCGCCCGAACTATGTTTGCTGTCACCAAAGCTGCTGTTATTTACTGACATCAGTCGTTCAACAATTTGGTCGTTTGATGTCAACGTAATGGCGACAAGGAATTGACCAATGAGAAACGAAGAATTATTTTAATGAATAATGATTGACTTATTGCTCCTCCTCTTTCTCCAGGGTTGAAATACAAAAAAATTGACCTGAAACAAGCGCTGTTTGAACACTAGTTTCACCTGCCACCAGTTCATGAACTAAATATCACATTGATTCACGATATGGCAATAATTGTGATAGTCTTGTCCTTGTTCTGTTTTGTATTCCCGTTTTGTGCTTTCCAAGAACTGGGTGATTGTATTTCGTCGCACAATAGTGCGTTTTACGCGTATTTTGAGCCTGCTATAAATCACTACTTGAACGTGAGTCGGGTTGGTATATCTTCCGTGTATGATGTCACAGACTGTGCTTTAACGTGTCTTCGTCATCCTACCTGCGTCGCCTTCAACTTGGCTTCCTCTCCTGATGCCGACAAAAAACGTTGGTGTGAGTTGCTTCCATCTACCAGACACGATGGCGGTGCAAACACGCATGGTAGAAATCTTCAGTCTTACCACTACAGCATGCAGGTATTTCACTGTTTCCTTTGGTTGCAATTATATTTGTTTTGCATTATGTCAGAGGCCTTAACTGTCGAGACTGTTGTTTGGTTTAGGCTTCGCGCTAAAACAACTCTTGTGAAAATATTGTTTATATCTAAGGGCGTAGGTAGGATTTTTCAAAGGGGTGGGGGTGGGGCACACTGTGTCACACCCAGGGTACTTACCAGATTGGTATGTTGACATCCACGCCGTGTTTTACTAAATGTAACAATCTAGCACTGGAAATGATTTATTCCACGTTGATTCTTTGGATTCGCGTGTTTTGGCCACCTGAATTCTAGGAACATAAAACAATTATCTCACAAAAGGAGTGTCACAGGATCCCCAGGACCCCTGCTAGCTACGCCCATGATATTTTGGTTAAACTTTATCCTTGGTGTAAATTTTATTTTTTTTTGCTTCAAACTCATTAACATACATTGCCATACCAAAAGCAAAGGAAAATAAAATTCAAACCAAGGAAAAAAATTGAACCACAGCGTATATTCCGATTCGTTCAAGTTAACAACAATCTCGCTCAATAAGCGTTACGTATCATTTGTTTAGTAAGTAAACTGGCCAAATGCAGAATAGTACACCAACGAGTTAATTAATCTGAGAATTTCTTTGAAAAATATTTAAAACACATGAAACTGAAAAAAAACACTTTTTATGAGTGGCTTTGGAACTAACGACTTCACAGCAAGGGTTTGTCAATTAATTAACAAAACGCTGACGGAACTGCATGTCGTGAATGAGTTAGTCAAATTACAAAAACTTCTGTTTATACACAGTAATTGAGTTGTCGTGCGTAACGAAGTGGATTTAGTGCAAAATAATAAAGTGTTCTTGAAGTTCTAAATTTGAACACAATGTATTAGCCACAATGAACTAATTACTGCGCCTAACTGGTAAATATATATGCAGTAAAATCTTTTGTTTTGTGAGAACCATGCTTGTCTATTGCAATAGGCTTTCGTTCGTTAATTGGTTTTAATTTCATGCGTTGAAGAGCCGACCACAAATAAATTATTTATTGCTTTACTTAGAAGAACTAAATTCATGTCAAGAATGAAGTTTAAATATTCCCGAAGGCAACTCAGAAAATTAGTTCAAATGGTGAAAGTAAACTGTGAAGGTTAGTTTTTGAAGAGAGTTTTCCTTTTCCTTTACAAAACAACTGATTTATTTAAGTTGCAAGAAGCAACTTGTACAACTTGTAGTAGCAAATTTACATGTTGGAAAGACGTACCGTTTCACTGGTGAAGTAAAATTCAGTTTCATCTTTCATTGTTTAATCGATATCTATCTATCTATCTATATCTATCTATCTATCTATCTATCTATCTATATATATATATATATATATATAAAACAAGTAAAGAAGCCTAAGCCTGGGTTAAAGCACGACGGGCATTTGAGAACACGAGTGAAGTCACAGTGTAATACACGGCTTAGGCTTCTTTATTCGCTTTATGATATAGATTTTACATGCCGCGAGTAGAAACAACAAAGCACACAGATCGACAAACTGACGCCATTTAACACCAACTTCTCGACTCTTTTCGCTTCTTCTTCTTTATTTGTTTCATTATTCTAAGCTTCAAAACTTTCTGCTGCTTCGCAGGGAACTCCATCATTAATTTCTTTAAAGAAAATGTTTTTCGCCATCTCTTACAGAATTGTCGAGTGGAGGCAATGTGGCGAAAAACAATAAAACACGCTTTTTCTATGTTTTATTTAACAAATAAAGAAGCCTAAGCCGTGTATTACACTGTGATAAAACACGACGGGCATTTGAGAACAAGTGAAATGTAGAAAACACGAGCCGCAGGCGAGTGTTTTCTATATTTCTCGAGTGTTCTCAAATGCCCGTCGTGTTTTAATCACAGTGTAATACTCGGCTTAGGCTTCTTTATTCGCTTTATGATATAGATTTTACACGCCGCGAGTAGAAACAACAAAGCACACAGATCGACAAACCGACGCCATTGAATAGCAACTTCTCGACTGTTTTCGCTTCTTCTTCTTTATTTTTTTTATATTATTCTCAGCTTCAAAACTTTCTGCTGCTTCGCAGAGAACTCCATCATGAATTTCTTCAAAGAAAATGTTTTTCGCCGTCTCTTACAGAATTGTTGAGTAGAGGTAATGTGGCGAAAAACAATAAAACACGCTTTTTCTATGTTTTATACTGTGTTATAATACAGTCCCGATACTACGCGCGATATGATTGGTCCAAACAGCGTCCTTTATTAGAGTATAAAGGACGGTGCTCGCGTCATCCCCCGGCTTTGCGCAGTGAAAAAAGTGGCGGAATTTTTCAAAGCGTTTACTAGCTTTTCGTAAAATATTCTGAACGAGCTCGAACAATGCATCCCTTACACTTAAAAGAATGCGAAGATGAGGAGCTCTAGGAAAATGTAGATATAGAGACAGAGTTAAATAACTAAGTCAGCACTTGTAAAAATGGGGTGTTA
>OX453276.1:2169200-2376700 GCA_949710005.1 Ricordea florida | reverse complement strand
AGGACTGAGTGAAGTACAATGCCGGGAGTAATCAGGGGAGGGATTTGAAATTACGAGCAATGTGATCCCTGAATTGTACGACACGAGGTCTGATTGTCAATTTCTCAAGTTTCATGCAACGGCAAGTTATTACGACTGCGGCTTTACGTTTATGTAAAGGATACTCCAGGCTTCAATATTATCTAAATCATCACGTTAGTTAATAATATTAAGCTTAATCGCTGACCTATCTTGCATGATAATTGGACTTTGAGCATTATACAGACCCACGTTTATTCATATTCTTACTAAAGCTAATTGTTCAAGTTGTCGTCGTGTTTTACTCGGGAAAATGCAATTCAGTTGTTTAATTAGAATATATTTGTCATTTTGCCATACATGCACCTGAATGGACAAAAAAAAAGAAAAAAAATTATGAAAACTATATTGGCACGAAAATTGATATATCTACATAGTTGCGTCCAGTTTGAGCTGAAAAATTACATTGCCAAATATCAAAATCTGAAGATAAATAAAATAACTTCCAAGGATTTGAGGATGGCATGAAAAATGTTTTTTTTTTCATTACGTAAATACCTTAATGTTTCCCCGTCATTTTATATTCTATAAAAATGGTTCGTTAAAAGGGAAGTTATCCGACTTGTTGTCATAGGAACGGGCAAGGTGGCCCAAACGCATCAGAGAGCCAAGTTGTCATTTTACTCAAGGCGGGCAATGATATGCAACTAGATGACCCCGTCTCAAGCTATCTTTCTTTTAGGAAAAAAAGTTCATCAACATTATAAAAGGCGTCTTCAAAAATACATAAATTTGAAATTCGTGAGCGCAATAATCTGATCAGAGTAAGATAGTACGTACTAAGTGGAATTTGAAGTTAGCTAGTTTGCCATGTTTATCAGTTTTCTAATCCAAAAAACAAATAAGATTTGCAAGGAATCATCGTAAATTGTGCATTAATAAAATAATATATAACTCAGTGAATTTACAGTTTTGAGACGTATTTAATATTCCACACATATTTCAATTTTATCACTAACGGGAGAAAGATCTTTCAATCCGTTCTTCACTAAAGGGACCGATGACCCTCTAATCCGTTTGCACGAGAAATAAACATAGATTAGTGCTAATTACGTACCATTGCATCTACTCTTATTTTGTTCAAAGGAAACAATTCTTGTCAACAGACTGCTTTGAAGAGACTTGTTGACGTAATTTTCATTATCACCTCGTTATCGTGCAAATTTTGCAAATTTGCCAATCTTCGGTCAAAAAATCAAAAATCAATATCTCGGGTTCTGTTAAACGGAGAAAGGCCGTTCGAAATCGCATTGAAGCTAAGAATGATCAGTTTACAAAACAAAAACTGTTTCCTACGCGCAATATAGACTTTTGGGGAAAAGGCGTTAGTTATCATCGCACAAAATTTCCCGCTAAGGATGTACGGTTGAAACAAACACGAGTCAATTGCAATCGATCGACATATATCAGAAAAATCTCACTAGATCGCCCTAAAATCTGAAGAATATTTGTGAAGTGTCTGAGCAATGAGAAGCTGTGCTCGGATGATACCGTAGACATCTGAAGCAAGAACATGGCAAGAAACGCGTGCGCCGTACGTAGCGACACTTGTATGTCAGGCATAAACAGAAAGACTTGAGTGAAGAAAATTAAGAGGGAATCAATCAGGAAATTATGTAATTTCAATTTTCTGTAGACAAAAACCTTGTACCAGAATAATTTAAACAATATCGACTTCTTTTATAGACTTTTCAAGGGCTATAGATATGATGAGTTATCTGTGATAACACCAAAGACAGTTTCTCTTGGAAGTCCGAGAAAATAAATGTCAAATTTCATAAATGTGAAAACACAGGTAAAATTTTGAAAATTATATGTCATACGTTATTTTGTGAAATTTGACATTTATATTTTCTGGCTCAGCTCATAATAAATTTGCTTTGGCCATTGTGTTATTACAGATAACCAATTATACCTAGCCCGTAAAAAATGTAAACAAAAATGCGAGACTGCTTATATTATTCTGGCGCAAGGTTTTATTCCACTGAAAACTCAATTTCCTGATGGATTCCCTCTTAATCTACAGACTTCTTTGGACTTTTCCACTGGTATCAATCTGATCCTGTTACTTGACATCGATAGCCTTTCTTTGAAACATAACATACTTACTTTCCAACTTTATCCTCCATGGTTTTGAACTTTAAAGTTGAGCTTCTTCTTCTAGGAAAGAAATGTATGGCGGAATGCCACGGTTTCCAGCTGAATCCCCTTCGAAACATTTAACTCTGCAAGCTCGTACGCCGTGGACGAAATACGTGGTAGCAATCAAAGTTATTTTTTCCAAAACAATGGCGTTCGCGTCCATGGAATTAATCCGTACTGTTTTTCTATCAAAGTTTCCTTCCACCACGGCAATCAACTTTGCAGTTGGACATTTTTCAACTCTATATATACTTGACTAAAATAAGTCTTCACAGAAGCGCGCAATGGGTGCTGCCATTGGTGTTTTGCTTTTCTCCATGATGCAAACTTCGTGTATCGCCATTTTCAACTCATTCATTGCGAAGCAATGGATGAGTTATTGTGAAGAGGGGGGACACAGCGTTAGCAGAAATCTGCCCTATAAATCATGAACGGTACCTTACAGAACTTTAAGTGATGCGGTGGGAGTGACTTTACCGAAACGTGACGGTGGAAGAGCCAACTTGAATCGATCTTAGGTCCATATCTTAAGAAAGATTTTTTGTTCGGAAAACCTTGGTGTTGGGATATTGAGAAATATGCTGCATTAGAGCTCGATCCCCAGCCTTTCTTTGATCCCCTTCAAAGTTAGCAGAAGTACTCACTGGACTCCTAAGCTGTTTTTCTTTTTTGCCTCACCCATTACTCCGGGGAAGATCCAGTTTCAGCGCCTTCAATACCACCCAACCCAGTGTCACTCTTATTGTGCAATACGAAGTTACTCCACAAAACATGCCAATAAACTATCATAACCGTCTCAGTCTTGTTGACTGGAAATAAATGTGATTCTGCAAGTTTGCGAGGGATTTCGGTGAGTTTTCACCGTACAACTGTTTTTTTTTTCTGAAATTCCATAAAACTACAAAAAGAAACAACTAATTATTTTCAGTTAACAAGAAACAGGGACAAGTTAAGACATTTAAATGTATTTATAATTATTATTTCTGACATTCGTTGAAATCAGTCCTACACTCTCTTAGCTTTGGCTACCTGTGGCAGAACAACGGGTTTCCTTTTAAGCACCTACAACACTTTATTTCCACAGTGAATGCTTATGATTTGCCAAGTCTGTTCAAAATATATCTGTTCGACTTCTGCTTACTGCCCTCATCAATCACCTCACTGTTAAGCATAAATGAGTTGGCTCATAGAGGCCTTTGATATTCTATAGCCTCTCCTATCTTTCCCAGGCATTAACGGATAAAAATCCTCAGTAAAAGATTAACAACGACAGTAAATCTTTGCGGTGAGATCGCGGGAAGTAAAAATTAAAAAGGAGATCAAACTTTCAATACGTCAGTGTGATCGTAAGAAATACAGTACACTTTCATACGCTAAGAATGTCCCGATGTTTTGTCAAAACAAAAATCGATTTGATTTATTAGTGGAAATTCTCCAGGTAACGAACTTATAGAGTCGAGGGCTTTTCACTGTTATAGATAACCATGGACTCAAAGCGGCCGCGTGCAATGTTTGTTTTGTCCATTTTGGACCGCATGCGCATTTCTATAGCAACGATCGTGTAATAGCATCTCGCCAAAGAAATAAAATAATTGACACCTCTTGAGACTGCTCTGAAGTGACTCCGCCTCTCATGTCCCTCATTCCTTGCCATGAAGATCGAAGCACATGGAAGAACAAGTCATGTTGAGCGTGAAACTGGCGATTTTTCACTTATTTAATATGTAAAATCATTAATAATTAATAAGGAATAATTAATGGTATACGTTAAGTCTGTTGTATCTTTCAGCGTGTTTCATGCAAACTGTGAGTATAGGAATCCGAGTTCTCCCAACATAGGTCGAACTTTTGACAACTAAATCGGATGCTCTATCACTGAGCTACAGGAGACTCGTAGGAGCAAGCCCAATAAGTTTTTTTTTATTATTTTTTCGTCACAAAAATTAGATATATTTAACAAACGATTTACATCTATGACAGGAGGAAGAAACAGGGCAAGCCCCAATTGACATCAACCCCCTAAAGTTCACCTTAACTCTGTGACGCCGTTTATGAAAGATGCTTTCTTTTGCTTGTTTTGTCTGTTTTTTTTTTTTCTTACGAACTCCAATGGACTGATATCATACTGTAAAGCATAGCTGAATGGTAATTTCTAGGGATAATACGTTGAGCACCTAGATTATGTACGATCACGAAATCCGTTGCAGTGGGATGGCTGTGGCGCATGTTGATACCTGGTCATTTCTGGCGCAGGGATGTTGTTGGCTTCGTGACGTTAAGAAAAAATTGATGTTTGGGTTCGATACATATCATGAAAACTTGGTGCAGTAAAGAAAAAAAACGGGATTTGTCCCCGAAACTGAAGACTAGAACGAAACTTAAAACGGACTTTATTATGTAACAGGAGTTTGTGACAAAACAAATTTTCGGTGATGATTATTATTGTGGTTCGTATTTAGATGCTAATTAGATTTTAAATTATTAATCTTGCGGGTATTGGTAATAGCTGGAAAAAAATTGATGGGGCGGCAAGATCTTTTCACTGGTCTTCAATAATCTTCACCCCTTCGTACTCAGCCTTATTCATAAATTAAAGTTGATATAATTTTCTCTTGGCGAATGGTTTTTAGCTCGGGTTGTATTACACCCTTCAGCAATAAAATCATTAAAAATATCAAATTTGAAAAGACATTTAGCGGGTTTGTGGTTTTTCTAAAGTATGATTGACATTTAGGGACCTGTCTTACATCATATTGATGTCACAGTTTGAACCTGCGCTTTTTGATATATTATTTTGATATATTATTTTTTATTTCTTAATCTTATGTACTAGTATGAAACACACCATTCACTCTTCAAACCAGTCTAAAAGGTAAGGGTTATTTCAATCAATGAAACAGGTGAAAAGTTAAGTAGCGGCGGCGTGATCATAAAGCGCTACGCTCTTTTTGGCTCAATAAATGTTACATTGTAGCTTTATGTGACGTCATACCCTGTTTTGATCTTGCTCTCAGTCTTTACTTAAGTTGACACAATCACTGGCGTATATTGTACGGACTTATGAACGTGGTGGATTCTCTCCAAATTCCCCCTCGTGGATGTATTAGTTTGTTTAAAAACAAACAAACAAAAAAATTGGAGACGCATAATGCGTATGAAAAATAAGGAAAGGTCAGCTGGAAATGAATTTCATAAAAATACTAAACATATATCTCATAGCTGTCATAATAAAGAAAATTAAAATCCCCCCTTTTTTCCTCAAAAACAGGAAGTTTGAACTCTTCGGGATACCTGTAACAAGCCGCGATGGGCAAGCCTGACTTTAATTAACTTACTGTAAAAGGAAGTTGAATGACTTGGACTTCCCGTCAGAATTCTATAACCACTTAAATGTTCAGGGGCGTAGCTAGGATTTTTCAAAGGGGGGGGGGGGGGGGGTGGGAGGGGGTCATACTGTGTCACACCCAGGGTACTTAGCAGATTGGCATGTCGATATCCACGCCGCGTTTTACTAAATGTAACAATCTAGCACTGGAAATGATTTCTTCATGGGATTCGCGTGTTTTCTCCACCTGAATTCTAGGGACAAAACAATTATCTCACAATGGGGCCTCACAGGCACCTCAGGAACACAGCCACGCCCCCGATGTTTAAATATTTAAATGTTTTTCTCTACTGGTAAAACTAAGGATAAGTACAAAGATAAATAAAAGTATAACCAATAAATGGCGGATTTTCTGATAAAGTATGCATTCTTACACTCAACTTGAACATTTCATTTTCAAGACAGTTTTGTGTAACTTTAAAAACTCCTTGCCAGGTAAACTCAAGTGAAGAATAAATTATGCAAGAGGAAAGTGAAATCAATATTTCCATGTATTAGTCACATGCCAGACAGGAAGCTGCATATTTAGACAAAATAAACTTATATTATTCCTGTCACTTTTTGGGGCTAAAAACAAACACAAAACCGTCATTCTTCAACAAAAAAAACTCAATAAAAAGATGCAACTTCATCGACTTTGCCTCATTTACGGAATGGCACTGTGTAGTTGGTAGGCTGCAAACGAATTCGTCTCAAGTTTGAAATGCTGCCTTTTACTTTTATTCTCGTTTTGTACCAGAAGGCACAGGGGAGCATTAGCCAAGGTGAGAACTAGCGACTTTTAATGTTCCTAATATTCACTTTCCGAGGAAGGAGCTTGTTATATCCCCTTTTTTTTCGGACGGCAGAACGTATCAGAATAGCTCACAGTTTGCTAAAACGTGTGTAGCACTAGTTTGCTTACCAGGTAAATGTCTAACCTGTATGTCGCTTCTGAACTATTTGTATCTAATGACTAAACCGGCAAGTATCAACATAATAGCTGGGAAAAATGATTTTGAAAACTGTGTTCACTGCATTTGTTGGTCTCTAGTTTCATGGAAAGGGCAAGTTATTACGACTGCGGGTTTATGTTTTTGCAAGGATAGTCCAGGCTTCAATATTATCTAAATCATCACGTTAGTAAATAATATTAATCTTAATTACTGACCTACCTTGCATGATATTTGGACTTTGAGCATTATACAGACCCACGTTTATTCATATTCTTACTAAAGCTAATTGTTTAAGTCGTCATCGTGTTTTACTCGGGAAAAATGAATGCAATTCAGTTGTTTGATTAAAATATATATTTGTCATTTTGCCATACATGCACCTGAATGAATAAAAAAAAAGAAAATTATGAAAACTATATTGGCACGAAAATTGATATATCTACATAGTTACGTCCAGTTTGAGCTGAAAAATTACATTGCCAAATATCAAAATATGAAGATAAATAAAATAACTTCCAAGGATTTGAGGATGGCATGAAAAATGTTTTTCCATTACGCAAATACCTTAATGTTTCCCCGTCATTTTATATTCTATAAAAATGGTTCGTTAAAAGGGAAGTTATCCGACTTGTTGCTATAGGAACGGGTAAGGTGGCCCAAACGCATCAGAGAGCCAAGTTGTCATTTTACTCAAGGCGGGCAATGATATGCAACTGGATGACCCCGTCTCAAGCTATCTTTCTGTTAGGAAAAAAGTTCATCAACATTATAAAAGGCGTCTTCAAAAATACATAAATTTGAAATTCGTGAGCGCCAATAATCTGATCAGACTAAGATAGTACGTACTAAGTGGAATTTGAAGTTAACTAGTTTGCCACGTTTATCTGTTTTCTAATCCAAAACAAAAACAAATAAGATTTGCAAGGAATCATCGTAAATTGTGCATTAATAAAATAATAACTCAGCGAATTTACAGTTTTGAGACGTATTTAATATTCCACACATATTTAAATTTTTTCACTAACGGGAGAAAGATCTTTCAATCCGTTCTTCACTAACGGGACCGATGACCCTCTAATCCGTTTGCACTAGAAATAAACATAGATTAGTGCTAGTTACGTACCATTGCATTTACTCTTATTTTTTCCAGAGGATAGAATTCTTTTCAAATGTGAAGCTTAACTTGAATTCTAAAACGCAAGCCCATGAAAACAGTTTCGGGGAAAGATCCTCGTCATCTAGTTGTGTATATACCCACCACGAGTCCCCAACTACGTAAGACAAGTTTAATTTTTCAATGCACCATTCAATTACGTCAACGTACCACTCAATTACGTACAGGGGACTCGTGGTGGGTGTATACATGAGATCTCTGCCCAGTTTCGTGTTTCAACTTATTTCCTTGTCCATTCTGCAGTCATTCCTTGTGTCAGTATTGGCTTTTTTGCTCTCATATCTGTTTCCAGCCTTAAATAATAAATGGCTCAGGTTTCTTTAATACATTAGTTGCTCAATTTATTTCGTCATCATACATCCAAACGCCTTCATCTCATTTGTTCTTAGGAAAGTGTATTTACTTTATAATATACCTGCAACAACACCAGTTAACCAATAGAATTCTCTACCACTAAAAATTAGGGGAAGGGTGTGGAAGACCAAAGTACTTACTCAAAAGGGAAAAGGAGAACTGGGTATCATTTTAAGATTCAGTGACAAGTTGTTTCACGGAAGTGGAGGTTGTATCTTAGATTGTTTTTTGGTTTGGGTGTTAAAAACATTAAGACTTCTATTTCCACTATTTGCTTTGAACTTTTTACTTCAATTCTTGATATCAAACCCGAAGTATCAGCTCACAACTACAAACGGGACAACCAAGGAGTCATTTACGCTCTCTTTGTCAAGAATCCCTCCGCCAGGCTGAACTCGTCCATCCTTGATACTGTAAAAGTCTCCAAATTCGTTGACTGCAATTTTCACTGTATCAACAATCAAGATTGCTTCTCTGTGAACTTTGGCAAATCACATGACGGAATTCATCTCTGTGAGTTGATAAACACAGACAGGTTTAATCAGCCAGGAAACTTTGTTGCCGACAAAGACTTTGATCACTACAATATATGGGTGAGTAAAGAATTGTTATTGTTGCATAATCTTGTTTTTACAGACCCTTTCCTTCCCAGTCACAGGTTACAAGTATTTAAAGAAATGCTCAAAATCCGGCTGCAGTCAAAGAAACAAGTTTTGATGAATTTGGTGTCATTAAGAGGCAATTTTCAAAACCTTTTCTTCCACATTGCCATAATCTTTCATTTCGATTCAACGTTAACGCTACGTGCGCGTGAAAAAGAAGCCATTTCCTGTTAACACAGTTCTGACAAACGGTTTTGCTGTAATTTCAGAGTAATATATGCAGGCAATTTGAAATCCGCCGAATCGCAAATAGTATGTTGCTTTATTATGGGAAGTAAGTTTTAGGACTAGCTAGAAAAATAGGATCGACAGATAACGAAGGCAGCAACCCGAAGAAAAAACCTCTCAACTCCGTACTAATGAAAAGGAGTCACGGTAAGTGAAAACCATAACAGGTGATTGCTTGTTTTAAAGCTACATGCATATTTGAAAGCAAAATGCTTATCATTTCTTGTAATTTTTTGAAAATATGAAAACTATTTTTCTTGGCTAGTATTTCTCAATGCGTCGTTTTGAACCAGTTCTGTTATTTATCCTTGTAATGTAGATAGACACTTAAGAGTTTTGTGACAAATTTTCATCTGAAACTCTCACGTTTGTTAAAATTAATTTCATGTATTTTTCTAATGGCCGTTATTTTAAACATCCATCTGGAGATGAACAATCAGCCTGGCATCAAACTCTCCAAAGTTTGAAAAAAATCTTGAAACTGATAAGAAGGCGATGGCACTTCAGTAAGAAAATCAAACTAGCTACTGAGATCTTGAGAGTGATAGATTTAAAGGGGAAATGACCTACGGTAAGCAAAGGACACCTACAGTTTCCCTACAGACACAAACCCCAATAACGTATCGGAATAAGTACAAAACTATATTTCTACCTTTATTCTTCAGCAGTAAATTTGAGGACCTTAACCGCTATCTCAGAACTTAATTTGTCTCACAAATACGTGCTTAATCTGATTTTAGCCGGTCTACTAAATATAGAAAAAGCCGATTTCTGTTATGCTTGAAAAACAGTAAGGACGGCATAAGCTCCCCAGCGAAACTGGATACAATGACCTTTTTCATGAGTACTGTTTTGTGAGAAGTGGCCCTGGATGGGCGGATACGAATGGGGGAAGTTGGTTGTCACATCCGCAATGAACGATGAAACTCCTTATGATCACATTCGCAGCAAGAACTTCAAATATACTTTTATTTTTTAGGGACGGACCATTAGAAAAGTGATGAAGTGGGGGGCAATTTTCAGCTTGCACGAATTTTTTTTTCGCTCACTGCTTGTGCAGGAATTTTATTTTTCAGGTGAACCCCTCTGCTCGAATTTTTTTTACTACGTGTGGAAACGTCACAATTGGACCTTTCTTCTGCATGAATTTTGTTTTTACCTTTTTCTTTGCACCCCTTAGTTTCACTTGTTCAGTTTTTTGAGATTTGACAATGGGAACTAAATAAAGGGAGTCGGAGAGCTAAGTTTCGAAGAAAAAGATATCCCACTCTAAAATACAGATCTGAGTTTAAAATAGAAACATACCCAGCAATTTAACTTGAATCAGGTCAAGGCGGTATAACTTAATATATGGACTTTAATTTACACCACCCTGATAAAAATAACTCTCATTTGAAACAGACGCAATGTATGCTCAACCCGTGTAAGAATAAAGCCTTGTGTCAACCAGTGTACCACCTGGATGATTACCACTGTGTGTGCCCCCCGGGATATACCGGACGTCATTGTGAAATTGGTAAGTTCTGATTATACTCGGCTATACAGATGCATAAACCCATTTACCTATATATAATTGTTGTTAGAAACAATAATATGCACATCTTGAAATTTATTTTGTATCTGTAATCTTTGGCAAAATACCTTGGACCAATTGACCGAATTACTTGATTTGTTTCATGTGTTGGGGATTATATGAAATCTTACGCCCTTCAACATCCCCCCTGTTGCTACCAAAAAATGAAAAAATTGAGCTCAAAAGCCAGCAGCCATGGACAGCTTTTTCGGCCTTGTTATGCCTCATCAGCATGGCACAGCTAGCAGATGAGCTCTGGGTTCCCACATTATGAATTTCAAGGTGATGAAAAATGTTAGGGTTGTGGGATGTGGCTTGAAATGCCAACTTCAAAATGTAATAAGGGTAAGTTGAAGCCACATATATAAGCACTGAGGTGACAGTAGTAGAAGGAATACAACCCTGTTGCTACCAAAAAAAAGATGAAAAAACCAGATAGGTGTGGTGGTGATTTCCCGGTTTACCTACATGACGCAGAGCCCAAAGCCAGCGAGGGCTTGGTTGAACGAGAAATCTGTCTTTATCACGGCACATGCCAAGACCACTGCAAAAAATTACAAATCAGACAATGTGTTTCATTTTTGGTTTACAACTTGACATCTGATTTGCCTAGGGGGCTTTGTTTTTTATGTGTTTTGTGGCTCTGACTAAGAATGTGATTAAACAGCACATTTTACTCCAGATCCGGATCATACCAAAAGAAAGCACCCTCACTGCATGCTAAGAAGTGGGCAAGTGTAACGGCTCTTTCAAAGCATGAAATTTTATAAATAGACTCACGGTGATTGACATGTCGATATGCACCTGGATTAAAATGCTAGCTATTACACTAGGCTAGTAATTGAGACTCATATCGACTGGACCAAACATACGTCTGCAAAAGTCCAAGTTTAAGCGAAAGGTCTTTTATAAGGCAGCCAATTTTTGTATTCTTTTTTAAGGGCGGAAAAGACGCTTCGAGCGGGGAGGGGTGGGGAGGTGCTGGACCTGGCACGCCTAATGGTTAGGCTTCAATTAACCAAAATCTGCAGTTGAAATATGATCTGAGTTCATTTAGGACCTAGTGTAAGAAATACCATTAAGTTGTTAATGGGCTTTTTGCTTGCTTGTTTTGTAAACATCATAAAATTGATTCAATAAAAGTAGAAAAAGAAAGTCTTAAAAAATTCAATGTGCTCATGTCTTGTCAACCGTAGACCTTGAGTATGACAGAGCTGAGGTGTTTGGTTGAAACAGCTTCCAAAAAGGAAGAGAGTAACTTTGGTAGTCATGACACCACTCGAATGATCACCTGACTTAGGGATGTGAATAAATGAATGTTTAGATGTGATATCCTGGTGTAAAAGGCTACGCCCGTGTCCCCTCATGGGTACAGCTGGTAAGTAGACAGTCAATCTAAGTTCGTAGAATTTGTGTGCCTTGGATCTAGGTACGAGAACATGCACTGTCGACAACTGCTGCTGCTTGCAGGCGGGTCTGAAATGCACTGATGGTGGAGTTCCGGAGAGTGGGGATGTATAGTGAAGCTGAAGATATTTAACAATTAGACCCGTGGCCCTTGATGGCGAAGGGACCCGTGGCCCATGAGGGCGAAGGGACCCGTGGCCCTTGATGGCGAAGGGACCCGTGGCCCTTGATGGCGAAGGGACCCGTGGCCCTTGATGGCGAAGGGACCCGTGGCCCTTGATGGCGAAGGGACCCGTGGCCCTTGATGGCGAAGGGACCCGTGGCCCATGAGGGCGAAGGGACCCGTGGCCCATGAGGATGAAGGGACCCGTGGCCCTTGATGGCGAAGAGACCCGTGGCCCTTCATGGCGAAGAGACCCGTGGCCCTTCATGGCGAAGGGACCCGTGGCCCTTGATGGCGATGGGACCAGTGGCCCATGAGGGCGAAGGGACCCGTGGCCCTTGATGGCGAAGGGACCCGTGGCCCTTGATGGCGAAGGGACCCGTGGCCCATGAGGGTGAAGGGACCCGTGGCCCTTGATGGCGAAGGGACCCGTGGCCCTTGATGGCGAAGGGACCCGTGGCCCTTGATGGCGAAGGGACCCGTGGCCCTTGATGGCGAAGGGACCCGTGGCCCTTGATGGCGAAGGGACCCGTGGCCCATGAGGGCGAAGGGACCCGTGGCCCATGAGGGTGAAGGGACCCGTGGCCCTTGATGGCGAAGGGACCCGTGGCCCTTCATGGCGAAGAGACCCGTGGCCCTTGATGGCGAAGGGACCCGTGGCCCTTGATGGCGAAGAGACCCGTGGCCCTTGATGGCGAAGGGTCTACGTTCACAGGTGAGAGTTACTTGATTATAAAGATACTTATTACCTTTTGTTGGGTCTTTCATTTGGTTCGATATAACAAGACCTTTTTTATGGCATCTACCTAGAAAATTCTGTATAATATTAAGATCAGGCTCAGACGCTCCGTGTACGGGTAGTCCATAAATAAAATTAGGCAAAACTAAGGAAGTGAACAACCGATCGATTTCAACTTGTGAATATTGCTCTTTTCTAAGGATCCTTAGAACATGATGACATACATTTCCTTTAATAAAATGCCCGAAACTTGTAATCACTCTGAATCGTTACCCCCAGTAGAACAAGAGTACTACATTGAAGAATGTGTGATACGGGATTATATTGAGAATTGTTGGCTTTACTTCTGAAGATAAGTTCTTTAATTACATTTTTTCGGATTGCAAGACATGTTGTTCCAATTGCATGTGATAACGACGAAGAAGGACGTTGTACCATCGTGGCACTGAAACAAGCTCAGCACTGAAGTGTGGATCTACTTATCCTCTCTGATTTCTGGCCGAGCTACTAGTGCGCTTAATCGAACATAGGAAGAGACGTTTTCAATCGGTTTACATGAAGTTTTTCTAGCACCGCGAAGTAGAGCACCCTAGCTGGAAATCAAGCTAGAAAACAAAATGGCGGCCACTGAGACGTCATTTATGACGTTCAGTCGTGCCTCAAATAACCGTATTCCTAAACAATGCAGACTGAAATAATATCTCAGAAGCGTATTTATAATTCCAAGTATACGTCTATGCAAAACACCTTGTGCATTTGAAATAGAATAAATTTGTTAGATGTGCTTTAGAAATCCAAGATGGTGAACAAAAGGAGGGTATAGAGGGGAAATTTAATATTCGATTTAGAAAGTGAAAGCTACCGTTCTAACCTTGCTATCATATTTTTTATGTTGTTCATTAATCAAAGATTAAGATTATATAAGTTTCGTTTGTCCCCCTTAAGCGAGCGATACAACCTTCCTAGCAGATGGACTAGCTTGGTGCAGCTTGTCCTCTCTGAAGCACAAACGGAATGCTAACTTTACACATTTTCGTGTACTGAATTAAAGTAGAAAATTAAGAGAGCGATGTTTTACTGCGTTTTCACAATTACTACAATGGCTAAGAAAACCTTTTCGCTTAATAAGTAATATTGTCGATTTTTTTTTTATTTTTCATTTTTTGTTGTTGGTGAAAATTTTGGTAACATTTCTTATGTATAGAACAGAAATTAGCCTACGGGGAGCAGACGCATCTTTCGACTCTTGTTTCACCCACCGAGAAAGTCGGAGGAAAAGAAGCGACAACCGGAAAAACGTCTGCTGTTTGCAGGTTAAACAGAAATGGGTTCCTTGTAGAATTAATTAGAGATGAGCTGCTAGTTGGTCTTCTAAACTGTCATGGTATTACAATTTTAAGAAAACGTCTTTTTGTGGATGTGTTATATTATGTCCAGGACCACATAGTGTTACACATTTAGCAACTAGCACAAAGAATTATTTTTCAGCAGTTTATGAGTTCGTGCGCAAATTCATTTTGAAATTAATTTTAGCCACATTGAGTTACTCAAAATGTGGCGAAGATGATAATAAATTGCGGACAATATTCTGATATCGACATCATGTAAAAATAAACTTATGAGAAGGAAAAGAAATGATAAACAGAGTTTAAATTGCGACTTCGACATTCTTACACAAAAAATGACTTAAAACCACTTTCATTGAAACATCTTGCAAACCATAAGGCCCCTTACAGCTTGCCCAATGGACGATTTACATTTAGAGCCTACAACTCTGACAACGTAGGGGCTAAATTGTTAATCCAGTCTGTTTTACGTAACGATCCCGAAAATCAGCTTCCACATACTGAAATTAAAAGCCAGAAACGTTTGACCGCGCAGTATAGTTCTAGAAGCGAATTTACCAATAAGTGGCATTCATGCTTTTAAGCCTTTTGTGTTTAATAAAACAATAAGTTTTATGAAAGCCTTCCAAGATAAACACTTTGTTTGTATTTGACTCGCTGCTGCCATCGCCTCGTACGTCAGTAAGGTCTTCTAGCCGTTAAGTACCCTTCAATGTTTATTCTACTCCTGCTAAGAGCGCCAAATTAATAACAACGAAAATAGTCCATTTACAGGTGAAGAAATGTCGCTGTAACCAGAAGGCCCTTGTAGCTGCAATGCGAATGTATTGAAACGCAACAAATTCATTTTAACACGTTGATGGAACATTATTTTCTTGTGTGTAATCTGACTGACACAGCCTGATGAAGGGGATTTTATCATACTCCAGCCTTGCTTTATTTTTCATTTTTTCGGCGATTAAGGTCTTCTATCTAGGTCTTAATCTGGGAATATTAGCATGAAATCATGGCAGAATCTTTAACAAGTCAAAGATATATCTACCTGCATAATAATTAAGACTGAATTCCATGTAGAAAGAGATCGCAGCAAATACACTTTAGGCGGCTATACTGTAGCCAAGTTTGACGACCGCGACTGAACTTTTAATCGATCTCGTTAATGTGATTGTTTCATGTTCGACCTATCTGGGGTATCAGTCTATTTTTTCTCATCCAAGGCCAAAATAAGGATGTGAAAAATACTAATTAAAAATACTTAATACTAATTAAGAAAAGAGTCCTTTAAGCTTTGTCCGCTGACTAATAGGAAACACATCCCAGGGCGAAACCTACGAAAAACTTCGCAATCCACAAGACAATTAGGTAACCATTTTGTTTTCATTTCTAAAATGTAGCGTTTTCCACAAGATAGAAAAAAAAGTTAGTCAAAAACGTTACTCGTTGTTTTAATAGGAGAATATGGATATTTAGTAATGCGACATATTCACAATGCGACAGAAAGTATGGCGCAGAAAAAAAAAGAAACTCCAATAAGCCACTCGTTGGGTCCTACATTCACCCTGAACTTTCCTTGTCGGCTTGATCTTCTTTTTACTGATTTTCAAATGCTGTCCGAGCGTGTGTTGAAACAAATTATCCGAAAAGCTGCATTCTGCATTATAAGTTGACGAGATCAATAGCCCTTATATTCTTGAGATCCGGGCAGTAATCCTCATCACTGAGTGTCATAAGTTGGCAAGAGTATTAAAAGTGATATCAGTATTACCATGAATTAGTCACATGCCAGAAAGGAAGCTGCATATTTAGACAAAAGAAACTTATTATTCCTGTCACTTTTTGGGGCTAAGAACAAACACAAAACCGTCATTCTTCAACTCAATAAAACAGATGCAACTTCATCGACTTTCCCTCATTTACGGAATGGTACTGTGTAGTTTGTAGGCTGCAAACGAATTCGTCTCAAGTTTGAAATGCTGCCTTTTACTTTTATTCTCGTTTTGTACTTGAAGGCACAGGGGGGCATAAGCCAAGGTGAGAACTAATGACGTTTAATGTTCCTAATATTCACTTTACGAGGAAGAAACTTGTTATGTCCCCTTTTTTTTCGGACGGCAGAACGTATCAGAATAGCTCACAGTTTGCTAAAACGTGTGTAGAACTAGTTCGCTTACCAGGTAAATGTCTAACCTGTATGTCGCTTCTGAACTATTTGTATCTAAGGACTAAACCGGCAAGTATCAACATAATAGCTGAGAAAAATTATTTTGAAAACTGTGTTCACTGAGCTTGTAGACCAACAGGTCTCTAGTTTCGTGCAAACGGCAAGTTATTACGACTGCGGCCTTATGTTTTTGCAAGGATACTCCCGGCTTCAACATTATCTAAATCATCACGTTTGAGGATGGCATTAAAATATTTTTTCCATTACGCAAATACCTTAATGTTTCCCCGTCATTTTATATTCTATGAAAAATGGTTCGTTAAAAGGGAAGTTATCCGACTTGTTGCTATAGGAACGGGCAAGGTGGCCCAAACGCATCAAAGAGCCAAGTTGTCATTTTACTCAAAGCGGGCAATGATATGCGACTGGATGACCTCGTCATCTAGTTGTGTATATACCCACCACGAGTCCCCAACTTCGTAAGACACGTTTAATTTTTCAATGCACCATTCAATTATGTCAACCTACCACTCAATTACGTACAGGGGACTCGTGGTGGGTACATACATGAGATCTCTGCCCAGTTTCGTGTTTCAACTTATTTCCTTGTCCATTCTGCAGTCATTCCTTGAATCAGTATTGCCTTTTTAGCTCTCATATCTGTTTCCAGCCTTAAATAATAAATGGCTCAGGTTTCTTTATTACATTAGTTGCTCGATTTATTTCGTCATCACACATCCAAACGCCTTCATCTTATTTGTTCTTAGGAAAGTGTATTTACTTCATAATATATCTGCAACAACACCAGTTAACCAATAGAATTCTCTACCACTAAAAATTAGGAGAAGGGTGTGGAAGACCAAAGTACTTACGCAAAAGAGAAAAGGAGAACTGGGTATCATTTTAAGATTCAGTGACAAGTTGTTTGACGGAAGTAGAGATTGTTTCATAGATTGTTTTTTGGTTTGGGTGTTAAAACATTAAGACTTCTATTTACACTATTTGCTTTGAACTTTTTACTTCAATTCTTGATATCAAACCCGAAGTATCAGCTCACAACTACAAACGGGACAACCAAGAAGTCAGCTACGCTCTCTTTGTCAAGAATCCGTCCGCCAGGCTGAACTCGTCCATCCTTGATACTGTAAAAGTCTCCAAATTCGTTGACTGCAATTTTCACTGTATCAACAATCAAGATTGCTTCTCTGTGAACTTTGGCAAATCAAGTGACCGAATTCATCTCTGTGAGTTGATAAACACAGACAGGTTTAATCAGCCAGGAAACTTTGTTGCCGACAAAGACTTTGATCACTACAATATATGGGTGAGTAAAGAATTGTTATTATTGTTCCTTCCCAGTCACAGGTTACAAGTATTTAAAGAAATGCAGGAATTACTCCATTCTGTATTTTACAGAAACAAGTTATGGAACCTGTTTCAAGCCACAATCAATTGAGTAATACATGTTCAAGCGATAAATGTTTCAGTTATGGATAAAAAAAACAATCTGATTAAACTTTATCAAATGAACTCCAAAGAAACATTTGCGCACAATTGACGACTTTGGAGAAAAGGTGAAGGTCCACACGAGCCGTGAGGCCCACGCGGCCGGTCAGGAGCGTAGCTAGGGGGGTGCTGGGGTGCCCGTGACCCTCCCTTGGTTGGCCTTCTTTTGAGCAAACAACCTGCAATATTCAGGTGGCGAAAACGCCATGACAAGAGTGAGTAGCCTCTGTGACCCCCCCCCCCCCTTTAAAAAATCCTGGCTACGCCCCTGCCGGTGCTGTTAAAACGATTTTTTTCAGAATGAAGCACCTTAGCGTATTGTTACTCCCCATGGATAGAATGCTTTTTTATCTTAAAGAATTTTAATATATCGCTGATATTCCTATCTACGTACAATATTTTGTAGTTAAAAATAACAAGAAGATACGAAATGAGCCAGCACTCTTATCCGAACAAGCTTGGCCACTACTCTACTTTGCCTCCAACTTTCTGACAGACTGAAACATGATACTGGTGCTTAATTTTACTTCGGCACTAGAAGCCAAGGATTGCATAGTAGACTCGAACAGCGAAATTTCTTTTTTCTAAGGATCAGTAGCTAGAGTTCGTTACTCGGTTCTACTCTTTAGGAGTATGGTGGTTGCAAGCTTAATATAATGAGATATGATTATGTTTTTGGCCTTGGTAAATGAATGGAATTAAACTGTAACTATATTAGCACATTGCACATGGCGACAGTCGAACGGAGCACGACTTTTAAACGGTCCGATGTCGTTCGTACTCTGCAGGTATCTGGCTCAAAATCCGGCTGCAGTCAAAGAAACAAGTTTTGATGAATTTGGTGTCATTAAGAGGCAATTTTCACTGAAACTTTTCTTCCACATTGCCATAGTCTTTCATTTCGATTCAACGTTAACGCTACGTGCGCGTGAAAAAAGCCATTTCAACACAGTTCTGACAAACGGTTTTACTGTAATTTCAGAGTAATATAATATGCAGGCAATTTGAAATCCGCCGTGTCGCAAATAGTATGTTGCTTTATTATGGGAAGTAAGTTAGGACTAGCTAGAAAAATAAGATCGACAGATAACGAAGGCAGGAAGCCGAGGAAAACAATCTCTCAACTCCGCAATGAAAAGGGGTCACGGTAAGTGAAAACCATGACAGGTGATTGCTTGTTTCAAAGCTACATGCATTTTTGAAAGCAAAATGCTTATCATTTAATGTAATTTTTTGAAAATATGAAAACTATTTTTGTTGGCTAGTATTTCTTATTTGTTAAAATTAATTTCATGTATTTTTCTAATTGCTGTAATTTTAAACATCCATTTGGAGATGAACATTCAGTCTGGCATCAAACTCTCCAAAGTTTAAAAAAGAATCTTGAGACTGATAAGAAGGCCATGGCACTTCAGTAAGAAAATCAAACTAGCTACTGAGATCTTGAGAGTGATAGATTTAAAGGGTAAATGACCTACGGTAAGCAAAGGACACCTACAGTTTCCCTACAGACACAAAGCTCAATAACTTATCGGAATAGTTATATTTCCACCTTTATTCTACAGCAGTAAATTTGAGGACCTTAACCGCTATCTCAGAACTTAATTTGTCTCACAAATACATGCTTAATCTAATTTTAGCCGGTCTACTAAATGTAGAAAAAGCCGATTTCTGTTATGCTTGAAAAACAGTAAGGACGGCATACGCTCCCCAGTGAAACTGGATACAATGACCTTTTTCATGAGTACTGTTTGGTGGGAAGTGGCCCTGGATGGGCGGATACGAATGGAGGAAGTTGGTTGTCACATCCGCAATGAACGATGAAACTCCTTATGATCACATTCGTAGCAAGAACTTCAAATATACTTTTGTTTCTTAGTTTCACTTGTTCAGTTTTTTGAGATTTGATAATGGGAACTAAGTAAAGTGAGTCGGAGAGCTAAGTTTCAAAGGAAAAGATATCGCACTCTAAAATACAGATCTGAGTTTAAAATAGAAACATACCCAGCAATTTAACGTGAATCAGGTCAAGGCGGTATAACTTAATATACGGAGTTTAATTTACACTACCCTGATAAAAATAACTCTCATTTGAAACAGACGCAATGTATGCTCAACCCGTGTAAGAATAAAGCCTTGTGTCAACCAGTGTACCACCTGGATGATTTCCACTGTGTGTGCCCCCCGGGATATACCGGACGTCAATGTGAAATTGGTAAGTTCTGATTATACTCGCCTATCACATAAACCCATTTACCTATACATAATATGCACATCGTGAAATTTATTTTGTATCTGTAATCTTTGCCAAAATAGCTTGGACCGATTGACCGAGTTGCTTGTTTTTAGGATTTTTTTTTGATTATAGGAAATCTTACGCCCTTCCACGACTCCCCACCCCCCTCCCCCTCCAGCAAAGTTGGCATCATATTTACTCAATATACATTGGTGATAAAAAATAAGAAGGTTTTTAATAAGTTATCCAACATTGATAGGGGATGGGGGGAGGGGAATAACTCAGATGTAGTCAAATTGCCCTTTATTCTTAATTGGAAAAATTCCCTGTCGGTCCAACATTGTTAGCAAAGATTGAAGTTAAATGTGTTTGGCCAAAACTTACACGCTGTTGCTCAAACGGTCAATTTTGGGAAATAGCCAAATAGTTTTATCCCCCAACACTTTACATTGTTTACCGCTCCCTTATTTCCCCATATTAGGTGTGGCCTTGCTGCATGCGCATTGGGCCAAGCTGCTCCATTCCATCCTGATTCTCCAAAAAGGAGCCGTTTGCCTGATAAACTTTTTCCAACTTCGAACTTGTGCTATTCCTTACTCCGTTCTGATAATGCCGATATCTAAGCTATACTTCAGGCTCTCCTCTGTCACACTGTATGATGTCTATAATTTATGGTTCTGTACCGCCTAGCATCACTGACATGTTCACATTCTCAAGTCAAGTTCACAATTAGAACACCTGATCTTCTTCAGCTGGTAATTTTTATTGGGAACATTCCCGACTAAATCATCGCAAAAATTCTTTTGCGAGCGTGTGGGCAAAAATTTGGAACAGTATACTTGCGAATTTCGATGAACGGGAAAGCAATTGGATTCTACTTCATTTCAGATCCCCTAGAATGTGGTCAGTATACCCTGCTTAATGAGAAAAACAGACACATGTCCAATGGAATAGGGAGTGAATCAGATGGTACCCTGTCTCCAGGCTGGTATCGCTTCCAAGCTAGTACGTATTCCATGATGGTAAATCACTGTATAAACCACCACAGATGCCAAACTCATATGACTGGTTGGCTAAACGGAGCTCACCCTACATTATCAGAAGGGATAGTTGATAGAGAGGTGTGTTTCTATGGTTACTACAGCTGCTGCTACAGAAAAGTTCAGATTCGTTTGAGAAGTTGTGATGGATTCTATGTGTACGAGCTGAAACCTTCACCCTCTGGGTTGTTTCGCTATTGTGCAACAAACTGAGGACTGTAATTACTCTTTCGCCTCCTTTTACGATTGTTATATTAACAATTATTGGATTCGGTTTTTGCATGATAACGACAATTAGTAAGTATTGTGGGGATAGTTTCTAAAGAAACTTGTGCTGCGTCTCTATCACAACAGCGCAGAGAGCAGTCTTCCTTTTGTCAGCAAATGCAAAGTTCTTCAGGAGTGAAACTAACCATGATGGGGAAGGAAAGTTGAGGAGGTTTTGACAAAGAAACAGCAATTTAGCAATAAAACAAATTGTAAAAGGAAAAGAAAAGAAAGCAATTAAATACTTAAATGATGTATTAGAGTAAGAAGATCATTCAAGAAAGAAGACTTAGCGGTGGAAGATATCAAAGAAGTAGATGTATAGATGTCCGTACTTAAAAAGAGTGACTCATTAAGTATTTTCATAGTTAAAACTGTTATCACCAGAGGTCATGCCAATAAAATAAAGTTAAAGTAAAAGAAAAAGGCGCAAACGAGCTTTAAATGTCCGCACGGCCGAAGTTTATCTCGGTGATATTAACATGAGGTACCTGGGAGTATTTGTTACTCCCCCCTGGCTTCGCTCCGAAACAAAAATACACGGGTTGGACCGTTTCGATGGAAATGGTCCGTACTGCAAAATCCTGACCGAGAAAGAACCAATCAGAGCACAGGGATTTACTGGCTTTGCCATATAATAACAGCCAGTATTTCTTGCTTATCTTTTGTGGAATATTCCTTTGTTTTTAACCTGGGAAAAATTTAGCATCAAAATGAGATGCCGATTTGGCCTCAACGTGTTGACTTGCTAATTATGGTATATATCTCAGAACAAAACACATACTCACTGATTGTTTTTAAAATTTCTAGTGTCCGTTTAGTTCAAACAGAAATTAAAAGTTAGGAAACCGGTTTAAGTGAATTCGAGCTTTTCGCTACGTAGCCACTGTCGAATGAATGGTGTCATTGATGGTTTCTATCGCGGACTCTGTCGTTTCTACACGACCAGCTGCAGGTAAGTCAAAATTAAAAACTGAATAGCACTAAGCACAAACTCGGAAATTGACCACTATAAATTTGACTTTACAGGAAAAAGAGATAATGCAGAATGTGAACGTTGTCCCTGTGTTTCATGTTGGCCAGACTTTCTTTATTTCGCATGTCGCTCCTGATAATTGTTTATGCTTTTATTGAACCAACCTGAACGTCGGTAAATGACCGTTTGCAATTCCTTTTGAACAGAAACGATGCAAGTTTCTTGTTCCTGCTAGGTAATGGTTTCGAAGACTTGGTCATTCATTCCAGGAAGACTTAACTGAGAATGAATGATACTTGAAGCTGGGATGCACTTTTCATCACGCATTTCTAAAACGTTACATAGAAATCGGTTTAAATTAATTTTTAAAAAACCTACAACAAGAGCAATAATTGAGATCCGTGTTTTTGAGTTTGCTTACAAGCGATTGAAGAAATATATATTAAAAACCGAAGTCATGTTGAAAGAGCTTCCTGCGACAAACAACAATAAAAGTAAATCAAACATGAAGAAAATCAAACGAAAGTGCGTCAGACCGTACTGAGATGATTTCAGACAGAAGAGACGAGAAAATTATAATCTTTGAGTATTTGCTGGTTTTGTTTGAGTATAATTTCAAAAAAATCTGATAATTTTTTAATTCAAGGAATTACCACGTACGTATAGGCCTGACTTATCAAAGCCATTAAGACCGTCTTTATGACGCTTGATCATAATATGATATTCAATGTATCGTTCTAGGAGGTATATTACTAGGAACTAATGACTTGTGACTTTAAGTCCTCGTCGTAAATTAACTTTATATTCCCAGTTCTAGCTTTATCTCTGCCTTAGCTCAATTCCTGACGAATTTCAGTTCTAATAAATTTCAAACTACAAACTTTTTCCTTACAGTTGTATCAAACGTCACAAATTACTAGAGAAACGGCGGAAACGGCTTTCAAGTAAGGAATTTCAAATTGTCTTTACCACTCTAATTGTCTCTAAGGAATCATCGTGCAATTGTACGAATTGTACGGGTCGATCTGAAGTAGCTAAAAGAAGGGAGGCTTAGAATATAACACGAAAGGCCTCTTTATTTGACTTCTCGATGACAGCTGTGGTCGGACTCCCTTCATAAATTGATTGATCGATGGACCGAGCAAGGTCGATAAAAATGTTGATGCAGAACCTTGCACTTAAGTGAGAGAATTAAACCCTCGTTGAAATGACAAAGAGGGAACAAATCACCTTGAAACGCTGACAACTATTTTTGTTACGTGCCGACTCCTTTGTTCAAACTCTCATTGTTTCAAAACTATTGGGAATTTTGACCTACGTTTAAGTATCCATGTGTGCCATGCTAGCTGGTGGTGGTGGACATCTTTTTGGTTTAAAGTGCATCAAAAAAATCCAATTTGGTTTTGATTTTTGCGTCCGTCTGGTGTAAATCGAGCTACAACTAACTTAAGAGTTGCTTTACGTACACGGCAGCTGAAGTAGCTGAATTTCGTGTTTTCACATGCAGCAATATAATCAACTACTCTGGGACAAAACAAATGTTTATACAAAAAAGCCAAGGAAACCAAAAACAATCAGGTGTCGATATTGGAAAAGTGATTACGGTTGCTAACATGTCTCCGCGGTGAGTGATTTATCAGCACAGACAGAGCTCTTCATAAACACAATAAAGTTATATAGGCTTGATTGAACGTAAGCCTTTTGGACATTGCTGTCGTCAAGGTGAGTGCATTTTTTCTGTTCACGGGTTCAAAATAAGATTATCCAACATTTAAGCTAATACATATAGCAGTCCGTTTCTACGTTCACAATACGTTGTTTCGGTTTTTTTAGTTTTGAACGCAGCTAGCCCTTCTCTTTTAACCGTGAAGAACTTTGTCTGGTAACACTTCCTAAAGTGAATTATTTGCTTCAATGGAATTTTCTCAGTTAATTGGACGCGAAACCTTCTTAAAGTAACTTAGAATTACAGTAAAGTATAAATTCAAGAATAAACTTGTGCTGTAACCAAAAATGAGTGTCCAGCTAAGCTGTTAACTTATTTGCTTTCTAGTCTCAAACTTAACAGAGGTCGATAGTGCGACCTCCTAGAATGCTATTGTGGCAACTTTGCTTTACCATAGAATATGGTTTTAACACTGTGGATCAAACTATTCTGAGTGTGACCTACGGTTGATTCACTATACGGTGCTTTTTACTTTTCATCTGTGAATTAAACCATGCGGTTTGACCATTCTTTGGAAAGCTACTGAATTTGAAATACAGGTACTAAATAAATAAATATTGATAAAATATCTTATCATATGGGGAGAAAATGAAACAGATTCCTGGTAAGTTTACAATTAAATACTCAACATTATCAACTACTCTGGAATATATCAAAGAAATATTTTCTTCTATCAACTAAAACATCCCGGCAATGTGAACACTTTGTGTCACGTTACTGTTCCTGAAAAGCACTATGCTGTGTTCTATACAGTGGTTCGAATTTTTTTCTTCTGTGCATCAAATCATGCAGTGTGACCATTTTATGGAAAGCTACTGAACAGTACTGTACTGTGGTACTGTTTGTTTTACTATGCAGCGTGGTTCTATCTTTTTCATCTGTGGATCAAACCATTTAGGGTGACCATTCTTTGGAAAGCTATTGAACAGTTCTGTACTATGGTACTGTTTGTTTTACTATACAGTGTGGTTCTAACTCTTCCATCTGTGGATTAAACCATGCGGTTTGACCATTCTTTGGAAAGCTATTGAACAGCACTGTACTGTGGCACTGTTTTACTACGCAGTGTGGTTCTAACTTTTTCATCTGTGGATCAAACCATGCAGTGTGACCATTCTATGTAAAGCTACTGAAAAGTACTGTACTGTGGTACTGTTTGTTTTACTATACAGTGTGGTTCTAACTTTTTCATCTGTGGATCAAACCATGCAGTGTGACCATTCTCTGTAAAGCTACTGAACAGTACTGTACTGTGGTACTGTTTGTTTTACTATACAGTGTGGTTCTTATAAGCAATGGTCCCTTGATGCTTAGCGTGCATATATCTAGTTCTGGATGCACGTTGATAGTTGGGAGAGCACGAATCGGGCGTAAGAGTCGGTCCAGGCGAAGGCCAAACCTACTATAGCCTGCAGAGTGCTCTCCCAACTTTCCGCTTGCATCCAGAACAAGATATATGCACAGCTAGAGCATTGACCATTGCTTTTATAACATAGCTACAACTGTTAATTACACACGCTATAACGGCTTAATTTTCGCCTGATCAAGATAAAGATTCTCCTCAGTTTGCGCGCATGCTTCAATCATCGATCGATTAAACTGCTGTCGACTAATGACTCAAAGGAATCAAACTCAGACGGATTAATGCACCATATTTATAACAATTGGAAGTACAAATGATCTGTAAAGCTTCAGCATTATTTTATCATTCAGCTAGAAAGAATTCAACTTCAAAAGCCGGCATAAAGTTTGATCAATATAGGGCAGAATCACTTTGCGGGATGCATCC
This sequence comes from Ricordea florida, assembly GCA_949710005.1. NCBI lineage: Eukaryota > Metazoa > Cnidaria > Anthozoa > Corallimorpharia > Ricordeidae > Ricordea > Ricordea florida. The sequence goes on along the minus strand of OX453276.1, from coordinate 2,350,813 downwards.
AAATTTTCCCATTCATTGATTTGAAGTCCGACCGCATCTTGTCATGGGAAGTAGTATGGACGCGGCCGCTGAGAGTTGAATTGATGGCTCAAAATGTGATATTATAGTGGGGAAGACTGGTCCACGCTTCGCAAAGAACATCGCTACAGTAGTGTAACTGAACGGCCGAATGAAGCGTAATAGAAACAGGGGCACCCAACGTCAATTTTAAAAAAATATCTGTTCGGAAGACGATTGAGATCTAGAATTTTCGGAACATTTGTTAAAAAATTTCTTGCTTGTTTGCCTTTCCTAGGATTTTCGAACATCTAAAAAATGGTATAATTGTCCATTTTTAACGGATTTTTAACGTAAAAAAGTCATGTAGAATTTTCGGGAGGCATTTTTCTGGCTGAAGGTTTCGAAAAGGTTAGTTTTGATCGCTATAATTTTCAGATCGCAAGACTTTCAGCTAGGAAATCCGAACAGATTAAAAAATTTTAGGGGATAAAAATATGCTTATATCTACCTTTTAAATACTAAAACACTTTAGCAATGCTATGTTTAAGTGGTTCTGAACTATATTCTCGTTGGGTGCCCCTGATAGAAAGACGTGAGCGTTCGCTTGTTTCTGTTCTGTGAAATGGCCATTATATGAGGCTTTGGATTTTGCGACTGTACTACAGAATTGTGTTTATGGTTCGTACTGAATTACTGATGTATTAATATTGGTGCCACAACTGTGCTTGGCTTTCCTAGTTTCTTCCATCGCGTTGTCGAGCTTGTTTTTTTTTTTTACAACAACTGGTTTGTTGTCATACTACACAATGTTCTTCGTCTGGCGTTTGGGTTTGGCGTTTCTTACACCAGGCAAATGTTTCACAGAACAAGGTAACTAAAAATGTGTTCATTTTTTTTTCTTGAATTGTATCATCTCAAGGGGCTGAATTTAGCAGCGCTACATCGTGCATACTATAGCTAGAAAACTGTGGTTTTCACAAATTTGGATTTGAAGAATTTTTAAGTACACGGTTAACAAAAGCAGTCTTGTAGTCTTTTTTCTCCGTTTTGACTGGTGATCTTGGAGGAAACCGAATAGTAGAAAGTGTTTCGTATTTGTGACTCACCTTTTATCATATTTTCTCCTGTTTCGTCGTCATCTTTGCAAATATATGTGCTCACAAATTTGCACCATCACAGTGTCATATCCAGATCTTGTACACGACTAGCCAGCCAATTAAAGCATGCGTAAGAACGTAGCTATGTTATAAAACAACTTTCTCATCTGTGGATCAAACCATGCAGTGTGACCATTCTTTGCAAAGCTACTGAACAGTACTGTACTGTGGTCTTGTTTGTTTTACTATACAGTGTGGTTCTAACTTTTTCATCTGTGAATCAAACCATGCAGTGCGACCATTCTTTGGAAAGCTACCGAACAGTACTGTACTGTGGTACTGTTTGTTTTACTATACAGTGTGGTTCTAATTTTTTCATCTGTGAATCAAACCATGCAGTGCGACCATTCTTTGGAAAGCTACCGAACAGTACTGTACTGCGGTACTGTTTGTTTTACTATACAGTGTGGTTCTAATTTTTTCATCTGTGAATCAAACCATGCAGTGCGACCATTCTTTGTAAAGCTACTGAACAGTACTGTACTGTGGTACTGTTTGTTTTACTATACAGTGTGGTTCTAACTTTTTCATCTGTGGATCAAACCATGCAGTGCGACCATTCTTTGGAAAGCTACCGAACAGTACTGTACTGTGGTATTGTTTGTTTTACTATACAGTGTGGTTTTAATTTTTTCATCTGTGAATCAAACCATGCAGTGCGACCATTCTTTGGAAAGCTACCGAACAGTACTGTACTTTATTATATGACTAGCTCCGTGAGCGGACAAGATGAACCGAATCTCGCGCTGTGATTGGCTACCCGAGCGGGCAATATGGAGCTATCTTGCCCGCTCGGGATAAGGGCTTTATCCCGCAAGGAAAATTCATCCGAGGCGAAAGCCGGTTTACCAAAATTTTCTTTCTTAGTTTTTCCCTGAAAAATCTTTTCCGTGACAGTTACAGATTTCCTGTGGTTTGTGTATCGATGGAGCTGGAAAACGAGAAAACTGGATGCGTCAACGAGAAAGAAAACAAAGAAAACAAAACACGTACACGGATCATTTTTTGGTGTTTTATCCCATATAATAAATCCTTTATTGACCAAGCTTGTTCGGTCAAGATGGCTGGATATTGGCCTCGTTCTTTTTTTAGCGTGTTTATGGACCTCGACTTCGTCTCGGTCCATAAAAACGCAAAAAAAAGAACTTAGCCAATATCCAGCCATCTTGACCTCACGCTTGGTCAATAACCCATATGTGTTACTGTTTGTTTTACTAGACAGTGTGGTTCTACCTTTTTCATCTGTGTCTGTGGATCAAACCATGCAGTGTGACCATTCTCTGTAAAGCTACCGAACAGTACTGTACTGTGGTACTGTTTGTTTTACTATACAGTGGGGTTCTAACTGTTTCATCTATGGATCAAACCATGCAGTGTGACCATTCTTTGGAAGGCCTCTGAACAGTACTGTACTGTGGTACTGTTTGTTTTATTATACAATGTGGTTCTACCTTTTTCATCTGTGGGTCAAACCATGCAGTGCGACCACTCTTTGGAAAGCTACCGAACAGTACTGTTTTGCTATACAGTGAGGGTCTACCTTTTTTATTAGCTGTGGATCAAGCCATGAAGTGTGACCAATATTTCGAAAGCATTAAATAACCGTGCACTGTGGTACTGTTTGTTTTTCAATACATCATGTTTTGGTCATCCTTTCCATCCAAAATGTAGCAAACACTCTGAACATGAATAGTATATTTCTCTCACGAGGAGACGATAAGAACTATGAGAATGTTAAAAACACCGTGAAGGTCTGTACAATGATAAAACAGGGAGCGTGGTAAAATATCAAGAAAATGGTTCATCAAAGATTTAATGGTCGAGTACAGTCTCAAGTTTTTTTCAAGTAAATGGAAGATTGGAAATCGTGTTATTCTTTCCTTTTATGGCAGCGTTTGGGAATAGTGTATCCTTCATGTTATTGCATACTTACAACAAATCTATTAGCTACAACGTTAAAAATTTGTTCCCAAAGGTTGTTGAGTTCACGTCAGTCAGGCGAAACCACAGATTCTAAGAAGCTACTATTTTCCCTAAAAGGAAGTGCAGAATCATAATTTATTAGCACCGGGGACATAAATGGTATTCAGCCAGGAGTCGGGCCTCCTTGAATTTTTTTTAGACATTTGGCATGGTCACACGTTTTAATCCAGAAACTACAAAAGCGAATCGGCTTTATATTAGAACATAATGGCCACTTCTCGAACTAATATGCTCTTATTTACATATAACAGTATTGACCGCGAGTAAAAATCCGGTATTAAGTGTGCCTTTGGCAGTCAATTAGCCTTGTTGTTACTATATGCCGAATTTCGTATGTAACTTAAGGCTATGTTACATTTGATCCACATTAAAATCTATATAGCATGCAGCAGCAGGGTTTTTCCTATTAATTCTCCCTCAGCTCATATCTTTATACATCACCGGCTTCCTTTCATCTTTTCGGTGATAGGAATTGCCGTATGGATTAGCAGATTTTTCAAAACAACCCCAGATTTCGTGTCCAACCACAAACAAACAAACCCAACATCAAAAAGGATGTTACGTTATCCAACTGAAAATAATTTCAAATATTTTTAAAGGAACGAGCCATAAAATTCGATCCTTTTTGCCAGCAGAAGCGACTCTACCAAAAAAAAAAATAACAATCCAGTGATTGATTCTAGTTACGCGCTATTATCCCATTACTAAGAAATAAATAGGACCGTATAATTAAAGTTCCGCTTTTATAAGCGCTTGAATTTTTTTTTCGTGCACAACCAAAACGCAATGGTATAAATACTACTTATTCAGGACAAGTAAACGAGATAATTTTGTTTGAATTGAGCCCAGAACAAAGCAGATGGTTCTGTCTCACTTTCATGTTTATTTTATAGCATAAAAGAGGACTGTGATTGGCCGCCTTTTAGTGCAGGAGATTAGATCACGTGGCAAAGTCTACTATGTAACCTGGTCAACTCCATTTTTTACCCGGCGCAGCTTTCCTTCTTCTTTTCACTGGTGTCGCGGCTTTCCTTATGGAACATTTGACGATGTTGATTTTACCTCTTTCAATTAATTTTGGTCTCTAGGTGAGTTGATTCCATATCAAAAAGAGTCAAATTAATTGCTGTAATTTCTAATGTAAAAACTATGATAAGAAATGTTTGGGTTGTGTATGCATTTGCAATGTGCAAGTAGAAAGCGTATTTGTGTTTTATATTGACATGGAACACTCGTTGCTCGCAATTGTTTTTTTTTTAAGATCTACGCACTGACACGTCTGTGCACTCAGTGCTCAGTACCTGAAAACTTACTTAAGCTCGAAAGGACCGTCAAATTGAGTTTACAAAAAGTAAGGCAAAATGGATAAAAAACTTGAAGGCGTCGCCCTCTGAATGTAAGGTGTCAAAAACGTAGAGGCGCTGCACGATTCTCATAGTAAAACTGAAACGTATTGAAAAAGGGAGAGCAAACTGTACGAGTTTAACAACGGTTGCGTCAGGATTGGAAGTTGGCATTATAAAATCATGAGTTGCCTAAACGGAAGTCAAATTGCTTACATAATAGAAAAAGCTTCGAAAAAAGATTAAAATTCAGACGATGATTTTTAGACATTTTACGCTCCCAATGTTTGCCTTCAAACTTTAAACAGTTCAAAGTCAAAAACACATCCTAGACCTCAAGGTTTGTGTCCAAAAGGAATGAATCGTGGATGTTGTTGTTTGTGGAGTTCGATCGTCGGGGTGGAGGCAATTCAGAAAGGAACTGTTGTTGGCGTTTACTGCAGTCCTATCTAGAACTTCCTACACACGGACATTGAAACTCCGCAAACAACCACTGACTTTAAATAATTTACAATAAATAACTATATTAGCTCGTTAGATATAGCCGATTTAGCTAACGGGAAAAGGTTTGAAGCGTATCACTGCATTGAACTCGAGGTTGAACACAGTCATTGAAAGTGTTACAAGCGCGACGCGTGTTGCAATACGCAATGGTATGAATCATGGTGTGAAAAAACTAACCTAAAAAAAGATATATTAATTAAATGTCAGAGTAAGTGCGATGATTAAGCACAGTATGCTATCCAAATTGTGAAACCCTCAACGTAAGGATCTTTATCATTAAGTCAAGGAAAAAAAAAACGCGAGAAGTTAATTTTGCCAACCCTTCCGTGTGACAACAGTAATGACTTCCTTTGCGAAGGATGGGAGTTGATAAACGGGGATTTGCAAAATATGAGAAACATGTATTCCACTCACGTACCCTGATCCCACGTTTTCAAACAATTGGGAAAAATCGTTCTAAAAATTGCGTGAGGGTAGAAAATATTTTCTGTCGGAGGATTCAGTTATACTCTCCTTTTCATGTGATCTAATCATTGTACTTATTTGCCTTCCAGGACAATTGACCAAAATTCCCGGTGTGATAATTGAACAAACAAGTTGAAAAGCCTACGTGAAAATAGCGATAAAATCAGTTTAAAAACGCACGTACATAATAGATAAATAAATAGCAAAACAAATCAGCTAAAAAAAGTCAGTAATTTTAGTTAGCTGGATTTATATCATAAATTAAAAATGCCTTACTCCTGGAACTTGTAATTCATGTGCGTAATTCTCTTACTTAAAAACTGATTCCTTTGCATGTTATACCGTTTGATTAACGATTCTTTATTACACTTTTCAGTCACAACAGTGTTTTCGTTGTTGTGTGCAGTGGTATCGGCGGATATCAGTCATACGATTACCACACAAGGAATTTTTTTCTACAATTTTAAGGATCCAATAAGCGGTTTTACTCCATAACTTGCAATGTGGCCGCTTTTCTGGCTCGCTCTGACTTTACGTAAGTACATTATTGTTTCAAATAGAAATATCTATATCATTTTTAAATTGAATCAAAAACACATCTATTATTCATATACTTCCCAAATTTTGGAGGTCTCTTGATGTTAGCAATGGACAGCCAAGCGTATTAGGCCAAAAAGTTATCGATCCCTACGAAAGTGTACACTCAGACAACACAACAACACGCAGATTTATATAGAGACGGGGCAACCAGCCGGCCTTTCTTGAACTGAGTTCAGGTGCACGCAATTTTCCTCCGTTGAATCATCTAAAGCGAACAATATTCTCACAATTTTATAAAGAGAACATAAGAAAGATTTAAATTTAATTTTATTTCAAGTGAGCTAGATTTAGGACAACAATGAGAAAGTCTTCAACATTTGTTATTCTAATCAACATATGCCAGACGCCTCAAGACTTTTATCTTTGGTTGGCAATTAAAATAATATTAAAGGTGCCGCTTCAAGGAAATCCAAACTCGTGGTAAACTAACAAACATGACAGAAAAAGCACGCACCGAAGAATACCAACAATGAGACAGTCAAAAGCATAATCTTCATGCAATTCTAATCTAACAATCCGAAATCCGAAAATAATTAACTAAGTTATGTTTTACTCGCGCTGAAAGACAGCTGGTTTTTGAGCTCAATTTACTGTTTTGGTAGAAGCCCATTGTCCAGAGAGTTCAGATGAAATGCATTGTGCGTCAATCGTTACTCGAAGATTCTGTGCATTTAAAAACAAATTCAATTTTGCATTTTGCAATGGAAAAAACTAAAACTGGCTATTATCAGATGACAACCGTATTCCGTTCCTTCATCTTACAAGTCTGATTCATTTTCAAGGTTTCAAAAGCGGACGCAAAAACTATTTTAGTTAAGTATATACCAACTCAGCAACCTTGGCATTTTGAGCAATCTAGCTAGTAACTGGCTTACCATGTCGGAATATTCAACACTGTTCACCTCCTACAAGGTGAATAGTGCAGTCGATTCTGGGGAAGCGTTGTGGACCTTGTACAAATGAAGTTTGGTAGAAGAAAAAGAAAATGGACGGCGGCTTTACAGCTGTCACCAAGAAAGGTTACTGAAGTTGCTTCAATGGTACATAAGAAAACAATTATTCTCTTCAATCTCGGTGAATAGTGGCTTTACACTGTAATTAAACTGTAAATATTATGCCACTATTTACCTTGATTTAACCCTTTAAGCCCCAATATCAATACTTATTTTCTCCATACTGTTTTTCATATATTCGATATGGTACTAGTGAGGAGAATTTGTTTAAATATCAATACAACTCTTCTTGGGTGACAATTTACCTTATTCTCATAACCCGAATGGTTGATGAATAGTGATTATTGTAATGAGAAATTGGATGCTGGTCACTACCAGGACTTAAAGGGTTAATAGGATATAATTAATTACAGGTATTTTTAGCTCAGACATTTCTAGAACTCCACTATGATCAAGAATGGAAAGGGGAAGTTTTTCATAGAGCTTACATTATAAGAGAAATAAAGGAATAAAGCTGGGGATTCCATCATCAAACAAGTTATACTTTTTCCCTCCTAGGTGAAAAAAACCTCCTGAATGTTAGGTCGCCAATTTGGATAGAGACTCCGCACATGTATATTGTTAAGAATTCGTTTGCTTATTCGGAAGGAATTGTTATAAAACGTGATGGCCACAAAACGGTTTTGCTAGAAACTCATTAATAATGCGTAAGAGAGAAGAAAATAGGAGATCAAGCAGCGTGACGTGTTTCGGATATCCGATAAAATACGGTTAGTTTTTGCATCAATAATTTCTCCATCTAGATACCTTCGTTCGAAAAGCTATATCATACACTCGATACATACATGAATTTTACCTCTTCTCGCTAGCGTATACGCCTTATAAATGTTCCTTGCTTCCTCTTCAGGGTTTGACATGTGGTCGCAGCTACGATGTCTTTCACCTTTGATGAATTAAACATAACTCGAAATAATGTACCACCTAACATGGAATGTGCACAAAATTTAAGCAAAGTTTTCACTCTTTTTTGCTCTTTCCTTTGTTACCTTTCTCCAGATACAACTTATGTCTACACAAGTGATTTTCGGATTTTTGAAAGCATGGAATCTTGGACAAACGCCAGCCAAACATGCCATAAAAACAGTTCTGTTTTGGCGGTTCTGAACGACTTCAAGGCAATTCTTAAAGCCCGCGTGAGCCTAGCGTCGCTAGGATTTGAAAGTACAAAAGACGGGGAATTTTGGATTGGCCTGGTGCACAATGCTAGCTCTCGACAATATTATTGGACAAGTGGCCTACTTCCTGAGGAAGCATTTCTGCGACGTAGGTTCTGTGACCATGTAACGGACGAGGCAACGTTCAGCACGGACTGGTGTTATGTACTACAAAGAGAAAAAAAGACCGGTTCTTTTGAACTTCAGCACAAAGAGTGCGCAACGAAAAGTGATCAGTACGGATTCATATGTCAATACATTGGTCAATCTCTCGATTATCAAATACACTTGCAAGAAAAAACGTGGGAAGACGCGCGCAGATTTTGCCAAAACAATGGCTCTTTCCTTGCTGTCTTTAGCTCTAAAGAGGAGATCATCGCAGTTGAAGGGAAAATTGCCCTGTTGGGGAATAGCGTCGATCGGGTATTTTGGGTTGGGCTTGTGTACAACTCGACAGCTACCCCGGCGTTCCATTGGAGCTCAGGGAAAGTGGCAAACTACGATCAACTTAACGAATTGTACGGAATTGAACCCAAAGATTGGTGTCATGTACTCACTTTGGCAACGGCGGCATGCTTCAAGAAAAAGCCTTGTAGACAAGGTGGTAACTACGCTGACTTTACGAGCCCCTTTATATGTCAGCCAGCCGAACGCGGAAGCGCCAGTGAGTGGTAAAACGTTTCGTTAAATAAAGGAATGCCCATGCGCAGCTGTGAGGAGTTTGGTGTCCATAGTATCATTCAGGTCCAGTTTTCTCTCTGCCCCTTCATCCAGAGGTCATTTGAACAAAACCTTTACAAGTGAAATTTACAAGTGAAGCTATTGTTATAGAGTTTGAAAAAATAATAATTATTATTATGAACTTTATTTGAGTGTCAACTGTATCTAGCACTAACGTACTAATTGGGAACACTGTAAAGCACAATTGAAATCAAATCAAATCATATTTAATCAAACCAAATCAAATGTTGGTTTTTGTGGAGAGGGGAAAACCGGAGTACCCGGAGAAAAACCTCTCGGAGCAGAGTAGAGAACCAACAAACTCAGCCCACGTATGACACTGGGGACGGGTATCGAACCGGGTATCGAAGATGAGCGCTCTCACCACTGCGCCAACCCTGCGCCAATCCTGCTCCCAACGAACTGCGCCAACCCCGCTCCTCCAATAATAGCTACACTTGCAAATCACATTTGTAAAAGTTTCACTGATTTGAACGCAGCTTCTAATTCAAAACTAGGTCTTCTGGACTCCAGTTGTGTAAGGATGTATTATTGCAATCAGTGAACCATTTATGAATCTGTTAAGGTATTTATCTATTCGTAGCAGTTTGACCATGCTTTGTTTAGGTTACTGAAATATACCACAGTACGATTCAGCCTGCAGGATGGTTTTGATAAGGGTAGACATGGTTTATACTGAATATTTTGTAGAGTTAATGAGCTTACAGTTTCTTTATGCTTCCATACCTCTCTTTCTAGTTACTGCAACAGAGAACAGGACGACAAGTACCGCATCTTTAAATTCTCTGGATCAGCAGACGCAATCGATCACCAAAACAGGAAAAAATCTTCAACACTCTGTCACATCATCATCATTATCAGAAGATAAACTTATTTCTTCAATTTCGGTACGATTCAGAGCTTCGACACTTCAAACCACAGTCATAACAGCGACTCCCCTGTTGCCATCTTATTCCACGCCAAATAAAGTCTTTTCACCTTTCCTGGCCACGGAGACCCATGCAACACGTAGCTCTGTGCATCATTCCTACAGCTTCTCGTCACTTTCAACTCAAGAAATTGCGTTTGGATTACAGGACTCTCTTGTCTTTCAACACCGTCAAAAAGATTTTAGTTCCATATCTTCAAACTTAATTGCTTTCTCAAGTTTGAGCCCTGGTGTAAGCTCCGTTGATGCCACAAGGTTTGATAGAGGACCAATCCGGCCGAGCATGAGATCTCTTGATATCGCAAGTTTTGACAAACGATCAAATAAGGTACGTCTGTTATTTTTATTGTGAAGACATTGTAGTGTTGTGGGTATGGTGTCGGACTTTCGAGCATGAGGTACGCAGTTCGAGCCCTGGTGATGGCCACTGCGTTGTTTCCTTAGCTATAGACAAGAAACTTAACTCCATACTGTCTCTCCCCACCCAGGTGTGTAAATGGGTACCGGTGATATAATGCTGGGGGTAACTTGTGTTGTTTCCTTAGACAAGAAACTTAACTCCATACTGTCTCTCCCCACCCAGGTGTGTAAATGGGTACCGGTGATATAATGCTGGGGGTAACTTGTGTTGTTTCCTTAGACAAGAAACTTAACTCCATACTGTCTCTCCCCACCCAGGTGTGTAAATGGGTACCGGTGATATAATGCTGGGGGTAACTTGTGTTGTTTCCTTAGACAAGAAACTTAACTCCATACTGTCTCTCCCCACCCAGGTGTATAAATGGGTACCGGTGATATAATGCTGGGGGTAACTTGCCATGTTTTGAAACTGTGATATGCTCCAGTAGAGTGGGCTTTAAGGCTCTGTGCACCTTTACTTACCCATGTTTTTACAGCATCTGTGCATCGTTTTGCTGTATTCAGAAACACAATACTCAACTTAGACTTTTTACAGGGATAGAAAACAAGAACTAAACATTCAGACACGACAGATCCACATCCGCGGACTGCGTGGTCTAGACCATAATATTCTAGTTCTATTGATAGTCATACACAGTTACATGTGACGTAACAAACCTAAAAATACCTTACGTTTTAGCCACCACTTTCACAATCTCGATCACAGGCCCTTTTCCTGTTCTTTCATCGAACCCCGGAAAATGCCCTGACATCGACGTTGCCACTTGCACCATCTATAACATCCTGATGACCATTACCACTATTAGCTTCATAAAAGTTATAAAGCCTTGTTAGCTTAAAAATAACAACTGTGGTGACATTGATATCACTATTGAAAAAATCACCTCCACCATCCCTATCATTATCATCATCGTTATCGTTGTCGTCGTGGTCATCGTCATCATTATCATCACCACTGTCATAAACATGATTATTATCATCATCATTATTATTCTTATTACTAATGTTGTTTTTTATTGATAGCTGAGCCATTTCAAGAAAGCCATGGCTTCGTTGAGTCCTCGTGATCCTGAATCTCTAAGGGTAAGGTGTTATAGTCTTCATCTGTTCTTAGGGTTCTTTCATCCAGGATTTAAGCATTCATTTTTAACTACGAAAATGCAAGATGACGGTACTGTGTTTTTCCCTTACACAAGAAACTTAACACTACACTGTCTATCTTCACCTAGGTTTATACGAGGCTAAGGGCGATATAATCCGGGAGTAAATTGCGATGTTTTGTTAGACAAGAACCATAACTCCACACTGTCTCTCTCCACCCCGGTGTATAAATTCATGCCATTGGAATTAGGATAAGCAGGGCCTCCTGTGACACCAGTGGGTCTCCTGTGGCACCTGCTATGAAGTGCACAGATGACTCTGTGATTAACTAGCATCCCATCCGGGGGGGAGTAACAATACTCCCAGGTGCTTCATGTTACTGAAACTGGGATAAGCTCCGGCCGTGTGGGCCTTATGCCTCGTGTGCGCATTTATTTTGCTTATGTAATGAAGGAAATATAATGGGACATGAGAAGATTTGATGGAAGATTCACACCAAAACAAAGAGATCTGTAAGCAAAGCATTAATTTTAGTGGCCAAATAACCTTGTCGGACGATACCTTTTTTCATGTCTTTTTCTTTTTGGCACAAACTTCATCTAGAAAATCTTTTATTGAATGTATTTTTTTTTCCTAAAACGTAGCAAGCAGCTGTGGTCTACCAAGAGTTAATAAGTTCTTTAAAGCCGAGAAAAGTAATCCATAAAGGAGACTATGACGTCATCGATGCCGCCAGAATTATGGAAGAATTCGCATTGAAATACGCATCCTTCAATCTAAACCTAACAAACAGCGAAGAGAAAACAGAAAATTATTATATAGGTAAGCGTTTTGAAATGCTTTTGTTGATGCATGTTGAATAATTATGGAAGATTTAGTTGCGATTCGTGGTTTGAGCTAGTACAAGGCAATGAAGCTCTATCTTGTACCCAGGTCCCTTGCCTTATAGGGAGATGCGCACAAGTTGTCAACAGTTTAGAGCTCTAAGTTAAAACAATTTCTGCACTTTACAATGTATCTTTACCGAGTGGTATAGTTCAAACGTTGCTTAGAAGCTTGGCATATCAATAGCGCTCACGCTCCGTTGAACCGTGACGATGGCGGGTTATTACCCAAAGCTCATTTGCACCTTGATATTAAGCAACACCATTTTTCGCGGGAATAAAAGGAAATTCACAGCCTTGCCCAATCCCCCCCGAAGAAGACACTACACAGGAGTGTCGAAAAGTCGGGTCGGTTAATAGTACCTTCATTAAGTTATATTTATTATTTCAAACCAGGGTAGCATCAAATAAAAAGTCAAAATGCAATAAGGGTAAGTTGAAGCCATACATATATGCACTGAGGCGACAGTGGTAGAAGGGATTAAACCCTGTTGCTACCTAAAAAATTGAGCTCAAAAGCCAGCAGCCATGGACAGCTGTTTCGGCCTTGTTAGGCCTCATCAGCATGGCAGTACAGCTAGCAGATGAGCTCTAGGTTCCCACATTATGAATGTCTGAAACTATTTCTGATTGACCCTGGTTGCAAGGTGCACTTTTCTTTTGATACACAGTTCAGTCACCCCAGACGTTTCTTCTTTTTTCAAACGAGTTGTCATTCTCCTAGCGACTTTTTTCTATCTCAGTTTTACAGGTGTCAATGGTAACTCGAGGTCAGCCCACAGATTTCACGTTTGTTGAAGATGACGGCATAAACGAATTCGCAAAAATCACGCTTCCATCGCTACTCTTTGAAAACCAAGGTATTTTACGACGCGGTGTTAAAAATATTCTTTAGAAACTTACAAGAGAAGACAAATAAACTCTAGTGTGGTCTGTAAAAGATTTTTATGGGTTATCAAATGCTTTCCAGTGGAATTTGGAATAAAGGAGGGCAAGAAAATTTTTCGAAAATTGAAAAAAAATGTACGGACCTATAGAGTGAGTGAAATTTGTTGTATTTGAAATATGCACTCGAAATCATTTGATCACTTGTTAATATACATGACAAAATTTAATACACATGACAAAATTTAATTTCAAATTTCTGCACTGAATTTCAACTTTCTGCACTGTTTGTGTTTAATTGACTTGCTCTCAGCCAATCAGTACGTTGAAATTTTTTACGTACATTATTACAAATTATAATGCACAGACAGTAATGACGTAAAATTGATAATGTAACCAATCATCGCCCGCTTTACGGTTATCACATGTCCAGGACTCTGTGATTATTAACTTCGTAGTCAGCATTTTGTGTACATGGGCGGTATCGTACTGATCGGGACATCTAATATTGATTACTCCGGGAGATATCTCATGATTGTATCAATTTTATTTTTCAATTGGTGTCTTAAAGACTTTTTAAGAAAAAGTTACTGACTCTTCAAGAATGGAATAGCTGAACTTGTAATTAAGTTTTGTGTATTCCAATTTTTGGATAGTAAGTCCATTTCCCGTGGTGAACTAGTACAATATCGTGCATTTTTTTTCTGTTTTGTTTCAGACACCGTGGTAGTAACGGCACTGTATAGGAATCTGCATAAATATGTTAAAAAATCAACTACAAAGTAAGATCTTCTTTTCAAAAACTAATTAAAAGTTATGAGTAATTTCCGGATTGCTTCGGTTTTGGATGGCTACGAAAATTGATTGGTTTATGTCCATTTTGCAACGGAACGTAAGGCCCGCTTCAAAGGTCGAACTTTTCCCTGTGCCAAATTTAATGCATATTTCCTAGAACTAAAGATTTTCTTAATTAGCATTAGATTTGGCACATGAAAAGTTCAACGTTTGAAACGGGCCTTTGAAACTAAAACCTGCGTTACTCGCCCGCTAGCGATTCCCTGTGCCAAGTGCAGACGTCTTGAACCTTCAATCTTGGACAAAACGTTTGGGAGAGTTTCCTGGATTTTCCGTTGAAACATCAGTATCTCTACCTCCCCTCTCCCCCCTCCCCCCTCCCTGAACAATGTTGATTTTGCTCAGTTTCTGTAGTGTAATATTGTACAGGAGCGGGGAACAAATCTTGTAACAAGTTTCTGGGGAAGACGTACATGGGCTGTTTTCAAATTATGCAGAACCAGACGAAAAACAAGTTAACTGTCCAGTAAAGTTTTGTCCTCGATTGTACCTTAGATTTTGATTGGCTCATTGCGCTTGGTGTATCCGTTGTGATTGGCGTGTTCCTACCTTGTAATTGGTTTTACAATAGTCTCTTAAAGGCTTCCGTATATATATTAAAACACGCCGATTACCAGAAATAAAATTGGAGCGGTTTAGGTTTTGACGCTAACAAACGTTTTTTAAAAAGCATAATTTAAAATTGTTGTCAGTTTTAAGATGTGTTGCATTCTTTCTTTTGCTGCACTAGGAACAAGAGACTAAATTCTAGAATTTTTGGCACCGCCATGAACCCAGTACACCGACAGCCGTTTCCAAAAAATATAACCTTGATATTCAGCACGCTAGAGGTAAATATAACCTTGATATTCAACACGCTAGAGGTAAATATAACCTTGATATTCAGCACGCTAGAGGTAAATACGAGTTCTTAATTGTATAGTCAAAATAAGTTGGTACATTTCGTTCAGTTTTGAATTTTAAAAGTATGAAAGCGAACCAATAAGTCTATAGCCTTTTCGTGATACATATTTATAATGTATAGTAGTTGTTTTTCTTTATTGTCCTACTCACATTAGGAGGGATTGCGCCTCTGTTGCTTTGAATTTTGTTTTTCTTTTTGTTTATACCATTTATTACATCTCTGAGTCAGTACGCGCGCTGCGATTAGTCAGTTTAGCAGGCCGTGATACTGCCCTCTAAATGGGAAACTTTTTCTTGCAGTCATGTAATAAATATCTAACTGATTTTCTCGGTTCGTCATGTAAGGATCTTCGTTTTTCTCCTTGATTTATAGTCTGTGCGCTTCGCCCTGTGGCCAGAAAAAAGTTTGGTCTGTAATTTGCAGTGCTAACTTGCTTGATAAGAAATACATATGTTGTGGTTTAATTTTTTATCCTTGGTTTAAATTTTATTTTTCTTTGTTTCAAACTCATTATCATCATGGCTGCTGACTTTTGAGCTCTGTTTTCATTTTTCGTTGGTAGCAACAGGGTCGTATCTCTCCTGACACCGTCTCCTTAGTGAACACACTTGTGGCTTAAATGTTCCTTGCTACACTTTATACTTATTCTAATACTGATACTGAGACTGATACTTATTCCTATTCTGATACTACATCTGATTCTTATACTGATTCTGGTTATTTACCTGCATTGATTTCAGATGGTTGACAAGGACGTTCAAAGGAGCTGTGTGTTTTGGAATTACTCGATTACGTAAGAATTAATAATTGTACCGCGGTTGTTGTTCTTGCAGCGACTGTTAGCAAGACGCATGCTCTCTACTCATCTATTTCATGCGCTCACTATACTGCCGAGCTAGATTAAAATCTCCAATCACTTGGTCGCATTCTAGGAATATGATACCCTATTCTAGAGCGACCTAAACTCTCTGAATTCTATTCTCCATCCCAGACTAAACTGCTTGAAAACCCTACCCTTCACAGCAGCACATAGCTACACGGCCAATATATGGCATTACCCCTTGGGCTGTGTTAATTACCATAGCGAAGAGCACCACACCAGACTCAAAACCGTATGAACACACTACGCTCATGAAGAAATGGTAAACACGAGAAGCTCTTAAAGCTAGAGATGCGCGAGCATCTCCTACGTTTCTTTCGTGCTTAGCAGCCTCGATGGTTGGACAGCTGCTGTGTTTACCATTTCTTTTATAACGCAAGACGTCACAACGTTTATACTGGTTAACAATCTGACGTCAGCATGCAACCCACGAGCAAATGGAGCGCGTCTATTAGCCAATCATAGCGCGCACTTTTCCAAAGCTAAATTATGAAGTACCACGAAACAAAGTTATTTTGAAAACTGCATGTAAAGCTTCATGAGAGACCATCACCAAAAATCCCAAACCTTCTCTATAAGGTTATTATTCTGTGCGGCGACGAAGGATGTTACGTAACTGGACTCATCATTACTTCACAACATATTTTCAGGTTTTACTTGGATCGTCATAAATTTAAATTACAGGTCAATATTCATGTAACACTTTTGTTTTAAGACTATAACAAATCAGAACAATTGAACATGTTTCATTATTTAAGAATAGTATCAATAATTTTTATCTTAATAAATTTAATGTAAAGAAGGACGGATTTTTATAATTAATTAATTAATTAATTAGTAAGATATTGTTATGTTTATACTGTTTGATCTTTATTAAGGCAGTTTATTTTTATAAGGAATCTTCGTATTCTGTATAAACTGACCTAATTATTCAGATCTTGTATTTTTGTATTTATTTTAATTGTTAATTAATCTTTAATTTGTATTGTATGCTGAGATCTGTATAATTAAAGTTGAGTAAATTAAATTAAATTAAATTAATCAAACAAGTAATCTTAAGTCGACTCATCAATCAATCAACAAATTATTGGAATTGTAGGACAACAGGAAGCTGGTCAGATGTTGGATGTAGTTTGGTGGAGGCAAACAGCTCTCACGTAGTGTGCACGTGCAATCATCTTACAAACTTCGCGGTTCTTATGGATGTAAAACAGCATAAGGTAAGACTAAACTAGCCCATATAGAAAGGGTTAATAGAGGTACTTTTTGGTGATGATTTAGATAGTTAAAAAAGGAAGAGCTTTTGATGATGGTTCAGATGGGTAAAAAGATGCATTTTTTAGAGGTTAATTTGATGGATAACAGAGACGTTGTTTTTAAAAGTTATTTTAGATAGGTAAAAGGCAGTTTTTAGAAGTTATATGTTGATGTGTAAAAAGAGGCAGTTTTTACGGCATCTTCTTGTAGTGTTCCGAACGAAGATATGAATCACAGAAGACAACACAAAGTCAACACACCGGCCATATACATGAAACACGTGTACAATCTATTTCTTGTATTCCCAGAATGCTTTGTTACATGAGGCAAGGCGTGTCACGCCACTGTGTAATGCTAAACATTACATTTCTCCTTTCCTTCAGTTAAGAAGCACACAATCAAGGTAGAGTAACTGGGAATAAGAAACAGCAACAATAGATACAATGCAACAAAATTTACACTGTTTAGAATATGCAAATAGACTTGAAAAATGGGTTATGTGCCTAATGCAACGTTCTTAACTTAAACGTTAAATAGCTAGATGTTCCAAAAGATTGAAAGTTCATAAATCTCAAACAACGTCTGTAAATCAATTTTCACATCATGGGGGAACAGTCATAACGAATATCCATAAAATACAATGTTTAAACACAGTTTAAAAATCAGTCGATCATCCCTAATCAAATCTCTTCAATGAGTCTCCTTGGGGGCACGGATACACGTGGAGACCTTCTAGGCATAGATTCAGTCAGGATTTCAGCATTTCCACCGGGGTCCACTGGGGAATCTGTGAACCCCTGAACCGAGACTGGAATAGGTGAAGGAGGGCTGCTGGGCTCAGCATCGAGGCCAACTGTCTCTCCCTCAAGTGCTGGACTGGTTCGGAGAGTTGTATCTTCAGCCAGAAGCTTCTTGAAGTAAGATGAATTACGTGTAACTTTTCGGTCATCGTTTTCTGCGGTTAACATACTGTGATGCTTCTTTGTGACAGTTAACGGGGTCGGATGATAGGGTGTTGACAGCTTTTGTTGCTTTGGCTGTTTCACTAGCACTGTGTCTCCGACCTGAATGTCACAATCTTTGATGGTTCTTCTTGACTCAGCTCTGGTCTTGATCTTGAGTTTCTGATGAGCATCCCTCTGGCGCATGGTTACAGGGTCATGACTTTCACCACTTGTCACGACAACAGGGTTGGGCAACTTGGTTCTAATTGGCCTGCCAAACAGGGCTGTAGCAGGGGCAACACCGGTAGTACAATGGGGTGTGGCACGATAGTTGCGAAGGAACTGATACATATCTTGTTTCCAGTGTGCAGTGGTGCGCAGTACTTTTCCAAAGGTTTTCATAAAGCGTTCCACTTCTCCATTGGCTTCGGGCCACAAAGGAGACACCTTTCGGTGCTTGAAACCGAGGTACTTAGCAAATTGTGCAAATTCGCTACCATTAAAGGGGGGACCGTTATCGGATTTTACCACTTGAGGTATCCCATAAGCAGCAAATATGCGGTCGAGCTTAGGAATCACTGTTTTGGCAGAGGTAGAGTGGACGATCTCGATCTCAGGAAATCTTGAGTAGTCATCGATTACAACAAGGACATAGTGTCCAGCAACTTCACAAAAATCAATGCTCACTTGTTCCCAGGGACCACTTGGCAAAAGAGTCATCTGCAAAGGCTCACGGGAAAACTTAGGCATTGCAACTTGACAGGGAGTACATCGTTTCACAATAGAATCAACTAGGCTGTCCATTCTTGGGAACCAGACCTTTGAGCGTAACAGGGTGCGAGTCTTAACTAGCCCTTGATGGCCCTCATGAGCCAACTTGACTACTTGCTTCTGAAGGGCATCAGGTATTACTATGCGACGTCCACGAAGTACAAGGTTGCCATCCACTGAGGTTAGCTCACTGCGGACATTGGCAAATATCTTGAGAGTATTTGGGTCCACTCCCTCCACTGGCTTCAGGTTATCCCACTGGCCAGTTGAGATGAGGCGCATTACTTCTTGAAGAGTGACATCTTTTCTGGTTGCTTCAATGATCTCTTCTCTGCTCAAGGCCTTGGGTGTGGCTTGAGACATCACGAAGTTGACATACTGCTCTGCAGACTCTGCGATGAGATCACAATTCGTGTCACTCTGGAGATGCCTCGAGATGTAATCTGCTGGATTCAGGTCACCTCTTGCATAGAACACGTCGAAGTTGAACGATTGCAGCTTGAGACGCCAATTCTCAATCCTGGCTGACGCTTGGGAAGTAGCGCTGTTGAAGATGGATAACAATGGCTTGTGATCTGTCACGACTTTGAAGTGACTTCCAGGAGGTAAATACGGAAGTGATGACAACCCCATGCGATTGCCAATGCCTCACGCTCGATTTGAGAGTAACGCCTTTCCACACTTGAGAGGGCTTTGCTGGCGTAGGAGATCACTTTGCCATCTTGAGTTAACACTGCGCCTAATCCAACAGGACTGGCATCCACGAGCAGGATGGACTTCTTACTAGGGTCGAAATAAGCCATTACTTCATCTGAGGTGAGACTACGCTTGAGTCTATCTAATGCTGCTTGGTGAACATCTTCCCATTTGAATTCAACGCCCTTGTGAGTGAGGTTGCGCAAAGGAGCCACAATGTCTGCGTAATCACGTATGAAGCGAGACACATAGTTGGTCATGCCCAACAGGCTGCGCACATCACTCACTGAGGTAGGTGCCTCTGCCTGCTTGATCGCTTCCACTTTTGCAGGGTCGGGCGACATTCCATCTGCACTAAAAACCATGCCAAAAAACTCAATACGTGGCATGTAAAACTGACACTTTCCTTTATTCAGAGTCAAGTTCAACTCCTTGAAACGGGTTAGAACTGCATGCAAGGTCTTATCATGGTCTTCCGTGTTAACTCCATAGATGATGACATCATCGCTAATGTTCTTGACATTGGGAATGTCACTAATAGCAGGAGCAATCACATTTTGAAATTTTTCAGCTGCGGCATTTATTCCAAAACTTAGGCGTTTATACCTGAACAGACCAAAATGAGTGGAGAATGTGGTGATATGCCTGGAGTCTGGGTGCAGGACAAGCTGATGATATCCTTGATTGAGATCTAGCTTGCTAAACACCTTGGCACCGTTGAGGTCGTGTACCACTTCATCAAGGGTGGGCATGAGGTGTCTTTCTCGGATTATTGCTTTATTAGCTTCCCTCATGTCCACACACAAGCGTACGCCACCAGGCTGTTTGAGCTTGGGCACCAAGACCACAGGAGATACCCATGGGGTGGGTCCATCAGACGGCTCAATAATATCCTGTTGTAACAGGGATTCAACACAAGCTTCAAGATTCTTTCTTTGATGAAATGGGATACGTCTGTGTGATTGATGAACAGGTTTCACATTCTCATCAATATGCAATTTGACCTCAACACTCTTCATCTTTCCAAGCCCACTAAAAAGACTAGGGTAATTTTGAAACACATTCCTTTCCACAGACACCGCGTTTGCAATTTGCAGTATCCCCAAGTCTGTAGCAGTTGTGTATCCAAGAAGAGATGTTTTGCCATCTACCACAAGAAACTCAGAGTCAACTGAATGACACTTGGATTCCACTAAGGCCTTGAATTTACCCAGCACGGGAAGGGGTTTAGATGAGTTGAAAGCATACACTTCAGTATCACAAAGTTCTAGTCTCCTATTCAACATCTTCGACACATCATGACTCACAATGTTCACACTGGCTCCAGAGTCCACTAAGAACTTGCAGATAACACCATTGACCTTTAATGACACAAAAGGAGCACTGACCTTGGTAGGGGAATCCAACGTAAATGTGTATTCATCACCTGAACTCGACGGCGATGAGCGTGGCTTTGACTCTTCGTTCACTCGGTTGACAGTTCGCGGGGGCTTGAAGTTTCGACGTCTTTGCTTCCTGTTTCCTTTTCGAGGTGTTCCACCCTTCCCAGGAGACTGACCCTTTTGAGAGCCTCGACAACACCGCGCATAATGGCCATATTTTTGGCAAGAGTTGCACTTTCGATTCTGAGCAGGACACCCAGCTTTAGCATCGTGGGGCCAGCTTCCACCACATTTAAAACAACGAGCCGTCTTGTCCTGTGTTTTGGACTCCTGAGGAAATACAGCATTGGCACTTCCGGGAGATTCTATGTCAGTCGCTTGCTGTTCCGAGACCTCCAACGCTCTTGCTTCGGCTAATAGGGCTTCGAGTGTCATAGTCGAATCCCTCAGCGCTTTCCGGCGAAGACGCTGCGAAGTGCACGACTGAATTATTTGAGATTTAACTTCCTTATCGACATCATGAAATTCACATGTAGCTGCCAACTGCCGCAATCGAGAGTGATACGAGTTCATGGTTTCACCCAAGCTTTGTTTCGCCTGCCGAAACGTGTATATCTCAAATTCCACATTCTTCTTCGGGTCAAAGTACGCATTCAGCTTCGTTTTGGCCGTTTCGAAATCTTCACCCGTGTCCGGTAGAGTGTCAAAAATTTCAGATACTTCCTCTCCGGCGTAGTACAGTAAAAGAGCTCTCTGTCTCTTCTTATCACTAATAGCAGCGGCAATAAAGAGGTTTTCGAGACGTTTTATCCACTTTCGCCAACGTTGTGCAATCGCGCCATCCGAATGTACTGATATGTCAAACGCTTCGAAGGTTGGAATCGCTGTAGCCATCACAACGAGTACACACTCGGTCACAAAGATAGTTATGAGTGTTTTGGAGCGATTTGCCGATCCTCGTCGCCAATGTAGTGTTCCGAACGAAGGTATGAATCACAGAAGACAACACAAAGTCAACACACCGGCCATATACATGAAACACGTGTACAATCTATTTCTTGTATTCCCAGAATGCTTTGTTACATGAGGCAAGGCGTGTCACGCCACTGTGTAATGCTAAACATTACACTTCTCAAGATTTCTCTTTTGAATGGTTAAATGGAGCAGTTTTTGGTGGTCATATTGGGTGGTTAAAAGGAGGCAGGATTTAGTGTTATTTTGGGTAACCACAAATGGGCAGTATTAGCGCTGTTTTGAATGGTTTAAGAAGGATAATTTGCTTTTTATTTAAATGGTTAAAAAGGGTCGCTTTTGGATAGGCATTCTAATTATTCACTACAGATATTCACTACGGTGGTGCTCTCATTATTTAATCATTAAATAATAATAATAATAATAATAATAATAATAATAATAATAATAATAATAATAATGATAACAATGCTATGTTTTTTTTTCAAAACTGTTAGGAAAAAGTTCCCGTAGAATATTTCTTTAATAAAGAGTCTTTTCATTTGTAAATTCACAGTTTCCTTATATGGAAATAGATGCCAGTACTAACAAAGGTCCTTTCTTAAAATCATTTCAGTTCTCAGAGAGGAACCGTCATGCTTTGCAACTGATCACCTACGTTGGTCTCAGTGTGTCCTTAATAGGAGAGACGATTACAATTGTTACTTATTTCATGTTGCTGTGAGTATGATAAAAAAAAGGAATAATGGTTTTAGTATACTCTAACTCTTTCGCTACTGAAGTTTATCATCCAATCTTGAATCATGAATGATTTTTGATTTTTTGCACAGCTGTTCCAGATACGATCAACAGAGCCATGTACATGTCAATCTTGTTGGAGCTTTAGCCATGGCCCAGCTGGTGTTTCTTGCTGGAATAGACGCTACACATGAACAGGTTAAAACAACCCTGGTTTAACCAACATTTAATACATATCCTTAACAAATACAACTATTGCATGTCTGTAAACTTCACCATTTTCTTCCCTGCCAGGTGTTGTGCGTATCTGTGGCAGCGTTCATTCATTACTTCTACCTGGTATCGTTCTGTTGGATGTTAATTGAAGGCATCATGTTGTATCAATTGATAGTTGAAGTTTACGACCCGGGACTGAACATGATTCTGTGTTACTGTTTCTCATTAGGTGAGAGTAAACTAACGAGATTTTATTAATATAATGACACGAGTACTTTACTGCAAAATACATCACTTACAATATTCATATGACTACATATGGGAACTAAGTGACATATTTTCCAAATACTCACACGTGAAGATATTGATGACGTCATGGCCAGGTTTTCACGCTCAATTTTTGTAATGGCAAGCAAAGGCCTTGTCAAAGTCACCCCTC
The DNA here is from genome assembly GCA_949710005.1 of Ricordea florida. Lineage (NCBI taxonomy): Eukaryota > Metazoa > Cnidaria > Anthozoa > Corallimorpharia > Ricordeidae > Ricordea > Ricordea florida. The sequence goes on along the minus strand of OX453276.1, from coordinate 2,327,581 downwards.
GAAAGTAAATTTCATATCTCAGCACCGCCGGATAATATCCTCTTTATTTTATTCGTTGTATTTGTAGTCAAGCGAGCGGGCAAAATACGCCAAATCCTGCAGTGTGATTGGTTACCCAAAAGAGCAAGATACAACTATCTTTAGCTAAGGTAATAAACGAGTTTTATTACATGATGCTACGGATAATTTGGTTTTGTGGTACCTGATGAAAACGTCCCCCTCTCTATTTGACCAACAGTGTATTGAAAAAGCTGCACATCGACCGTTTTTAGGGAACAAAGGATTTTGTAATTAATCACAATATTCCAACCTACCCAAGTGTCTTCCACTATAGGTACTTGCACTTTAATTCTCCGTTGCAGGTTCGTTCATCTAAAATGGTTTTTACATTGACATTTATACATTTTAAGGTTTTCCTGGTATTGTGGTGGGAGGATCTTTAGCCATTGCGAACTTTGTGGCTGGTGGAATTCATCAATACACTGACTCAAGCTGGTGAGTTTAATTTATAAAACTGCATACTAAACTACTCTTCACATCATACACAACCCTAGTGCAGTAACTGTTGGCAATGACAGTAATTTGTAGCAAGAGAAAATGAGGAAAGAGAACATAACCCCGTCTGATATGATAAGGGGACAGAATCTATTTTTAGCGCGGAATCTATTTACATCTCGTTCCATGGCTGCGCGGTTTCCACATGGCGCATTGAAATTACAACCACGTGATGAGAAGGTCATCAGCCATTGGTCAGTTGAAATAGTTTCCAGATCTAAAAATAGATTCTGTGCCCTTATCATAGTGAGAGAACCCAGTATGCAAGATACGTTCTCTTCCCTCGTTTTCTCTTGCTTGTAGTGTTTTTACTAGACATGCTACTTTTTCATTTTTTTTCACGCTGTGTTGGTGAATCATGAAAACAGATGGTCCAATTTAACATTTAAATCTGTTTTTCTACCCGTCAGCACAAAATTAACACCAGGGGTAATAATTTAAAAACATAAATGAAATCAATGAGGAATCAATAGGTTATCGGTGGTTAATCAGTTGATTAGTTATTCATGATATCTTCTAATTAATGAGTAATCGATGAATAATCGATAGGCCACCAAATCTTTTAGGGACGGACCATTAGAAAAGTGATGGGGGGGAGGGTGGGGAATTTTCAGCTTGCACGAATTTTTTTTCTACGTATGAAAAAGTCACAATTGGACCTTCCTTCTGCATGATTTTTTTTTACCTTCTTCTTTGCATGAATTTTTTTCTTGGCACTTTCCCTTGCATGAAATTTTTTTTTTCCAACCCCCCCCCCCCATCACTTTTCTTATGGTCCGTCCCTTAATATGCTTGTTTTAAGAAACAAACATACTTTACATGTTCAACTCCTCTATGCTGACTATTAGTCTTACGAACCTTTAACGTAATTTTTATAACCGGAAGTAAATTATGATAAAGATATTAATATGTGAGATGTGCTGCCTTGTGTTACATTTGTACTCCATTACTAATCGATACATAATCAATAGGGGGTGGTGGTGGTACCCATCCCGCTTCCCAGTGCTCAAATCTTATTCCAACTGGCAGAATTCGGAAAAAAATTCCCATTCCCAGTGACTTAAATCCCATTTTCGCAGGGTCAATCCCAATTCCCATTTTACCCTTTCAGGACACTCACTATTAGAAGGTGACGGCCATTTGAAAGAACTCTTGCTGTCAAGAATAGCAAAATGACATTCTCTAACAGTGGCGCAATATATGTCTGTATTTACGTTTTAGGTGTTGGCTGTCGACGGAGCATTACTTCATTTGGTCTTTCGTGGGACCAGTATTATTGATCGTAGCGGTACGTATTGCATACTCACAAGGTTGAATATTAATAGTAGAGTCCAGATTTTATATCTCTGCCAGCCTCTTGTTACTCACAGATTACGTTATCAGAGCGAGACTAACGCTCCACACGTCAAATTTCCTTTCATCTTACGGTGGTAAAACGTTCATCGTCTCACTGGATAAATCATTTCAGATAAAACAAATCGGATGAAATACCCGCATGTTTTGTTCATCCCTAGTTTCTGCTTCCAAATCGTTTTATATGAGAAGTTATATACAAACCTACAGACAGTAAAATTATATTATACGACCACAAAACATGTGCGTTATTGACCATGCGTGAAGTCAATATGGACGCATATTAACTTAGTTCAGTTTTTGCGTTTTATTGACCGAGACGTCAATAAACGCAAAAAAAGGACGAGGCCAATACCCGGCTATCTTTAGCGAACAAGCTTGGTCAATAAGGGATTTATTAGAAAGCTATTTTGTTTTCTTTCGCACTAGTAGCAAATCAGAACTCAAGACTCCCCTTATCTTACCCGCCCGCCATATAACAAGAAAATGTATTTTTCCTCTGTCTAGGTAATCTTAAAATAGTAGTAGCCCTATTTGTTCGACCAGACCTCATGGAACGTTTTACGTTAGTGTTGATTACAACTGACTAGCTGAACTGAAAATATTCTTTTTTCGCAGATCAATATCGTATTGTTCACCTGCGTAGCAAAAGAGATAGTGTCAATGCCAAGAACAGAGTTGGCCAGAATGAATTCAGTAAGGTACGCTGCAAAAGGCCCGACCATAAAGCTCTGTGCAAAAGAAAAATTAATGTACTATACACTGTACGGTGGTCCTAAAGTTTTCATTTGTGTATCAAACCATGCAGTGTGACCATTCTTTGGAACGCTACTGAACAGTACTGTACTGTGGTACTGTTTGTTTTACTATACACTGTGGTTCTAACTTTTTCATCTGTGGATCAAACCATGTAGTGTGACCATTCCTTGTAAAGCTATTGAACAGTACTGTACTGTGGTACTGTTTGTTTTACTATACATTGTGGTTCTAACTTTTTCATCTGTGGATCAAACCATGCAGTGTGACCATTCTTTGTGAAGCTACTGAACAGTACTGTACTGTGGTACTGTTTGTTTTACTATACAGTGTGGTTCTAACTTTTTCATCTGTGGATCAAACTATGTAGTGTGACCATTCTTTGTAAAGCTACTGAACAGTACTGTACTGTGGTACTGTTTGTTTTACTATACATTGTGGTTCTAACTTTTTCATCTGTGGATCAAACCATGCAGTGTGACCATTCTTTGTAAAGCTACTGAACAGTACTGTACTGTGGTACTGTTTGTTTTACTATACAGTGTGGTTCTAACTTTTTCATCTGTGGATCAAACTATGTAGTGTGACCATTCTTTGTAAAGCTACTGAACAGTACTGTACTGTGGTACTGTTTGTTTTACTGTACAGTGTGGTTTCAACCTTGTTATCTGTATTTTAACCCATATAACGTGATTTTTATACATATTTTTACTGTGATACTTTAGGACGACCTTGAAAGCTTGCATTGTGTTATTTCCATTGCTGGGAGTCACGTGGTTAGCCGGGTTATTAAGTGTCACTCGCGCAGGCGTAGTATCGCAGTACGTCTTCACTGTTCTCAACTCTCTTCAGGTAATTGTTTCAAGAGTTCGTTTCCTACTCCTGATGCCTTCAATTTTATCGCCCCAACTTTTCCTTACAACTGTTTTGTATAGTATAGTATAGCATAGTATAGCACAGCATGGTATAGTATGGCATAGCATGGTATAGTATGGCATAAGAAAATGGGTAAATCAAACGAGTTGATTAAGTAAGTTATACCACCGTAAGGTAAAAAGGAGGTGCTGACGTTTCGAGCGTTAGCCCTTCGCTCGAAACGTCAGCACCTCCTTTTTACCTTACGGTGGTATAACTTACTTAATCAACTCGTTTGATTTACCCATTTTCTTGTGTTTCAACTTCCCACCGACGCAGCACCAGTTTCTTTAGAAACTATCCCCACAAGATAGTATGGCATAGTATGGTATAGTATGGCATAGCATGGTATAGCATTGCATAGCATAGCATAGCATAGTTAGGTATAGTATAGTATAGTATAGTATAGCATAGTATAGCACAGCATAGCATAGTATAGCACAGCATGGTACAGCATAGCATAGTATAGCATTGCATAGTATAGTATAGTATAGTATAGTATAATATAGTATAATATATTTAAGCAATAAACCGCAGTTTCTAAAGGTTTATCGGTGTAACAAGCCACGCGCGATGTTGGGAGAACAGGAGAAGAGTCGAGCTTGTAAATCACGAGCCGCAGGCCAGTGATTTACCTCTTCGAGGTTTCTTGCGCCGGTAAACCCACAGAAACTGCGGTTTCTTGCTGTTATATATAAACAAACTTTTTAATAAACTAACTTTTTCTATGGGCTTACCCGCACTATTACCCATAGGTTTTAGACCAATCAGCGCGCACGTAGTGTCTGAGTTATTTTATAAGGTATAGTACAAGATATATAGTATATAGGAGACACGGTAGTGTAGCTGTTAGCGTGCCAGACTTCCGAGCAGGAGGTCCGGAGTTCGAGCCCTGGTGATGGAACTGTGTTGTTTCCTTAGACAAGAAACTTAACTCCATATGGGTATAATGCTGGGGGTGACCCTTCGTTGGACTAGCATCCCATCCAGGGGAAAGTAATAATACTTTCAGGTACTCAATGCTACAGAAACCGGCCGTGTTGGTCTTAAGGCCCGTTTGCGCCTTTACCCCCCCCCCCCCCCCAAAAAAAAAGAAAAAAAAAGTATAACTTTGTCTAATGAGTGCTATATGCTTTTGGAAAGCCAATCAACTTAATTATCAGTGTAAATAGGCCTTCTAGGAACAGAATACCGACTTCACTATCTGACCATATCCACTGTGATTCCTAATTTTCGTTTTTATCTCAGGGACTACTGATTTTCTTGCTTCATTGTGTAAGAAATAGCGAGGTACGTGCAAAAAAAAAAAAACACATGCGGGAATATTTATTATTCTCTTCAATCTCGGTGAATAGTGGCAGAATATAAATTACATATTTCTTAAGCCCCTAAATCTCTCGGAGACAGCTGTAAAGCGAGAGTCGAAGCCAGCCATCTTTTTTTTTCTTAAACGGATTTCCCAGAATCTCCGACAATACATTCACCTCCTAGGTGAATAATTAGCAATTAGTTATATACCAACTCAGCAACCTTGGCATGAATACTGTAGGGGGCCTCGGGGTAACCCTTGTGCCAGTAAGTTTCGGTTTAACCCTATCATGCATGAATTAAGAGATGTAATGCCCAAAAATATTTCTCTTGAAAACTAAGTCACTTTGGATATGAAGAAGACACTTTCTTGAACCAAATGACAATATCATGTTGCCATGGCAACAAAGTTTCATGTTGTTGTGGAACAACAACATGCACAAACGGTCTCAAAAACACAAAAGTTTTCTTACAAGAAAACCTTTAATTACACTTAAATTTATATGCAACACATCAAAATTAAACAAGATATAATATTCAAGGATTAGTTCTTTAAAAAAATGCTGACTTGGCAGATACAGGTTCGTATCAATTCTTTTGTATATTCTACTCACTTAACTTTGTTTTAAAGTTTGAGACTCACAAAAATTAAAACAGGGCACAAATGTCCAAGAATGTTATTGCACAGCATGAAACACAGGAAAGCAATTTCTTGCTTTAACCAAACAGAGATGTACCCCGCATTTTGTACATTTTATGTGCGAGTAACCAGTTTTACAATGGCGGCAACGCTGTTGTTTGTCTTGTAACACTGGAAAGTGTCCAACTTGATCAATCTGAATATCCTTGGTTGGATTAGGAACTGATGCTGCCTTTCTCTTTCTGGAAGGTGTGGCAACAGGAACAGGCGGAGTTGAAGATGGTCTGCCTCTTTGTCGTACCGCCTCCCCACAGATTTTTCCTGCCTTACAAAGACTTGCAGCTAAGTCTGCCTGAAACTTCAGCAGGCAAAGCTGATTTTTAGCTGGCACATTTTTCTGATCCATGTGCCGCCTATACAACAGCCAACCATTGACAACAGCCACCCCAATGCAATAAAATACAATATGCATGTAGTATTTTGTTGACCGGTGACGGATCCGATACAAGGAAAGCAGCATGTCGCACAGGTCAACGCCACCCATGTGACAGTTGTACTCCACAACCATAGTTGGCCTTTCAATGTTAATGAACCTCCCCTCCTTCTTTGACCAACGCCGTGCTTGGGAAGCAAGATCATTTCCAACATAGTTAGAAACCATTTGCACCAAGCCATTGTCGAACCACCGAAGAACAGTTACACCCGAGTTAGCCTCGACAACATAATCAAAGGAACCACGGCCTTTCTTCTTCAATTCTTTTTCACTCAGCAAATGGTCAGCTGCACCTTTTAGGCGATCCTTTCGGATGGTGGCGACAGCCCAAAAGGCATCCTTTTTCAAGCAATTCATCAGGGCTATTGAGGAAAAGAAATTGTCAAAGAATACTTTATGGTTGACATTTCTAGGCAGTGTTCGAGTCAAGCGATACACAACATTACCACCCATGAGTAAATTTGGCTGGGCTTCTGCCTTACTTGATTTCCCTGTGTATATCTCAAAATCATAGACCATGCCACTAACTCCACATCTAGCCCAAACCTTAATGCCCCACTTGTTAGGTTTATTGGGCAGGTACTGCTTTAAACTTGTACGGCTCTTTGTAGGAATTATTTGCTCATCCACAGAGTGGTACTCCTCTTGAGGTACCTGCCTGCATTTTTCCACCAAAGAGTTGATAACGGGTCGTACCTTGAACAGTTTGTCATGATCCTCGTGAGTAACTGGAACATGTTTGGTGTTGTCATTACAATGAAAATACTGTTTTATTTTTTCAAATCGGTTGATTGACATGACATCTGCCACAGAAGGGACTCTGGTTTCACTGGACCAATACATCCTTATTTGTGGTAATTTAATGATTGACATCATTACCAGCACCCCCAAGTACATCTCCATTTCATCATGATCTACACATATCGACGATCCTGTTGATTGCACAGAGTATAAGTTTGTCTGTTCTGCTATGTGATCAATCAAGGCATCATCGAAGAAGTGCTTGAAGTACTGTAATGGCGTGTACTCCTCTACGGGTGGTGGAGGAAAAGGCTCTCCTTTAAAATTGACATCATACAAAACGGGTTGCCGCTTCCGCCATCGCATACTTTGGGTATTTCCACTGGTACCGGAACTCCCTGCAGCATTGTTTTCTTCAACAGCTCTTTCACCGTTATCACCACCACCTACCTCAGCATCACATTCGTCACCACTTTCCTCTGTGTCAGACTGTGAGGAATAATTGCTTTCATCTTCATCTATGCTAGCCAGTTCATCTTCGTTAGAATCACTTTCCCCATCACTCTCGTCAAAATTCGGCTCAATGACTGTGAAATGATTTCTTTCACGTTGGGCCCGAGCCCTTGCTCCATAAAAGGACCTTGTTGATATACCAGAAGGGCCAGATGTAGCCATTGCTTTACAAACCTAAAGAGTAAAATATAATGTAGTGAAAAATACAGTACTGTATATATCAGCATAGAATACATCTTAAGCATCAAATGTAATAAAATCACATGTGAAACCGGATAAAAAGCAAGAGATGAGAAGAAATAGTAATAATAAATTGATATCAACAGAAATTTTTCTAAAATAAGCTAACATAACAAAGCATGAAAACACAATTTAATGACAGCAAACTTTCACTTAAGGAGGTATGTTTGTTCTTTGTATGATCACACAGGTTCTCCTTCTAAAAACAATATTTTTACAACATAGAAATATAAAAAACAGAATGTCATCATGTAAAGGAAATTTGACCCCTTGCTGCATGTTGTTGTTCTGGAACAACAAATAGAATCAACCACGCTTCGACTCGATCATATTCATCACTTCAAATGTTTGTTTCCGATCTAAAAAACAGATCTTCAAAGACGCTAAAAAATTTTTTTCCGGCTTTCGAACGACAAAATTTGATTCCATAAAGAAGTTCCACTTACCTGGATCGTGAGAAGTCCACAGCAAGATCAACAGCACTCACATGTCTCCGGTAAAAACAACATGGCTTCCACTAAACCCAGTCTTCTCTCTGTGTATCCTATGCCCTTCCTCAGGACCCAACGTTCGTCAGCTAAATAATTATCACGTGGTTGTTTTGCGGAATGTTTGTTATGTTGTTGTGGAACCACAAAATGTATGAAAGGGTTAAGAAAAAACAAAATGGCGTCCAAGCTACCGAAATATTGCCACCTTCGGTCCTCACTTTACAGCATTTTCGAAGAGGTTTTACTAGGAAAATTAAGCAAAACACTACCACGATGAAATGTTAACCAGGGTAGAACCAAACAATAGCGCAAATGAACGACAGAAAACTGCACGTGCAAAATAAAACCCAGTGAGTCTTTTTGTCGTACGGATTACGCTTCAAGAATTAAATTTCTTAATCTCCCTACTGAGGTTGCTTTATTGTTATATACTAAAACAATTATTCTCTTCAATCTCTGTGAATAGTGGCTTAACGAATATTCTGGCAATGTGCACCTCGATTTCTGATTGCTCAGAAAGGTAGAGGTGGAGAGCCAATCAGATTGCTGAGTTTGTATATACTAACACAGATATTTTTAAACAGAAATCTATAAACAGAAGACTTGAAAACCGTTTTATCCTTCACTCTTAAGAAATAGAAACGTCTCTATCTTTGACACGTATATTAGGGCTTAAGTTTGGGAAATGAAGTCAAGCTTCGTTGTTTTTCATCGAATTTGTTTGTTTTTGACCTTCCCAGATCCAGGCAATGTGGAACAAGAGAATAATAAGACTGAAGAAAAGAGCAAGTTATTTCTTCAAATCAGGGATTCCACCACCTACCACTTCAACTCATAACAATTCATGCAAACAAGAAGCAACAGAAGAATGGAACCGTCGACAAAACAGAATAGCACCCATGGAAAGCTAGACGCAAATATAAATGTTTGTATCTGTTGTGGTTCAATTTTATCCATGGTTTGAATTTTATTTTCCTTTGTTTCAAACTCATTATAATACATTACCATACCAAAAAACAAAGGAAAATAAAATTAAAACCTAGGAAAAATTGAACCACACACACTACCAAAAAGAGGAATAATTGACAAGAAAAAACAATAATATATCGTCGTATACTCACAAAACTGTTTTAAATGTAAGCAATGAGCTTTAGAAATAAAGATTTGCTAACTCATCTCTGTAGTGAATTTAGTGTGTTTGTGTATGTACAGTCGAACCTCGCTATCTCGACCTCGATTGTCTCGAAATCAAGGTTCGACTGCCCATGACAATATTTCGATTCAAAAAGGTGTTTTACGTAAAACACGATCCAAAAACAAGTTCGAATGAAACATTAGGCGCTCGAGCTTTTTGAACGAGAATCAGTTTTAGATTTAAAATAGGAATTTGAGTTCAAAAGGGCGTTTCATGTAGCTTTGTTTGTTATTCATTTATTTTCGCCGAAAAAGCATAAACGTTTTTAACGATGATCATTGATGCGGACATGGATGACATGCAGATTATTTGCGCCCTTGCCAGAATTTTCCAGAAGCAATTCACTGGTCACATTTTCATTCCAGGTTAGAGGGATAGTTCCACCCCTCCCCTACCCCTCCCCCAGCGTCAACAAAGCAAAAGAGAATGTGAGTAACATTGTCTTAAAATCTTAATCGTTGCAGATGTCTTTCAAATTTGAAAACGGCGGATTTACTTCTAAAGAAACTGCCAACTTAATAATGCCTGTCATATTAAATGCCCTTCTGGGTAACTCTACATTTCATCAAGATGTTTGATTTTAAATTACTTGTCACTTTTCTGTCCTAACATAGTTTTCACATTTTCAACTGAATTTAAGTCCTTAATTTAGGCCTTAAGCGGATTGCCTCGTCAGTTACCCACATAATGTGTTTTCAGGGTTTAATGCAATCTAAAGAAAGTCTAAAAAGTAAAAATGAAAGTTAAAATTCATAACTCGTTTCATTAGGTCGTGATAAAAACGAATTTCGTCTATTTAACAGGATATCCTGGTGTTGGTTTAAACTCACAAAAGTAAATATTAGCGCAATAAATATTCTTCATATTCTCACGTTCGCTTTCTAATAACAAGGTGGCAAACCTGTACTAACACAGAAATGAAGTATATCGAGTTGATTTAATATAAAAGCATAGTTTATATCGTAGTCTGTTGAGTAGGAAATGAGAATTTGCAGAAACAGCAATGTAATGAAAAACTAAATAATTTTTAAATTGAAATTTGTTTTTCTTAAGGTGAAAGCTATAACGCCGGGCAGACAAATAAAGACAGCTCGGCGACAAAAGTGAAGAGTATAGATATGATATGCACGCTCAAAATAAGACGTTAACCAACGTCGCTGTTCATTCATCATCAAGCGACTCCAACACAACCGGCAGACGTATTTTCTGTTGCTATACCGAAAACGAAGTAGTTGACGGTTTTGCGATGAGACTCCCGTGGCGGATTGGATTTCTTTTACAAGGTTTTTGAACGGGGGAAAAAACGGACCCCGACATTTATATGGTGGTACTGACATTGGTGGACCAAAGTATCGCATCAGTGAACGTGAGTGGAATTTTCAGTTGATGGGCATTGTCTTAAGCTGGATTCGCTAGAAACAGCACGGAAAATCTCCACATTGGAAAACGGACGGAGATATAAAATGTTTGAATTTTTGACCGTGAATAGTGGTGTATAATCTATCTCCTTGGGTCAAGTGGAAGAATTGCAACATTTTCTTATTTTCGAAAAGAGGTCAAAACAGCATGGTATATTTCGACGTTGGAAAACGGAAGATTTGAAAGTTCGAACTTTCGACTGTGTACAGTGGCGTATAATTCACCTCCTCCGACAGCAGAAATGCCGTACCAGGAAGTTTTGATGCAACGTAGCCAACAGTCTGTTATTGTTGAATCATTGCTGTTTTTACTCATCGATATAGTTGCTATAGTGGGGAATTTATTCGTGATCACGGCCATTTCAAGAAACCCAGGACTGCGAAGCATCACTCACTGGCACATCCTCTCGCTGGCGATATTTGATTGGTTCATGGCAGTCACATGCATGCCACTGACGCTAGGCGCCGCCATTACAGGTCAGTGGGTGTATGGCGAAACGATTTGTCAAATCCAGGGTCAAGTGATCAATATTTGGATGGCTTATTCTTTGATGATTGTTTCCGTGACCGCGGTGAATCGATATTACCGAGTTGTGCGTCCTGTAAGGTACAGAAAAATCTTCACAAGAAAGTTCGCATTGTTTGTGGCAATCGCATCTCTCGCAGTGTCTGCCGCGATGTCTCTTGGATTGGTATTTCTCGGAAACGGTTGGTTCCAATTTGCACCTCATTTCTTTTGCATTCCCGCGTTCTCAGACCCTTCCACGCAAAGAATAGTCCTCCTACCGTGTTTCCTAACCTTTATAATAACTCCGCTGACCGTGGTATTGCTGTCGTATTTCAAAGTCTACCGAGCAGTGCACCAGCACACAGTGCTGGTGGGTCCAAGTTTAAGGGGAGCCCAGTCCCCTCGACAGAACCACGGCCTTCCGACATGTCGTGTGGAAGACATTCGAATCTCAAAGATGATTTTCGCCATTGTTCTTGTGTTTTGCATTCTGTGGGTTCCAGTTTGTGTGGTCGGCGTTTTATATGTCAGTGGATTCTCTCTTCCTCGTTGGGTACACTTGATGTACGATTACTTACTGTTCATTACCGCTGCCACAAATCCTCTTATATACGGGCTCTTAAATAAAGCCTTTAGAGATGAGTATGCAAAAATATTCAGGTGCCGAGATTCCAATATTTAATTTGAAATATAAGTATCAAATAAATAAATATTGATAAAATATTATATCATATGAGCAGAAAATGAAACAGATTCCTAGTAAGGTTATAATTTATATAAAAAACAAGCAACCTTGGAATATATCAAGGAAATATTTTCTTCTATCAACGAAAACATCCAACGTGAACTCTTTGTGTCACGTTACTGTTCCTGAAAAGCACTGTGCTGTGTTCTTCTAAACATTGTGGTTCGAATTCTCTTCTTCTGTGGATCAAATCATGCAGCGTGAGCAATCTATGAAAAGCTCCTGAACAGTACTGTACATTGGTACTGTTTAATTTGTTCTACTATACAGTGTGGTTCTAACTTTTTCATCTCTGGATCAAACCATGCAGCGTGACCATTCTTTGTAAAGCTACTGAACAGAACTGTACTGTGGTACTGTTTGTTTTACTATACAGTGTGGTTCTAACTTTTTCATCTCTGGATCAAACCATGCAGCGTGACCATTCTTTGTAAAGCTACTGAACAGAACTGTACTGTGGTACTGTTTGTTTTACTATACAGTGTGGTTCTAACTTTTTCATCTGTGGATCAAACCATGCAGTGTGACCATTCTTTGTAAAGCTACTGAACAGAACTGTACTGTGGTACTGTTTGTTTTACTATACAGTGTGGTTCTACATTTTTCATCTGTGTAACCATTGTCTGAACAGTACTGTACTGTAATTTGTTTTGGTTCTAACTTTTTCCCCTGTAGGTTAAAGCGTGGAGAGTAGCCATTCTATGAAAAGCCATTGTTCTGTGGCAATGTCATATTTTTGGATGAAATCTCAGATTAAAAAAAATGAAGCTTTGGTATTGGTACCTACGACAAATTTAACTCAAGTTTAATTTTTATCAAACTGAATTATACACTCCTGATATGAAAGGAACGTTTGAATACGAAGCCATACAGCATTTGTATGCGAACTCTTTTTTGGTGATCACTTTCGTTATTCTCATAATCTGAATGGTTGATAAACAGCGAATATTGAAATGAGAAATTAGATGCGAAATGTTAGAGTAGTACAATCTTCTGCTATGTTATGCAAAACCAAACATTTCTCATTGAAGCTGCAATGATAGTTAACCCTTAACGTCCTAGTAGTGACCAGCATCCAATTTCTCATTACAATATTCACTGTTCATCAACCATTCAGCCTAGGTTATGAGAATAACGAAAATGATCACCAAGAGTTGTATTGATATCTAAACAAATTCTTCTCATTAGTAACATAACAAATATAAGAGAACAGTTAGGAGAAAAAGAATATTGATATTGGGGCTTAAAGGGTTAATTCCTTCAGTCTTTCGCTATCGTAAATGTCTCGACAGATATTGCCATATTGGCAAAAATTCCTGCACAGCAAAAGTATAAAAAGTAATCATGCACAGTGGACCAGGAGAGAAAAGACGGACATTTTCAGTAAAGGAAAAACAATTCCTAACAAGACAAAATTGCCTAACCCCTCTCAAAAAAATGGCTTGATGGTTAATTCTTGAAAAGCCCGATACTTTCCGGACAGATTTTGGTTAGTTTGGTAACGAAAGTGTTCTTGTCTATTGAACTTTGCCAGAGAGAGGAATACTTTTTTCTTCAGGACGTGGTAAAACAGGTTTGTAGAATTGGTTTTCGGAGCCCAAAAGTTTTCAGGTCCACAGTGAAACGCGTGCAGTTCCAGGATCTTAATTTGTTTTTAAGTTAACTTTACGCATCCTCGGACTTAGGAAATGGCGTGGAAGACCTTTCCGTAGCCGACCTACCAGTCGACATTCACTCGCCCTTTCGGGTTCGGATGGTACCAATATGCGGCTCCATGGTAAGGCAAAAACTATCACTTTGCCTTCTACGGCGCACTAGAGTCAAATCTATAGAAAACTCTGTCAAAAGTTCAGATTAAGATGGATGTGAAAGTTTAAATCAATACTCCAAAAGGACTTACTTCTTCGTGCGAGTTGCAGTACAGAATAGAGGTTCTATGAACACAGTTGGGTAAAGTTTTGATTTGCGTGAACAACTGCTCGAATAGAGTTCTGTCTGCCAGTAAATATGAACTTATTTATCTCATTGAATTGTGGTACTGCTGAAGCCACTGAACAGTATTTTAACAAATCCTGGACTAACAAGTATTAGTATCACCCAACTAGTGGACTTATGTAAATGCCGCAATCTGATTGGCTACGCTACTAGAGGTCTATTAGTAATAGTCCTCGAGTAGCGAAATTCGTGGCGCTTCCTTTTGTTTTATTCCCAAATAAATCTTTCTTCAACTTGCATTTGCTAACTTTATTATTGCTTTTTCTGTCCGACTAGTTGGGTGATACTAAAACAATTAGACCCTTCGCCCTCAAGGGCTACAGGTCAATAGCCCATTCGGCTTCGCCTCATGGGCTATTGACCCGTAGCCCTTGCAGGCTACGGGTCTAATTGTTAATTAATAGATGAAATCCCGCAGACAGAATTTCGCGCGAATAGTCACAATCGTACGAGTAAAAAATGTTCAACCAAGGAATAGTTTTGATGAACGACTCGCAAACGAATAGTGCTTTTGACTGTTAAAGTTTCTCAAAGCAAAACCATTTTCCCGTTTAGCACCAGTAGTCGAGCTCATTAGCTTAAACCCTTTTTAATTGAGCAAACAATGAATTTGTTTTACTGAGGAGTAGTGTCAGTGGATCAAAGCCAAAACCAAACCGAAATCTAGGTCAATTCACAAAAACACGAACTCGGCGCCTTCGGGGAATTGTCCAAATTAACTTCATACATAAAATGGAATTTGCTCGTCTTAATTTAAAATTACTAGGAATAGTAAAAAATAAAGAACTGTAACACCCAACTGCTCTGGAATGAAAATGAAACAAAAAAAAAAGCCTCCAGAGATTCTCTGTGTTGGTGATGGGGTAACAACTTTAATAAGGTTCCGTATGTCACCTGATGAAAACCATAGCACCAATCATTTTGTTTGAAGGGAGGAAATGGGGCATATAATTCATGGTAGGCCACCATATAGTCTTCCAGGGTGTACAGGGGCATACAGTGGTTTGCAGGGAAGTATAACAAGGTGTTCACTGGTTAGCATTATATGGCTGGGAGACTATATGGTGGCCTACCATGAATTATATGCCGGAAATGGTGATCCAAGATCATTCAATCGGGACCCCACTGATAACAGTACATTTGCACTGAAGGGCTATCCAGTGTAAAATTGCTTATTATTATTATTATAATTATAATTATTATTGCAGACGATACCACTGCAGACTAGCACAACTTTTGGCAATGAAGAAAGGAGAACACTACTCCACGACTGTCGCTTGGGTCAGGACAAAAGTCTCCTTTGCAATTTTAAGATCAGCGATTCTGTGCCTCAGAGGTTCACGAACTATCAGAAGAAAGAACAATCTTAACATTAATGACATTGACATGGAAATAGATAAAGGTCAAGCACGGATGCAATAGTTATAGCGAGCATAATACGTATAGAATTTCTACAGCTTTTCTTTTTTTTTTATATTCACTATTTGTAAAATTTTGGTTTTGAAATATTTATTTAAAGACGTAAATGAAAATCAGATTTTTTTTTTTTTACGAACAGAAATATGTAAATAAGTTTATATTTTGTAAATAGTTCACCTTAGTTTTGTAATATTTTAACTCGTGTACATAGGTAGGCTATTGAAATTTTTACTGACATTTTTATAATAAACTGGTGCCTATTTTTAAAAAATAATTATTATTATTATTAATATTATTATTATTATCATTATTATTAGTATTATGGAGCATAAAAGAAATCGATGGATCGTTGTTCAGAGTTGATTCATCGGTTTGATATATTTCTTTTTGCGGCACTGTCCTCTGGAATCCATCAGGAAGATTCAAAGCTTTGGTCTTTGAACCAATTACAATCAAAATATTTCCTGTTGGTAGGTCAATAAGTATGATACATACTCGTTTATACATCCATCAGTCAGCTTTCACGTTTTAATGCCATTCAGATGATAACACTGATTAAATTTAACAATGCAGTTAACATAACGGGAAACGACACAGCAATTTACATAGCCTTCGAAACCGTCTCCCCCCCCCACCCCCCCCAACTAAGGAGTCATTTTACATTATACAGTCACGCCTTGGACCCAGGCCACAATTAAAACCAAAGCGTCTCTAGCACTCATGACATCACACGGTCACATGACAGCACAGAGAGTCTTGTAAATGAATAACAGAGGAGTCTTTCTTTCTCCAGGTTGAAAGTTTGGTCTGTTACGGATCTTGTGTTAGATTTAAATCAGGAATACTTCCTCCTCTGCCACCATGATTTGATTGGCGTCCTGCATGACTTGCAAAGCGGAAGCAATTTCTTGATCACTAAACCTCTTGTCATGCTTCACTAATTCTCTGATTGTGGACAGTGGTAATTTTTGAGCGTGCGCAGATGAGAAAGCGTCCAACAAAGAGGATTTGAATTCACTGAGCCTAAAAAGAAAACACAGGATTCAAATAATTACACAACCACGAGTACAGGATTATTCTAAGCTGTAATAATGTTTGTTTAACTTTTTCATCTGTAAATCAAACCATGCAGACCATGATCCCAAAGTGTGACCATTCTTTGGAAAGCTACTGAAAAGTACTATACTGTGGAACTGTTTGTTGTGCTATACAGTGTGGTTCTAACTTTTTCATCTGTGGATCAAACCATGCAGTGTGACCACTCTTTGTAAAGCTACTGAACAGTACTGTACTGTAGCACTCTTTGTTTTACTATACAGTGTGATTTTAACTTTTTCATCTTTGGATAAAACCATGAGTTTGACCATTCTATGGAGAGCCACTGAACAGTACTGGTACAGTTTGTTTGACAGTTCATCTTACCTGTCCGCTGACATTGTCACTGGCGCGGTATCTTCGCTTGTGTCCATGGCTTCTTCAGTGTCGCTGGTCTTTGTAGAACGACGCCGTTTTATCTTCTCAACAACATCTGACATAAAAATACCCCAGTGTTTGATCGCTACCAATTATGTAGAGGGAGAGGAAACTTAATATTCCATAGGGGAGGGGGCAGGGCCAACATTTGCGCTCTCAATGGTGTCTTCTCCAGTTGGGAAATGGGAAACGAATGGTAGACTACATCACTGTTCACAACGATGCTTCACGAGTTCTGTGGGTTTTGACCATGAGCCTTGCGGCGTTTTACGACTCTGCTAGCAGCAGGACGTACGGTCCTCATACGGGGATTTATGTCATAATGTTATCCAAAAGAGGAGCGCGCGAGGAGTCTGTACAAGTCAGTGACGACTTTGCATTGACTAAGCTTGCGGTTCGTGATGGGGAATATTGGCTTTTGGTTGCAATGAAAGCGGGAACCACGCGAAGCCAGGTCCACGGGCTTACACTGGCTGTGGTAAGCAAGGTTATTCAGTAGTTTACTTCGTGGGATAAGTAGTTTAATACGTGGAACATTTTCCCGGAAAAATAACACTAGCGTTTAAGTTGTACAGTTCGTCCCATTCATGTTGATTCCGATAATATTTTTGGACTACATGCCTACATTTACCATACAAAGGATATTTAAGCGAGGTATAAAGACTTTCCCTCACAGCTTTTTGCATTTAGTAATTTGTAATTCACGGGAGGAAAAGATACACGTACACAGACAGTTATTGTACTCGACAATTCAGATTCGGGATGATAAAAGGCACTGACCTTCGCTTTCTTGTTCGCCTTCATCGCTTTCAAAATCGTAAGGATCGTAGCCTTTCTCTCCTTTCGTCTTCCTTGCAACTTTTTGTTTCTTGGCCGGAGTTTTTCTTGTACTGCAAACACAACAACGACAACAACAACAAATTGAATGAATGAAGCAATAAAAAAGCCAGGTGAAAAACTGTCGAATTTTAGAAAAGATTCATTGCTCAGCATCGATATATTCAATATATTATCATAATTTCAACCATTAAGTTTAACCATTCTCTTTTCCCAATTTGATGACTGCAGTGGATAAATAATCTATTTTATGATAAAGAAACTTCACTCTTCCAGTCGATTTGCTATTCAGTGACTGGACAGTGTAACTAACCTTATCTATGATTGGGCGTTGGAACTACCTTTCTTCGCGACTGGTTAAGTAACTGAGCGTTGTAACTAACGTCGTCTGTGATTGGGCATTGGAGCTGTAGCCTTTTGTGATTGGCTATGAGTAAACAGCATAACTAACCTCTTCTGTGATTGGCTGGTTTCTGCTTCCTCTTCCTCTTCTTCACTCTGTTCTCCATCGGTGTCTTCCTTCTTCCTTTTGTTCTTTTCTCTTTTCTCCACCTGGCCAAAGAGACATTTCCAAAGTTGAAACTTGTAAAAGATAAATGTGGGCAAACTATAAACTTTCAAAAGTCAATAGTTCATGGTATTTTTTTTTCAATTGGTTGCCAAGCAATCAGTGCACATGCATTAGGAAAAAACGAGAGGAGGGAACGTCTACGACAGCCTGACACAAATCGTGTTATGTGACGTCACCCTTTAGCACGAAAATATGTAATGCTTTTTCATTGGCGAGCTACTTTCTCAATACTTACATGAACTCTGATTGGCTTAAGTCTGTTATAGCCTCGTGAGAACCATAAAAGAAAATGACGGGCGAACCGTGTTCTCGCACAACAACGAGCTGTATTGCGGCTTTGAATTTTTCTTGTGCGGCTCTCGGAATAGAAAAATTTCATGAAGAACAGCAGAATGCCATCGATTAGTTTTTTGAAGGGAAGGATATCTTCGGTTCTCTGGGTATCAAACACTAACCTTGTGGAAGTAAGCAAATGACACCATATCAATTGCAGCATCAGCATCATCCTAAACGTAAAATAGCAAAGAAAAAAATTTGTGTGTTTTCTCACAAATTGTAACTGTGTTAATGAAGATGAGGATTGACATATTACCCATAAGAATTATCTTCTGCTACGTGAGTGAACTACGAAAAATGGACGGAAAGTTCCAATTCGTTCAAATATGAGAATTTGATGCATCAGTTACCTTCTAAATAAATCAAAAAAATAAATGGACCGATTAGAGAGCAGTGAGAGGACAACCTTTAATTGGAAAATGTCCTCTGATGATTTAAGCCATTGCGTTATAACATTACAATAGAGTATTTAACATTATGGTCAGAGGAATACATGAAAATAATAAATAAAGAAAAAACGAATGGGTGCCACTTCTCCTCACTTGCAGTTAATAGCTGAATTACCGGTATTGAGGAACCAGAGGGTGAGATCATACATCAGCATATAGAAGGCGCCTCTAGCAGCCACCTCACTCCATAGATAAACTCACCCCACCCGCCCAGACCAATGACGGCACAAGTCAGCTAGACCATGACACCGGGAACAAGCCCTACTCTTTTTGAACAGTGCCATGGGTTCTTTTACGTCCCACATTCATGAATCAATTATAAAGAGTTGTTAGACGGGACCTACGGTTTATCGTCCTTATCCGAAAAGACTAGAAAGTCTAACCATTTACAGATGTTATGACAAAGGTAGCACTTTCTACTCAAATATTTGTGTAAGACCCTGAGTGTTGGTCCGGCCGAGGTTTGAATCCACGACCTCCTGCACGCTAGTCCGTTGCTCTACCAACTAGCTAACCTGAGTTGGCGGTAAAAAAATGAGTGAGTTGACTGCGTTTCATGCAGGAAAAAAGCTACTAATTTAGAAAGCATTACACTCACCTCATTGATAACTTTACTCATCCTTGCCTTTGCATGTGCTGTTGCCAAACGAATCATAGTCTCCAAAGTACGAGCTGTGACAGGCATGGTCTAAAGAAAGTGAACAACAACAAAATCAAAGGAGTACAAAAGTAATCAAATGAATAGGAAGCTTAATAAATAAAGCCATAGTTTGAGCAATAGGAAACACAATTTGATGCTACAGTTGTAGGAGTGACATTTCCAGAAAATGTCCAAAAAGTCCAAATTAAAATCAAAATCAAAATTAAAGTTTGGCTTGCATACAGTGTATTTTAACACCATGCGTAAATCATTTGAAAAAAAAAAAACAGAAGAAACTGTGCTTAAAATAGTTTGAATTGATCGATTTTAAGGCGACAATAGCGGTGAGTTCTCCAGTTAAAGATTTGACAGGTGCATCAGGGACACACTGTTGTTTTCCGTTTCTCAATTTGTTGAAAACAGATGGCAGCAGGATTTTACCTTTGCTTTCTCATTCCCAACACTTTCCTGGTCTCTCAGAGAAGAGTAACTCTTTGCTATCTTATCGGCTGCTTCTTTTGTCAAACGAGGCTGCAGTTAAATAGATTGTAAATTGAGGGTCAAATCTCTTATACTCAGCAGCTGAATCTATGGAAAATTACCTCCAGTAAGATCAGGGAGATAGTGAGTGCCACATTGCACACTGTGTTAATTATTCCTTGCCCATGCAGGATTGGAAAATACCTCCAAGTATCAATTACCAGAAAGGCATAGGGTTATATAAAGAGCATTTGCTCACAGAAATGGGAGTCTGATTCCCTGTCATTTTAATCCAAAGATCAAGCTAGGTTGAGGAAGGTTGGATGATGGGGTGGGTAAAGCAACAGTGCTCCTGTGCGCTGTACGTTAGGGGCCAGTTATTAAAATGGTGTCCAATTAACGCCACTGTTTAACCCTTTATGTCCAGTAGTGACCAGCATATAACTTCTCATATTTACAATACTCACTGTTCATCAACCATTCAGGTTGAAAATAACAAAAATAATCACCAAAAAAGAGTTGTATCGATATTTGAACAAATTATCTTCATTATTACCATAACAAATATATGAGAGCAGCTAGGAGAAAATGAATATTGATATTGGAGCTCAAAAGTTTAAAGTGAAACTTGAAGGGTTCATAACTGACCAATTAGCTACTGATTTAAATGAAACCAATTCATTTTGAGTGATCCTTTATTGACTACGTATTCTGTTTTGGTATAATCCTGATTGAAAGGTTAGCGGTAAGTTGGAACAGCCCGGCAAATTCAATTTAGACAACTGTTTTGTTAAGCCAGGTCTACACCTCCTTTAAATAGTTGGCCCAGTGTCTCAATGTAGTGACTGCCTTGTAGGGTGAAAAGGGGTGTGAGAATATGAACGAGGCTGTACACACCATTATGTCAGATACGGACCTCTAATAGACTTCCATACAACTTATGTGTCCGAGTAGTTTGACTTGTACAATGCTTTAGGACGTTTGGGACCCGTCAAAGATTGCAATGATTGTACGAAAGAAAACTAAACGATCATCAAGATGGGAAAATTCCAACGAGCAGCAAGTTTTTTTTCACAAATGCTCTTCCTCAGATCCCAGTAGATAAAAAGGGCATGATGGGAATTGTCATGAAATCTAGAAAACGGTCTCAAGTCTGTTCGTTTTTAATCTAGCAAAACTAAAAAGGATTCATACTCAATGCATTGAAGAAGACAGTCATCAAGTAAGACAAGGGTGACTTACTTTAATACTCTTGGCAACATGGATGTACTTCTTCATGAATGCCATTGACACAAATTGCTCCCTACAAGGAACAATATTCACACTGAGGTTCAACAATATTCTATCATGCTAGGAGATCCACATGGCCACCAGCAAAGTGCATCTCATGGCTCACTCACGACTTTGCTTCTTCCCTTTTCAACAGTATGAACGAAAAGTGCATGTACCATTTACCAATACCACAGACTTTTACTCGGACTTTCCAAAGGAAATGCCCGAGTTGAAATTCCAGCTTTGTTTTTTTTTTGTTTAGTGGCAAATTGCATTCAAGTCCTTAACATGCATGCACATGGCAAATCACAGCCTCAAACTACATAACACATGCTGTTTTCAGCTCTGTATACATAGGATACAGAAAAAGGTTACAGGATATATAAACCAATAATTCCATATAAAAAAACTTAGGAAAACGCAGGAACAAAAAGCAAAGTTCGTTCCTACATAAAGCCCAAGTGAATGCAAATACATAAAGCTCTAAGAAAAGTGCAGTTTGTTTTAGATTTCTTTGGTTTCATATGAATTGATCAGATTGCACAAAAACTACAGAACCATGCACTTTGTTCTTGAACTTACTTCTTGTCTTTTCGTTGCCCATGTAGTGTTGCATCATATTTCTCATAGATGGGTGTGTCTGCTTCTTCTTCCTCTACTTCTGGATCACGTGTTGCCAGGGTTTCAGTGGTCACTCCAAAAGGCAATGCTACATACACAAAAATATTTTAGGTTTGCAGAAGTACTATCAGCAAGTGAGCGAATAATTGTTTTAGTATAAATACACAGGTGATTATTTGAAAAAAGAAAAGAAAAAGCATTGTACAACTCGAAAAAATTATATTTCATCAAAAGCGCGCAAACAACTGGCAGCCATTTTGTTCGTCAAGGTGATCATCGGCTGATAATCCGAGATAGCGAACCAACCAGAGCGCGCAATTTTGTATCATCACCTGAGTAGTTACACTAAAAGCAGTTAACTTTGTCTTGAAATACACTCCATACCTAAGAAAATATTCTTCCAATGGAGGCATCTAATCATAACCAAATGCCACCTCTTTCATTTTAAAGCAATAAGAAGGCCAGACCTAACTTCTTCTTAAGTACAAACCAAAGAAATGGATCTGGGACAAAATTCCCAAATATGACAGCTTATCAGCCCCAGTCCTCATCCTTGTTGTTGGGGTATTCTTAGTCCCCCACTCCACTGCTACTAGTTTACTTACCCTCTCCTTCCTGCTCTCCTGGCTTTCTGTATCTGTGCATTCTCAGTACATGGTCTGAGATTTTACGATCATTGTCAGGGTCCATCTTTTTGAAAAGGAATTTAAGATGGAGGTAAGACCATAAGAAAACAAATTGAATTTGTTTTTTGTTTTCTGCATTGATTAAATAGGTGAATTAAATTCACCTATTTATTTACAATTAAAATTAAATTAGTTAAATGATAATAATACAGTGAAGCTTCTATTAAAGCGCACTCCCCTCAGGAACTTCCCATGTCTGTTTAACCCTTTACTCCCAGAAGTGATCAGCATGGAACTTCTCCACACAAGAACAATGTAATATAGGGCTAACTGTTAATGAGAATCATGGAAATGATCAACTCAGACCACATGAATCAATCTGACATCAAATTCTCCAAACTAACTCAAAGCCAAATGTACGGCAGTCCCTTAAATGAATTGCTACTCAGATCTTGGAGGTGACAGGTTTAACAGAGGGTGTCTACTTGTTAAAATGTGCAGCGGTTTTTCTATACTGTAACATAGGGTTTGGGAATGCGCATAACAGAGGTTTCACTGTAGAATGCACAAAAAAGGCACTGAAAATAAAAGCCAAAAGTCTTGTGGTTTGGGTGCCTGGCTTCTGGATAGTAGATTTAGAGTTCAAGCCCTGGTAATGAGACTGTGTTGTTTCCTTAGATAAGAAACATAACTCCATACTGTCTCTCTCCACCCAGGTGTATAAATGGGTATGGGCAATGTTAAATGCTGGAGGTAGCCCTGTGATGGTTTAGCATCCAAGGGGGAGTAACAATTCTCCACGATGCTTCATGCCACTGAAACCAGGATAAGCTAGGCCTGCTGTGGCACCTGCCATGTGGTTCACAGGTGACTCTGTGATTGACTAGCATCCCATCCAGAAGGATTGGGGGGGGGGGGTAATAATACTCCCAGGTTCTTAATGGTACTGAAACTTGGATACGCTCTGGCAGTGTGGCATATAAGGCTCATGTGTACCTTTACCTGGACATTATATAAGAACACACCACCATGCAGGGACAAAAGAACCTTACCTGATCAAGTACAATAAAGAGTAGATCAAAACGAGACAAAAGTGAGTCCTGCATTCCTATGTTGTCCATTGGGTTTTTGTACTCATCATACTAGAAGAAAAAAAAGATAAATGCACTATTGAAAAAGCTTATTCTGTCAAGATATCTGCATATTGTTTGTGGTTATATGGACCTCGACTATGTTTTAAAACGATCAGGCCAATATGAACTCATCTTGACCAAACAAGCTTGGTCAATAAAGGATTTACTATATTTGACATTTTGTTTTGTTTCACTGGATATAGTGGGCAACCTCAACCAGGCAAGATTGGCCTATCTTGTAAGTGTTTAATGGCCTTATTTGTAAGTGAAAGTGAGTACGTGCTTCTTCAGTTAAAGTAAAATACAAATTGGCACTTTCAATTTTCTACACTTCTCTCACTTGAAAGAGGTTACAACAACATTTCCAAAACCTTGTTGCTTTTTTTCATTTCTGACATATCCATTTGCCTTTTATGAGGCAGACATACGCATTACAAGAGTTAAACCGAAGCACTGTGTTAACACAAAAATGGTTAAAGGCAAAGGCAAGCTCTTATGTTTCTCCAGGACACTAGTGTACTTAAACAAAAGATATGGTTGCTTTCAAAATGCAACCTACTATTTTAGCTATTCCCATAAATTTTCTCTTACCCTGCCATACACTGGATTGGCCGCAGCAAGAACAGAGCAGCGTGCATTTAACTTGGCATGGATTCCTGCCTTTGAGATTGTCACACGTCCTTGCTCCATAACCTCATGAATTGCAGTGCGATCAATATCACTCATCTATAATAAAATCATTCTCTTTCATTAATTTTGTCTCATTATACATTAAATCTGGAGTGACCTGTTCCACTTAAGTTTCAACCCTGAATAACATACACAAGCAAAGAGTTCAATCCACTGATTGGCTCAAACAATGCAGAAAGTTGAAAATGGGAGCAGCAAATTTCAAGTAAATTTTTGCATGTAAATTATTTACAAGTAATCAAACGATTTTGTGTGCAATTTTGTATAAATATTTCAGACAAAAAGTTGCACCTGCTCTACAAGCTTGCGCAATTTGTCATCTTTAAAAAACTTACTTGTGGTCTGTCATTTATTCCATATTGCACTTGAAACCACTTGATTACCTATACAAATTGATGAACATTTAATTACCTTGTCAAACTCATCAATACAGACAACTCCCCTGTCCGCAAGTACCATGGCACCAGCCTCCAAACGGCGCTCACCTACAAACACAAAAAAGAGTTACTTACTGTCCAGACAGAATACAGTTTCACAGCGTTGTTTTACTTTCATTTGTGCAGATTCATGGTATTCCAATCTCCTAATGTCCCTCTCTAGAAGGGGTAGTGGAGTAACTACCAATCCAGACTGGGTCAAAAACGTTGACTACAAGCAACAGCATAACTGTAATTTATTATATCTCTCAGTTAGTATATGTGCTGTGATTGGTCAATTTAGCGGGCCACACAGTTTTGAGATATAATAAATATCTTAAAAAAACCTTGTTTTCTTCGTCCGTACTGTAAGTTACAGATCCTTGTTTTTTCTGCTTGGATTTATGGCCCACACGCTTCGGCCATCAATCCCAGCAGTACAGACCTTGAACTCAGTAAGTAAGAGGTATATATATCTAGTACTTTTACAGCAGCAGCTTTGTGTGATTAGCATAACTCACCTGTCTCAGGATCTGTAGTCACGGCAGCAGTCAGGCCAACCCCTGATGAGCCACGCCCAGTTGTTGGTATAGCACGGGGGGCTGAATGAAGGACATACCTGCAACATAGTGATAATGAAAAGTCATCTGATGTACTGTGTGTTGTGAAAGAAATAAACTGTACCTTATTAAATAGAACCATGAACTAATAAAATTCTTCCAACATTCATCCTGCAGTTATAAAAAATGTGCAACAGATTTTATTGCCCATTCGGCATGAAGGAACAAACTAACATCCATGATAGCGACAATGTTACTCCACCAATTATTTCCTTTTAATCATTTTTACCTTAACATCTGAGATTTAGCTGTGGATGGGTCACCAATGAGTAGCACATTAATGTCACTAAAACCAAAAAAATAATTATTAGTTAGAAAAGAAACCATCAGATGACAGATCTGGATCATGTAACTGACATGTTGATCCACTGTCGACCATGAGTCAAAATGGTCCCCTTATGAAGACTGTCTACTGATTGTCAATTGACCATTGATGGGTGATGTCAACCCATATATCTGTAGGCTAGCCATCCACAGTCAATCAAATGCAACAAGAGGATCACATGTTGAGGCACTCAATCAGATAAATGATTTATAGAATATGGTGTTGAACTAATTAAGAAAAGTGTGTACACTGCATTCTAGCCAGTCACCTAGGTTACAAGAACCAATAAATCACAAGTGACAGCTTTTGTGTAGCTTACACAAGGCAGACATCTTTTTTTAATTCCATCACTGACACAAGTTCTGATTACCTCCCCAGATTTTTGTCCTATTCTTCATTGAAAATAAATGCAACCAATGCATGTATTTTGGCTTCTCTCAACATTACTTACAAACACATTTGACAGGGCTACATGTGAATACTCTACATGTCTGGGTCAATCCAATTTTTATGTGATTTAATGACCTACCCTCTAAGACGTGTTCCATTTTCCAGAACTTTCTCTGTGCCACCCAGCAACAGACAGAGCACAGCTCGCTTGATGTACTCATGGCCGTGAATCGATGGAGCTAATGACTGAGCAAGACTTTCAAATACATCCTGTAAATACAATGCAAAATTTGCCATCTGAGAAAAAGGTGCTGTGGTTCAACTTATGGTGAAGAACAAAGTCTATCTAAATCTTACTGTTGACCAGATGAAGGGCTATGTTATAGGTTAAAATAAATTTCAGGTCAAAATGATTCCATGCTACTTTGATTTGTTTTTTTCTTTTGTTTCAGATTAATTTCTATAATTCTCCAATAATTTGAAACAAAGAAAAAACAATTCAAAATTAAGTTTGGAACCATTTTGACCTGAAATTAATTTTAGGTAATCTAAAAAGCAACCTCAATAGGCAGCCAATTTTCTAAGCTGCAACCCCACATGTAGATATTATTGTTATCTTGTAGGAAGGTACTGTACCTTCTTTCGACGGCTAAATTTCTTGATATTTGACACATCAGTAGCAGAGAAGTTTGGTGCAATCTCTTTACTGAGGACGTGGATGTGGTTGGTAATAAGGACAGTTCTGAAAATAATAACAACTTTGGAAATTTAATGTCAAAATGTAGTAAGGGTATGTTAAAGCCACACATATGCACACTAAGGGGACAGTGGTAGAAAGGATAAAACCCTGTTGCTACCAAAAAAAGATGAAAAAATTGAGCTCAAAAGCCAGCAGCCATGGACAGCTGTTTTGGCCTCGTTAGGCCTCATCAGCATGGCACAGCTAACAGATGAGCTCTGGGTTCCCACATAAACATACCCTTACTACATTTTGGTGTTGTCATTTCAAGCCACATCCCACAACCCTACCATTTTTGGAAATTTAATATTCACCATTTGTAATAAGTGAAAGACTGTTGCAGTTATGGAAGCAACTTAGGTGAGCACAAGGCCTGAAAAACAATTCAGGCTTGGACGGGAATCGAACCCTTGATAATGAAAACTTGGGCAAGGTTTTTCTGCATTTTTAAATATTTTCACCAACCTGAATGTTCCTGCAGTAAAGCCAGACCTTTTGGATGGCAGGCATCGATACATTCCAATCACTTGCACTCTGTCACCAGGCTAAAAGAAGAAAAAGGTTAACTGGAAGGTTATAGAAATTCATGTACATGTATCTGATGCGGTTCAATGTTACCCTTGGTCCAAATTTTATTTTCCTTTGTTTCAAACTAATAATCATCAAATTCCCATAACCAAAACAAATGAAAACCAACTTTGAACCAAGGATAAACTTGAACCGAAATATAGCAATGGCATTCATCTCAAGAATAGATGAAAACAATCTCTAAGCGGGGAATGGTCTAAGAGGCCATGAACTGGTATTTGGATGGGACACAGCACTAGGATAAAGAAAACCTCTCTGAAAAGCACAACAACAACAACAACAACAACATAACTTAATAAAATGAAGAGGGTTGGTAGCTTTTCACAACAAAACTAAATACCTAATTTGTTGCTTATAAGTTATTGACCAAGCATGAGGTCAAGATCTGGCGGAATGTTTGCCTAGTTCTTTCTTGTGGTTTTAATTGATCGACACTTTTTAGATTCAGATCAAACAATTTTTTTTTTCAAAAAAAAAAATAAATAAAAAGTTCTTGAAGTTGTTTAACAGCCTTACAAAATTACATTCTTTTATTTATATTAACTTTTATCAGTGCAGAACTTCTTTGCATTATGATCAATACCTTGCACTTATCAACCAGATCATTATCTGCTATAATATCGACAGAACGCGGCAACTGACCAGCTGGAGCCTTCTCTGGCATTTCCTGAAATTATGTCAAGATAGAATCAACAACATTACACTGAGTTAGTCAGTTAGCTCGGAGGCAGAGTGGCAGAGTGGTTAGGTTGCCAGACTTGTACTCTGGTCATCCTAGATTTAATTCCTGTCCTGACCTGGATATGTAATACTGTAATTCTGGGTTTCAGATCCTTGGCCACACTTGTAAATAGCAAACTGGTTTGCCTCCCACCATCATCACTGTGAGACTCTTAGCAAAGTTAATATTCTATTTGGTTAAATATTTCACTGAAAAGTCCCAAGGGGGCATGAAATAAATAAATGTATGTATGTATGTAAAGTGCCACAGATAGTGATCGAAGAAAAGCTAAAACCTGCCCATGATAAGATACAACAAGTTGAAAATTCAAGAAGTTGTTACATGTCTTAACTAGTAATCATGTTTATCAATGAATGTTTCAGCCAATACTATGGGAATAAATTAAGAAAAAGAAAAAATGCTATACACTATTGCATGTAAGGAAAAAACAAAGACCTGTATGGTAAATGTCTGATGGTCTTTGTAAGTTGATAATCCATATTCTGTTTCCAGAGGATTGCCATCTTCATCCTGCAGCATGTAAAAGACAATCAAGGATAACTGAATAATAAAAATCGATCATTACTTATCATCAGAAAAAATTGCATTCTAAATAGCTTACTCATTGTCTATGAACAATTAAGACTGAAAGAACACAGTGAAGAAGCCAGGGGGGACAAAGCTTGATTTTCAGTTTAGGTTTCTGTTCTCGATAAAAACACTCAAAAACCAAGGATGGCCCAAGAAGTGATAACAGTTTACTTACTCCTAATTTATACCTGAGAAAGAAGGTAAAAGTGAAACTGTGACCTTTGAAACATTTTGGATGAATAACAAGACTATCATTGGCTTCAGATTATTTTTCGTATGATATGAAGGTTGTGAAGGTTGTGAAGGTTGAGAAAGGCGTAATCTTGGAGAGTAATTCCTCACATTATACAAATTCCAAAATCAATAATCATTAAACAAAATTGTGCAATTTTACTTGTAGTCTCACCTTTGTTGGGTACACTGAACTTGTTGGCACAGCATCCAGTGATGTCAAATCTGTGTATCGTCGTATCAGTGTTTTCTTGGTATGAGGGCAATAGTGCACACTACGCACCACTTTTGGTCGCACCAGAGAGCCTGGTATTTTCAAGTAAGATAATCTATTTTAAGCGATAACGTGAAACACTTGGATGTTCACAACAATAAGTATTCAACAAATATATGTTTGCATATCAGAAAATCCAAAATGAATCAAGTTGTAATCTTACATTTTGTAACAATGCCCTCCACACAGACCATGCTGCCAAGATAATGAGCAGACAGTGTCCTTGGTGTCACATGCTTTGAACCAAAGCTACAATAAAATAAGTTTGCATTTGCCAATTAACTAAATGCTTTAACATTCGCACTAATATAAATTAGTTTGAACAGGCAACTTTCTGAAAGCTTTTAAATATTAAATATGCCAGGCATGACAGAAAGTTAGCAGTTGCTCCAGTGTTCCAGATAAAAGACGGGCCTTGGATCAATGACCCGACAGAGAAAGGCTTCTTGACCCGACAGGCGAAATATATATGTTTTGAGTCACTGCTAGCACATGGTCTGGGTGACCCCCCCCCCCCCCCCCGATTTAATAAATTTACTGGAACGCTGTTCCTTTTTCTTTCAAGATGCAATTCTCTTTTAAATATTACGCTGTTGATTGTCGTGCAAATAGGCAGTATTAACAACTTGGGGATATCAAAATGATTAAGCTCCAAATTGCCTAACCTATCAAACAAGAAGTTAAATAGCTTTACTCTACAATGGACATGTGGAGACACAGTAGTGTACTGGTTAGCATGTCGGACTTCCAAGTTGGAGGTCCAGAGATACGCTCAAGCCTTGTGGGCTTTAAGGCTTCTTGTGTGTGCCTTTACTTCAAATGGCAATGTGGCTGGCCTCCCGTGTATCACTCGACTACTCACGGGAAGAGTTGCGGTAACCTAAACGTTGTCATTCACAAGAATAACTGCTGGACGACTTGTCTTTACACTTTCTTTAATGATCTTGAGATAACAATCTGTAGGGTGCGTACACAAAATATGACTACGAGTAGAATAGGCCAGAAATAACGAAGAAAATGGCACCTTAGGGTTTCACTGAAAAGTTCTTACCGTTTAGGCCTTAAAACGTTGGTCCTGAAGATCCGATGGGCATTGATTACATGGATACAAACTCAAAAAACTACTTGACATAAAACGAACTGTAAAAAAAGGCAAACAACATGGCCGCATGCAAATCTGGCGTGGCTGCTTATGCGGTATCCACCGCTGACCAACTTTTCTGCATAAAGCTGAAGTAACATGGCTCCTCTAATTGTTTACTAACAATTACCAACTTAGAAAATTTCAAACCAAAAAGCGAACAAAATGGGTTAACAAGGTTCAGAGTTTGCAACAAAGTTCCTTGCATCAACTGGATGGTGCTTCACTGAGACGTTGGCTCCTCGTTGGGGAACTCCTCGGTCTTTCTATTGTTTTCAACAGTAACATCAGACTCTTCACAGGGTAATAACAGGACCAGTTTGTGGATGGGTCTGTTCAGGAACGTAGGAGGTTTTTGACGTTTCCCATTCTTGTCAAGCTCCCCATTCGCCATCATAATCTTGACTTTCCTGACGCATCCATCCGCACTAGGGTAAACTTCAACAACTCGGGCAAGTGGCCACTGATTACGTGCGCTGTCATCCTCCTTGGATATCACTATATCTCCAACAGACAGGTTACGCCTTGAATGGTTCCACTTATCACGGGTCTGTAAACTCTGGAGAAACTCTCGACGCCATCTGAGCCAGAATTCGTTGGCGAGATACTGCACTCTTCTCCACCACATTCGGGAGTATAGATCTGCTCTCTGGAACTTTCCAGGGGGTGGAATCACAACCTTTGGTTTCAGAGTGAGCAAATGACTCGGCGTAAGTGGCTCTGGTGCATCTGGATCATTCAGGTAGTTGGTAGTTAGGGGTCTGGAGTTCACAATGCATTCTGCTTCCGTCAAGAACGTTCTGAAGGCTTCGTCGTTTAAGTGGGTACCAGCGTTGAGAAGCAGTGTCTCCAATGCGCTACGAATGGTCCGGATTAAACGCTCCCAGGCGCCACCCATGTGACTTGAATGGGGTGTGTTCGTCTCGAATGGTATCCAGTCAGAGCCATTTTCCACTAAGTACTCACGCAGACGCTCTTGATCCAGTTCTTTCAAGGCTGCCTTCAATTCATTTCTCGCTCCCATAAAGTTGGTGCCTTGATCGCAGCGAAGCTGTCGTATTGGACCACGCCTATTGAGGAAACGACACAATGCGTTGATAAAGGATGAGGTGTTCAATGAGTTAGCCATCTCCAGATGCACACTTCTGCTGGCCATACAGGTGAATATGACTCCATAACGTTTCACTTCACTTCTCTTCTCCTTAATCAGAAATGGACCAAAGAAGTCAACAGCACAGTAAGAGAAAGGAGGCGAGGGCTCCACTCGATCTGCAGGTAAGTCCGCCATCTTCTGAAATTGCAGGCATCCACGGAGTTTCCTACAGGTTACACACCGAGATATGCAGTTTGATATAGCTGATGCGCCTCCAACTACCCAATAACCTCTTTGGCGTAGCTCATTGTGTGTGATTCCTCTTCCCATGTGGTTTACTTTAGCATGACAAAATCGGATCAGCAGAGTCGTGATATGGCTTTTTCTTGGAAGAACTACAGGATGCTTAGTTCCAAACGGAAGGTTGGCTCGTTTGATGCGACCACCGACACGGATAAGGTCATCCTCATCAAGAAATGGATCCAAGCGATACAAACAACTGCTTCTCCTGATAGCTATATTTCTTTGTCTTGCTGTATTTCTGTCTGTTGCTTCTCCTACCAGCTTAAGTCTCTCAAGAACTTGAATCTCTTCATGAAACTGCTCACGTTGAACAATCTTCAAAACTTCCTTCTCAGCTGCCTGGAGCTCTGCTACCGTGACTGCTACCTTCAGGACTGTTTTATCGTTTGTTGCACTTGTCTGTCTGAGACTACTTGACTTTAATTCTCTACTCACTAGCTTGGTCTTAAGTCGAAGGCAAATGGCTACAACCTTTAACACACGCTGCCAGCTTGAAATATGGTGTAAACGGTCTGACCTGAACGGGCGAAGAGCCTGAGTAATTGAACCTTCTGCGTGGGTGTTAAAAACATGCGCCTTCTTCACTTCTGGGTCATTCTCATCAACTGGGTGTCCTCTGGTTTTCTTGGGCTGGAAAGGCCCACTTTCCCAAAGAAACTCTGGACCGGTCAGCCAACTTGACCCTTGTAGCAACTGTGAGGCGGTGAGACCACGAGATGCATGATCTGCAGGATTGACTTCAGTGTCGACGTGTAGCCAGGAACTTGGCTCTGTAAGGTCACGGATTTGCTGTACTCTATTAGCCACAAATACGTGAAACCGTTTCGCGTCATTGTTGATATATCCAAGCACAACGTCGCTATCCGTCCAGAAGTACTCCTTGACATCCGTGTAAGACAATTCTTGACGCAAGAATTCACTCACTCTGGCTGAGATAGTGGCTGCGGTTAATTCTAGCCTGGGCACTGTGATCTGTTTTAGGGGGACAACTCGGGCCTTGCCAACGACAAAGGAACAATGGACTTGGTTGTTTGTGTTAACAACTCGAAGATACGAGCACTGTCCGTAGCCTTCTACACTTGCATCAGAGAAATGGTGCAACTCACTGGCTTGGATCTGTCCAAAATTCTGTGGTTTAAAGCATCGCTGAATCTCTAGCTGCTCTAGGTTGAGAATATCCTGACGCCATTTCTCCCATTGAGGACGGAGACTTTCTGGAAGAGGACTGTCCCATTCAAGCTTGTCTTTGCACATCTGTTGAAGAATTTGTTTCCCCTTTAAGGTGACTGGTGCCACGTAACCACTGGGATCGTAGATCGAGCTCACTGTTGACAGTATACCACGTCGGGTTGAAGGACGATCTCGAAGTTCGATGCGAAATTTGAAGCTGTCATTCTCGACGCACCACATCACTCCTAATGCACGCTCCAAGGGCAGTGGATCCGCGTCAAGATCTAACTCTTTTACACCACTGGCACGTTCTTCAAGTGGAATCATCTCTAGAACTTTCCTACTGTTTGACGTTATCTTGTGCAATTTCAATCCCGCTTTGGCACAGATACCTTTACTTGCCTTTATCAGGGCGACAGCCTTCTCCACTGTAGCAACAGATTTAAGTCCGTCGTCTACATAGAAATCATCTCTTATGAATGAAGCAGCTTCTTTACCAAATTCACTCTCGCCATCATCCGCTGCTCTCTTCAAACCAAAGTTTGCGCAGCCGGGTGAGCTAGTGGCTCCGAAAAGATGGACCTTCATCCTGTACTCAACAACGTTCTTCTTTGGATCCCCATCTTCCCACCATAGGAAGCGTAACAGGTCCCGATGGTCTTCCGTCACCATGACTTGATGAAACATGCTCTTGATGTCGGTCATGAATGCCACGCTTTCCCGTCGGAATCTACACAGAATCCCCAATAAAGTGTTCATTTGATCTGGGCCCTGCAGCAAGTAGTTGTTGAGGGACACACCTTCAAACTGTGCAGAACAATCAAAGACCACTCGGATCTGTTGCGGCTTTTTCGGGTGGTATACTCCTGTATGGGGGACATAGTTGACTCTTCCATCCCGTACCTTCAAGCGGTCTGCTGGTACTCTCTCTGCACACAAGGCAATCACATCTTTCATGAAGGCTCGATAATCTTCGAGGTACTTTGGGTTTCTCTTGAATCTTGCTAGTAACTGATGCCATCTCTTGAAAGCTAGCTGACGGTTGAAAGGAAGAGAGATCTGATCCGACTTCAAAGGGAGTGGCATCTCGTAGTGACCGTCTGCTCTCTTGAAGATACCGTTCTCCAGGATAGTGAGAAATCTATGATCTTCTACTGAGTAAGGCTTCTTACTTGCAGAACTTTCTATAAAGTCTGACTCAAGAACTCTTAGAATCTTCTCTGGGTTGATGATTTCCTTTGCCTTTGTTGAGAGCGCAAAGTGTTCATAGGTTTCACTAACCACTACCTTGTTGCACACTCCTTCGTTCTTGGCACTATCAGATGTAGACTTGCAAACCTTGCCGATTATACCCCATCCCAGTAGGGATCTCTGACCATACGGGTCATCTTCACCTCCCACGAGAACTTCTCTGGGCCTGACAACACTAGGGCAATCATTTCCAATAAGCAAGGAGACCTCCACATTGGGGTCATACGGCATGAGTTTGTTAGCAATAGGGCGTAGATGTTCCCACTGTTGGGCGACTCTGGCCTTGGGAATCTGTGACCGGCTGGATGGAATGGCACCTCGTTTGAACAACATTGGCAACTTCACTACATGTTCCCTTTGATAATCCAACACTTCAACTCCATAAATACGGTTGCTTGAAATATGTACATTTCTCTCTTGTACTGTGGTCAGCAGTAGATCAGTTGGTGGGCCTTGCAAGTCCAGTTGATCACAAAGACCTTGTGACACAAAACTCACGTTAGACTGGTCATCCAATACTGCATACTGTAAGACTTCTTTACAGGGTTCACTTGCATGTCTGACCCACACTGGTACAATCATGGAATGGTCCAAACCACCCTCTTGTTCTGGGATTGTACAAACATTTGTACAGCTCGAAATGCTCTCACCAGAGGCTTTCTGCTGATGGAGGCAGGTTGGATGAATTCCAGAACAAATGCGGCATACAAGTTTGTTCTTACAGGAGGCTACTTGATGTTGGCTGTTAGAGGCACATCCAAAGCACAGAAATTTCCTGAAGAAAAAGTCTTTCTTTGCCTTGAAAGGCATGACTGCGAACGTCTTACACTTGTCAAGGTGATGACTCTCCTTGCAAAACTGACAGGTATGAGAGCCTTCCTTTTTACCATGTTCCTGATTCCTCGAATTCTTCATTGGTTCTGATGCTTGGGTTGCAAACGAATTGCCATCTGTTCTCTTGAAAGGCCTTCTCATAGGAGTACCAGTGTTGGCATTTTCCTTGGTCTTTGGTAGCTCTTCCAGCTCGGGGATGTTTGCCCTCTCAGCACATTCCCTCACAAATGCAGCAAATTGTAGAAAAGGGGGATAGGAACCATCTCCTTTTGAAACTCTGTATTTCTGTACTATTCCTCTCCACTTACTCTGGATATGAGGGGGTAACTTGGCCAGAATCCTAACATTTTCCTTGGCAAAGTCTAACACTGCTAAGCTGGGGGTAGTTTCCCTGGCAACACTGATCTTTTGGAGAAAGTCAGATAGATCTCTTAGAGCTTCTGCATCGCGTGTATTAATCTTTGGCCAATTGTCTAGTTTGTTTATGAATGCTGACCCCACCACATTGCAGTTGCCATACCTCTCTTGCAGCAAAGTTCTAGCAGACTGATAGGCATCTTCAGTACCAATCAAAATGTACTGTTCAACAATTTGTTTTGGCTTTCCAGATACATACTGATTCAAGAAGTTCAATTTCGTTTGTGCATCCATGAACTTGGAATCGATCAAGGCGCAAAAGGAACTGTTCCATGAAGGATACTGTAAGGGATCTCCATGGAAAACTGGGATTGATATTCTTGGTAGCTGTCCTGAAATAGCTAATTGCCTGTTAACTAGGTTTTGCTCCATTGTAGCAGCCACCAGCCTGTTACTTGTTTCTACTAGCTTATCCATGCATTTCTCTAGGATGCCAGACTGTGGTATGAAGGGTGTTACATGAGGGCTAAGTGTACTATGTGTGGCATGGTCTACACCAGGGGAACTAACTGCTGGTTGAACGTTGTCTACTTGAGGAGAAGAATGGATTGGATACTGGCGAGAAGGAGTTTGACCAATGTTACTTCTGTTTGGTAGGGATCTAAAGAATTTGTCCATGTCCTTTTCTTTGTCAATGGGAGGAACAGAGCCCAGGTCCTGCTCAGATTCAATCGCTTCTTCTCTCTCTGCTAACTTACACATATTAAGTCTAGCTTGATTCTGAGCGAGTTCGCTCTTAATGCCTAGTTCTTCCAACGTTTCTTGTTGTTCTAACTTCATCAACTCTACTCTTTTGTTTTCTATTTTCAACCTTTTTTCCTCCTCTACAAAGGCCAGCTTAACCTTCAAGGCAGCTTCTTCCTTTTGCAACTGAAGTCTTTCTCCCTTAACACTGCTAATAGGACCGAGTTTTGATGTAACACTTCTAACTCTACCCTTTTCGGACCCATTACTTGACCTCATTGAGATAGCAGAACCGGTTTCAATTTTCTGTTGTTCAATGAATTCCAGATGTTTAATTTCTGCTCTAATATCAGACTCAAAATTCAACCATTCTCGGTCAGTTCGTTCGACTACTCTTCCAATCTCTTCGAAGTTTTCATTAGGGCTTTCAAACAGCTTAGCTTCATCGACAATATCTTGAAATTCTGCATAGAGAGCTTGAGCCTCACTTAGCTGGTGTTTAAATACATTAACATCAACTGACTGACCTCTCTGCAGTAGAGTACCTCTAATCACCTTGACCAGATCAGATCTTTTGGACTTAAGATTACTCGTCTTCAAGTCCAGCTGATATCTGTATCCTTTCTCTGTCAAAGTTCGTTTCCTTTTTTCTTCGATGTCTACAGTCTCGAGAACATTCTCTTGAACACTTCCACGTGCAACTTGCACTTCCCCATCGGAATTCGCATCCTCGCGGTCGGACATTGCGACTGTACTTTCAGTGTAGTTAAACGATTGTTATTGTGGCTGGCCTCCCGTGTATCACTCGACTACTCACGGGAAGAGTTGCGGTAACCTAAACGTTGTCATTCACAAGAATAACTGCTGGACGACTTGTCTTTACACTTTCTTTAATGATCTTGAGATAACAATCTGTAGGGTGCGTACACAAAATATGACTACGAGTAGAATAGGCCAGAAATAACGAAGAAAATGGCACCTTAGGGTTTCACTGAAAAGTTCTTACCGTTTAGGCCTTAAAACGTTGGTCCTGAAGATCCGATGGGCATTGATTACATGGATACAAACTCAAAAAACTACTTGACATAAAACGAACTGTAAAAAAAGGCAAACAACATGGCCGCATGCAAATCTGGCGTGGCTGCTTATGCGGTATCCACCGCTGACCAACTTTTCTGCATAAAGCTGCAGTAACAGGCAATTACACCTTACCTTCCATCAAAACCAATAAAAAATTCTTCATATTTCTTCCCATAAGCAATATCAGCAGAAGACACAAATTCCTTTAGAGCATTCTAAAGATAATAAAACAAAAAAAACTGTAATACATAATAAACATACAGTATGCATATATTTAATTTTTGTTTACTCTTTTTAATTTAAAATCTAAAAAATACAGCCTCACATTTTTAAGAATCAAGTCCTGTGTACATGTAATTATAAAATAACAATATTATATTAGTATTATCAACATTTTACCTGGAATGCAATCAATTCCTCAAATGCATTATTCAGAATCCTGGAAAACAAATAAAAACCAAAAACTTTTTGAGCCACTCTTGTGTACAGAAAAAGATCATCCTTTGGCCTCCCAAAATTAATATATTTTATTTTTTTTATTACATGTGCAGTTAAAAAGTTATCAGATTGACTTTTATGAAAACATTAAAAGCCTTTCACTCATTGAAAATTGATTCTCTGGAACAATTGCAGAACACCCGGCTCACTCATTTACGAGTGTAGGAGGCTGTTGAAGAACGAGGCAAATAGCAATGGGCTCTAAATAGCATTTAGAGCCATACCATATAGAATAGCATATAGTAATGGGCTCTAAATAGCATTTAGAGCCATACCATATAGAATAGCATATAGTAATGGGCTCTAAATAGCATTTAGAGCCATACCATATAGAATAGCATATAGTAATGGGCTCTAAATAGCATTTAGAGCCATACCATATAGAATAGCATATAGTAATGGGCTCTAAATAGCATTTAGAAAACAGTCCTAAGAAAATACCCGTGCTGATTGGTTAGAATTCGTGTTTCTATAACTTGATAGACACACAGAACTAGCACGAGCTGTTGACATAATGATGACGCGACTAAGGAGCATTTACATTTTGGTCATCAAAGTTAACAAGTTGTTTTTCTTTTTTTCATTGTGGTGTTTTCTAAAAGAAATAGAAAACATGTTCTTCGTGTTTCTTTCGAGTTATACAAACACTTGTGAAAGTTTGGGAGAACTCAAAAAAAGCTGTGGAAACACTCGCCAGCGGTTTGTGTTCCCATGGCATTTCTCGTTCTCCAAAACTTCCACTCGTGTTTCTATTAAACAATTAGATTATGAGCTCAAGATTTCTATCACGTGATAGTTGACGAGGGTGCAGCCCGAGTCAACTATCACACGATAGAAATCGAGAGTGAATAATCTAATTGTTTTAGTATAAATCTACTAGTCGTTCAAAACTTTGTCTTTTCTGGAACAGCCTCGACCAGTAAACTGTCTAAATCTTCTTCACTGACCCTTCGAAAACGTGAAGAAACGGCCGCCATAATTACGCTACTCACTATCTATCACAGAATAGATAGTGGGTAGCGTAGCCAATCAGAGCGCGGCATTTGTGATAGAACACTAGTAGATTTATACTAAAACTCTATAGAAACACAGTACATGTTTTCTATTTCTTAAATAGCAATGGGCTCTGTTGTCATTTATCAGTAGGTAAATGAGAGGGCCAAGGTATTCTGCAATCAAGCCTATACTGAGTACCACACTTTCCCTTTTATGCTATTTTGGAGAATTTAGTGCTTGATTAATTCAGCATCCATTCAGTGATCATTTTCTTAATTCTCATAGTCTGTTTCCTTAACAACGAATTACAATTGTAAAGAGAAGTAACTCATTAGTCACTATCTGGAGTGAACGGTTTAAGGACAGTATAACTACTTGATGCACCTCTAAACTCCCTGCAGCATCAGTCTGAAACAGTTACAGAAACACTCATAAGAATACCTAAATTGGTCTTGAAGGAATAATTCACTCACCCCACAGCTCTTTTCTCGTTCTTTCTTCTTAAATCATTGATATTAACAATCAATCTGTACTCGTTTTTGTTGATCATATCACGAACTTTGCCATGGTAAATGCCTTGATCCTCCTAAAATAGAATCATTAAGAAATGCTCACTTCAAAACTACACCAAGTCAAATGATTTGGTCATGAATGAATTGAACACGTTATCCACTCGACTAGCACTTTCACCCCATACTTCATAAATTACGGCAGCAGCGATTGCGAGTACACAAGATTGGGTATCGAAAAGTCTAAGGAAAGTTATTTGATGAGCTCCGAAAATTTCACTAAATAGTACAAGAACAGTACAACAGTCTCATTAAAATTTCCCGGGAACTTTCACATGCGACAGCATATCAAAGTCTTTGACAAGTTATTAGCGCGATCAAGGAAATTGGGAAGAAAATTTCTTAAGATAGATAACGGTTTGCAATCTTACGTTCTAAAATTCTGATGCAAACAATCGAGAACTGAAGGAAGATGCATGTGCTTCAATTGAACAAAATTTTTACCTTGAGCTGAACGCGTATTGCGCGAGAAATAAGAAACACATTTACTTACGTCGTCGTCTAGGAAGTCAAGATATTCTTTTTGAAGCTGTCGCAAGTACTGTTCATTATCTAGAGCCATGATAAAGCGGGCAAATCGCTTGCACAGAAATCTACTTCGAGACTCGGATTCTTTGCTCGACAAGAAAATTGTTTGACCACGTGATCAGATTTCGCGCCAAAATCCGCGATCTCTAAATTTGGTAATAACCTTTTTTGGATGAGAAGCAAAAACTTCCAAGATGGCGGGGGAGAAGGTGCTTAGAGATGTTTGTGGAGTTTATTCTCGACTTTTTGATCACCGGGCTGTGCTACAAAGCGAACAGAAATACATTCTTCGTGAGCTAGAAACCAAAAGGAACGATCGGGAGTCTGTAAAGTTAGCAGAAGCGTCGACTAAAGTAAGCCAGATCGAAGACATAATCGAGGATTCGATGAAATTGGCTGAACAGCTGACTGAGGTACAAGAACAGTTGAAAGATGCCAGACAACATTGTCATGGGATTCTGGAAAATGAAGAAGTAGATACAAATAAGGAAAGGCGTGAAGAGATGAAGCAAAGGACTAAGAAACAATGGGAAGAGTTCTTGAAGGACATGGCCAAAGAAGAGGAGCAAATCGAGAAGGAATTTATGACAAAATCATTGAAATTGAAAGAAAGATATGGAATGATCAGCCCGACTGAAACAAAGTGAACAATTGTGGATTATAAAAAAGAAAAACGAGAAAAAAGAGAAAGGAAAATTTGATATGTAAGATATTAATTAAGAGTGACGATAAAATTGATTTGCACTGAGAAACAGCCCCGGGGGGGGGGGGGGTACTGCCATATATGGGCTATATGGGTATGTGCCGCTGTGAAGGGTATGGTTTTCAAGCAGTTTACTCTAGCATAGGGTATATAAATCAGAGCGTTTGGGTCTAGAATAGGGTATCATTTTTCAGGAAACTGATCAATTGGTTGAAGATTTCATCTAGACTAGGGAAACAGCTACTCTAGGATAGGGGGATTTGGGGAGTTTACTCTAGTATAGGGTAGCAAAATTTAGCTGAATTAGCTCTGGTATAGGTTAAGGGTTCCAGGGTCCCAGCGGCACATCCCCACCCAGAAATTCCTAGAGTACCCCCCCCCCCCCGGGGGAAACAGCAAGAAGGGAAGTGTTTTTAATCTCTAATGTGTATATCTGATTGAACCCAGTCATAAGTTTGTCAGTGTTAAATACCAAAGTGAAGCTTTCACCGGAGGAAAGAACAGTTACTAGCACAATATTCCTGCTTCTGGTCCTCTTACATGATTATCATCTGAAAAAGGGGGCCATAGTCCCTTGTAAGACTCTCCAAAACCTGAGTTTATTTCAGGCTTTAATTTCACAGCTGCTTAAGTTGTGTACATAACTGCGATGGTGTATTACCATCTTCCAGTTGGCTTGATAGCTCTGTTGGTAAAGCGCTGCTCCGGTATTGCAGAGGTCATGGGTTAGAATCCTGTTCAGGCCTAAGTTTTTTCAGGTTTTAATTTCACAGCTGCTTAAGTTATGTGCATAACTGCGATGATCAATTAATGTCATTACGTATTACTTCGCAGTTCAGATATATGGTCTTTCATATATTCATTTGAATCATTCTTCTCT
Source organism: Ricordea florida (assembly GCA_949710005.1). Lineage (NCBI taxonomy): Eukaryota > Metazoa > Cnidaria > Anthozoa > Corallimorpharia > Ricordeidae > Ricordea > Ricordea florida. The sequence continues at coordinate 2,286,126 of OX453276.1, read as the reverse complement.
ATCTATGGGTATATTACAAACTCGCAACATGACCAGCTCCCAGTTGGCTTGATAGCTCAGTTGAGAATATACATGTAGTAAAAATTTAAAAAGTCTTTTCTCCTATTGGAGCTCATCCATTAAGCAAGAGGAAAAGTGGCACTTGGAATTTATATGACAGTACAAAGAATTCAAACAAGGTTGTAAAATTTATTTAGAAAAATGTAGATAGTACAGCATTACAGTAAAAGTGAGTTGTTAACCCTAGAAAGTTGCATTGTTTGATTCAGAGTTAGACACATGTTTACTCTTCTGGTGGGATTGAACCATAACCCCACATAAAATATGTCACCAAGGATTGGGCTTCCATGAAAAAGAATTAAGTGAGTGAATTATTTTTGCGATAAAGCTGTGAGAAAAAGAAATGATAGTTGTCAATAGGTGATTTCTCTTTTACACTGAAGTGACACCTCAATTTTACCATTAGAGTGGTAAATCTGCTGTTAAAATTTTGAAAGTAAGATAGTTGATTTCTTACCAGATGATCTGACAAAAATGATCAGGATTAATAAAAAATGGAAATGTATTGATTTATCATATTCTGATTCTGTTCAGTTTAAATGCCTTTATTTCTCATATTCCATGTGTAAAATCCCATCACCAGACTTCCTCAATACGAACTGAAAACCATGATCAGAAATCTAAATGCCAAAAAGATTTAGTCCAAGAACACTCTCCTGGTGGTGCTCTCATTAATGCACTTCTGTTGTGTACCATAGCAAACAGCAAAGGACAATAATAATAATAATCATTGTTGTTATAAGTATACAGGGTTCGTTCGCTTTTTTGGAAGAAAAATTCAAGGACTTTCAAAGACATATTTTTCGTTTTTCAAGGACTCCACGCACTGCAAAATCAAAGGATGTTCCGCTTCTCACAGTAGCGATTGTGCCCAGCTAACAGACAGCTAAAAGTCTGTCTTTTTGAGTTCATCCACAACATATTACGTTGCTACATTTCTGCCATTAGAATATATTTTCATATAATCTAAGTTGGATGAAATTAGCTACAAATTTCAAGGACTTTCCAGTACTGACTGCAATTTTCAAGGACTTTCAAGGCCTTGAATTTTTATTTTGAGATTCAAGGACTTTCAAGGCACGTGCGAACCCTGAGTATATATCAACTCAGCAGACTAAAGGCACAGTGAGGTTATCCCCATGTGAGACACCAACCACAGACCACAACACCAAGAACTACACTTCTCTTTACAATCAGTGTGGGTTCTTTAACGTCCCACTATGTTATCCTGAACAAGGGTTGTGAGACAGAACCTACGGTTCATCGTCCTTATCCAAGAAGACTAAAAATTATAACCATTTGCAGATGTCATCACAAAGGCAGCACTTTCTTCTCAGTTATGTAAAGACCCAGACTGTTGGTCTGACCAAGGTTTGAACCCGCAACCTCCTGTACAGTAGTTTGGTGCTCTTCCAACTCAGCCAACTGGTCAGCATTTTGAGCAATCTGACTGGCTCATTATCTCGGGATATTTAACAATTATTCGCCGAAGGCGAAGTGATTCTTGGTGAATATTCACCGAGACGAAGTCGAGGTGAATATTCACCGTGAATCACTGAGCCTGAGGCGAATAATTGTTTTAGTATAAATACACAGGTGATTATTTCAAAAAAGAAAAGAAAAGCATTGAACCACACGAAAAAATTTCAAAATCACAAGCGCGCGAACGACTGGCAGCCATTTTGTTCGTCGAGGTGATTATTGGCTGATAATCCGAGATAGCGAACCAATCAGAGCGCGCGATTTTGTATAATCACCTGAGTATTTATACTAATCAATACTATTCACCTGCTATGAGGTGAATAGGGCAGGGGCTTCTGGGAAATCCTTGTGCAACTGAGTTTCGGCCAAAGAAAAATAAAATGGCTGGCATCAATTCTCACTTTACAGATGTTTCTATGACTGAGGTTCCTTTATTGGTATATGCTAAAATAATTATTCTCTTCAGTCTTGGTGAATAGAAGCTTTAAAATATTTACCTCGCTGCTTCACAGTTTCAATTCAATTCAATCTCACAGCTCAGTAAATATTTTGCCGCTATTCACCTCATCTTCAGAGAGTAATGTTATTATTAGAGACATTGACAAGGGAAAAATCACTTTAAATTTGTATAGAAATCTAATCAGATCAATTTTTATTCCACTTAGGAAATAAAGTTTTTGAATAGAACTTTGTGGCTGGGGTGGAAGAACGTTTACTGTATATTACTGTCAAGACATTTCAACACAAGGTGGCCACCTTTAAGGGTAATTGTATATTTTTGAATGCAGATTTTGAGTCTTCATATTATTTACACACATAATTTGTAAGAAAACAACAAAAAATGCTAAAAGGTAAAAATACAATAAAAGTTGATTTTCTACCTAAGAATTTTAATATCTTGCTATATACATAAACTAAATTTGTTAAAAACCTAACTAAAATTAATAAATAACAGTAATATTGGAAAATATCTACATTAGAGAAGAAAGTGTGGTCAGAGTCTTCTGACGCGATCTTTGCTCTTTCTACTGCCTACAATGTCCTTGCTTTGATTGCGGAATCGTAATCTTTGATTGGCTCCTTGAGATTGGAGTGACAGGCCATCACATTTGATGCTAGTGTCATGTTGATCAGTGTCTCTAAGACACATAGAACAAAATCTCAAGCCACACTTTTGACACTGGCAGTGTCCTTCTTGTGTCTTGGAGCGGTTTGATGGTGACGTGCATTTTGGACAAGGCCGGAGTTTAATGAGAGCCTGTGCTGATGCTGAATGACGACAAACTGCCATGGATTTTGGAGTTTCCACATCTCGCTGATTGCTGCTTAGTAAGGTTTGCTTTCCTCTCAGCTGAATGTTTGAGTTCACTATGGACAGTGGAACTCTAGAGATATGAGGTTCCCCAAATGATGACAGCTTATGACTGTCCAACAGACCACAATTTTCCTGGAAAAAAGGCCTTGATTAATATAATTGATAACTGATAATACTCATTGTTTATATAGGAAGAAAAATGTTAAAGGGACTAAAAGAATCTGGAAAACGTCTGTATAGCGTGTATAAATTGGAACAGTCTTGCTCCATCTGAGTCATAATGCAGAATGGTTTTCAGTGCAAGCACTGTACAATTTCTGGTTTTCAAATTTCATTTAGCTTTTCTAATGTTTTAAACAGCAGACAAAGGAATCAACATGGACACTTAAAGGGAATAAGCAACATTAAGGGTTTTGAAGCAAATTATCTACAGAACCATGAAAGGTATTTGATAAGCATGGAAAGTCTTTTCAATTAGACTTTTTCGTCTTTAACGACTTTGGCAGATAAAGACCTTTTACAGCTGAGCATCCATATGTAGTACACGCTTGCGAAGTAATTTATAATATGTTAGAAAAGTCAAAATACCGTAAAAATTTCAGGTTTAAAATGCGATGTTCTCCCCAACCATTTAATCACCTAAGTTTTACGTATACAGCAGGTATTTTTGAACGTGATGAAGAATAAACCCCAAAAAACTTACCTTTCCTTTGAGGACATAGTTGTTGTGGCATGCATCTATAAACTTTTTCCATCTTGGTCCTATTAGTACATCTGCTTTGACAAATCCCCTCCATTTCGTACAAACTGAAGAGAACCTTCGAAAAGAAGCATTTTACAAAATCTTACAAGCAATTTTCTTGCACAAGAGATGAAGGAAGGCTGCAAGGGGCACTCCATTGAATTTTAAGTAAATCAATTAAGCCACGAACGTGATGATCAGTATTCAGATTTCACGTCTCATGCAAATATGGAAACCGTAAACAAGGAATAAGCTTTCAAATACAACAAAAGTAAACTGACCTGTACAGATCTCGATCGTCAAGATACTTGCAAACTTTCTGACAGATCGCATTGCAGTTTAAAGCAATCAGGTCAGAGATAAAGTCCACGCAATTTCTTCCCAACGGCCTTCCGATAATTCTGTCCGCTGGTAACAAATGGGATCTTTGAAGGCTTTGTTGCTTGAACTCCGGCTGATCGGCATCTTCAAGCTCAAAATTGAGCTTTGGAACTCCATGAAGAACCGGAGACGGTAACTTGTACGCAGATGCTTTTTCTTGTGAAGATGGCGGTGTTAAGAAAACCGAAGATGATGAAGTCTCGAACGATGGTGTCCTACGACCAAGCAACCTGTCTTGTGGTGTTTCGGGTGATAAAAAACAGCTAGGTAGAAAAGCTGGATTGTCTTCTCTTTTGAGAAACCTTTTCTTTTGATTCATGATCTCTGAATTACTCTGCGATTCTCTGCAAAGGTTTCACTAGGTTCGCTTCGTGACTGTTGTGTTACGCGTGTCTACACCTCGACAAAAAGTGTTTCGAGTCAACCGCCAAACGAGACTGGCACGTCGTCAGCCAATCAGCGCAACGCCAGGCACCAATCAGAAATGAACCGACAGTTTCCCGCCAAAATTGCATTTTTAAATAGGTGCAACGGCTGTAGAAATGGCGTTAACTTTAACGGCTTCGTTGGCACGTGCCACGGGCTTGAAAGAATCGTCATTTTTGTATCTGAGGGCTTCCTGTGGAACCCATAGATACTATTGTTGTTATGCAGAGCTTTTCTTGTTTTAAGTGTGTACGTAAGTAACAATAGGACCTTTTGGCAAATAATCGCAGTCTCTCGGACGCTCTTCGTTTTTCTCTGATTCTTTTCGCCGGCTCCGATGTCTTCCGATTTCTTACCGATTTCGTCATAATGACTTCGCTGTTAGCAGTCTCTACTTCCTAAAACCAGGCACAGTATTTCAGAAATACGTTCAGGTAGTGCCTCATGTGATGAGTATAAATACAGTTCCTGGCCTAGAACAATTAATGAATGGAACAGTCTACCGTCAAATATCATAAACATGACCTCAATTAGCAATTTTAAAGCAGCGGTGAATAATCATACCTCTGCTTTATTAACTAATTGTTATTTATTTCATCATTATTTTTGACACATATTTATTCATTCATTTTTATTGCACTTTGCACTGAAATTTGCTAGATGTCCTTATAGGATTTTGCAAATAAATTATGTAGATGTAGCACAGTTTAAAACTTCTACTTGTCAGCTGAGCCATCTCGTACATACATGCAGTTCTGGACCGCCAATTTCTTCATTTGGGCCATTTTTTAAAAGGCGTGAAAAGACCCACAGCTTTAACAGACTGACTAAGATGAATTGAGCAATAAAAGAAACTGGGAAATATAAGAAATAAAAGGTTGTGAAAGGCAAACACTCTAAACATAAGCTTCTTTATAGCTTTACGTGCGGCAGTAGTCTTTTCATAAACCCATTGGTCGTTTCTATTTACCACTATCGCAGCAACAGTTGTTAGGAACGAGCTGCCTTTGCGAAGAGCTGTCCTGGATGAATTTAAGTCTGGAACTCGTTATCAAAACAAAGGAGTTTATCAGGCAAATTGTCCTCAGACGAGTACCTATATAACGGTTGGTGATGATGTTGTTCTCGTTGGTCTACCCTGGCGAGGTTTTATTTGGAAGAAGCAAAAGGACTTCCCCGTATCTCTTACAAATTCCTTAACAGAATACACGGTGGGAAATTTCTACCGAGGATGATTGCCAAAAGAATGTCCACTTGATCCCAGTCTTTTAAAGAGACAATTGAGCTCGGCCGATATTGATTCATTCGATCCACAGCTGGTATTGTAGTTTTATTGGCCCATAGAAGCCTGGCAGCTAGTTTGTCTGTTTTGCACCAAAGACAAATCGTTTCTTCGCATCGTGAGCTTTCTTCTCGTACCAAATTTGCTATATTTTCACTTTTTTTTCGCATTTTTGCTCCGGAGCAAAGTTGGCATAGACATCTGAAGAGCAATCATCGATCTGAAGTGTGAGTACCTTGTTTTATTTCTTATTTTTTTGCCTTCGTGTAGGATTTATGAACAAATTAAAACCATAGAACCACACTTTTGACTCTACTAAATATTTTTGGAACCTCGGGAACATTGATTGTTATTTATTTAATATTGAAAATTTGTCACAAAATTGGTGAATTTTTAGGTGGCGTTGAGTGCTGCTGTGGCTGATGGGGAGCAAGAAGCGAAGAGCTCCGCGAAGAACGACCAAAACTACAGAAAAACTGCGATTTCCCATAGGCGATCTCGCTCAAAGGAGGTCTGAATTAAAAGAAGAATTCTTAAGAAAATCAAAGCAATTAAATGCTTTGAGGAAGAATTCGAGCCGAATTAATTAGCAAGTAAGTAACATTGTCCTGACAATCATGGACTGGTCATGGAAATCATGCATGCATTCAACTCAAGACTTTGTTTTCTATTGTGTGAATCTGGCTATTACTCTTTTATGATTACTTTTTTTGTTTCATGGGTTTATAAAAACCACTCTAATTGCTTCATTGCTGTTCTATTGTGTACATATAAAAATGTACAGTAAAAATTGCATTTAAATCCATGAAACAGTAGTACTACTTTAATTAGCTAGGACAGCTGAATGGCACAAATTAAGCAGAAGGAAAAAATTAATAAGTTTGTTTTCTTGTTGTTTTTATTTTGAACTAGTTATGTTACACACTTTTAGTGTTTGCTTTCTAACTTTATTTTTTAACTTTATATTTATTCATTTGAAAATACCCACTTAAAGTATATATCTATCTATCAATACTCAAAAGCTCTGCATACAAATATGCTAAGAAGAGCCAAAAAGTAATTTTGAGATAGACTTGTCCTATTCACATTAAACTGTAAAAGAAATATGACTGACTGTAGTAAAAACAGTGCAGTACTATCACCAATACTTTTTTACAGTTCAAATAAATTGACTTTGTTTCTCTAAAAAAGGAAAACTGATTGATAACTGATTTTAACTATTTATAACCAATCTATAACAGTTGTTATGCCTTTGATGTTGTGCCTTTTCAAATACTGTCTATTGACAGGGAAATCATAACAATGAATAATGCAAAACTATTTTATGTTTGTATGTTTTAAATGCATCTTTAATTACTCAATATATACCAATTATGAGATTATAAAAAAATATCTATGTATTTGACTTTAATTGTATGTCAAGTTTTAATGGAATAAAAGTTATTTGTATTTGACTCATTCCTTGTGTTTATATTTATATACAATGGTTAAGTGCTCCCTCTAAACCAGTGAACGTATAATTACACAGCAAATAGCACTAAATTATGCTAGAGTAGAAGCACTAAATCTGTGAAACAAATATTACTAGTTATAATAAATAGTGTTGATGAGACAATAGAGAACAAACAAATTAGCATTATTTATCACCTACCTTGTACTATGTTTGTTTCAGGAATTAAGTGTATTTACTCTACACTGTTTAGCAAGCTGTATCTTTAGTAATATTTATTTCATGAATTTAGCATGAGCACCTTATAACAAAACAAATAAATGTATTAGAGCGCACACACTTAATCCGTGAAATATAAACAGTACAAAATAGGTGTTAAATTATGCTAATTTCTTTGTTTCCTATTGTCTAATCAACACTATTTAGTAGTAGCTAGTATTATTTGTTTCACAGATAAAGTGAGTGCACTCTACTATAAGTTACCTACAACATCGTAGACAATAGGAACCAAAATGTTTTCTTTGTATCAACAAGTACAAGTTATTGTTCATGGTTTAAATGTGTACTCTTTAACTCATGGAAATGAGTACAACTTACAGAAGTACCGATGTGTGTATTGGGAAGTTGTGCATATTGCAAACACTATAACAAAAATCAAATTGTAAAATTTCCTAATCAAAATCGTATGTCATTCCAAACTGCTTCTCCTCATTTACAATAGCCTCAATTCTCTTCTTATTCTTGAACTTCTTCTTGAGAAACTCATCATCTGAATAAGAGGTGCCCATAATCTTATTAAAAAGACTTTTTACCGGCCCTGGCAAAAGAAGTAAACGCCAAGACAGCCTTCTTGTGTTTCTTTTGGTCTCGCCGGTGAATAAGCCGTAGTTTGTGGTTGACGCAAGTGTCCGTATAATTTGGAATAATTCTGTAGGCAATTCCACCTATAAAAACTTTCCAAGGACTTCTTGGAGCACACCTAAACGATAATCTTCTCATAAACTGCTTGTACCATCTCTCTGCTTTGCGTTAAATCATGGGGTAGTACTGGCCAACGCGATGCCTATGTTTTGACCTCGATGGCTCTGTAATTGGCTCCACAAGATTTTTAAGGTCTTCAAAAGCCTTCTCCACTTTTCCTTTATCTAAATTGTCCAGAGACAATAGTTCAGACCGGCCTACAGTAAGTGCACCGAGGATAATATTCGGAATGATTTCCGCTCAGGTCCCTACTTCATTACGCATGTTGTAGCCGAGCAAGAAATGTTTGCACGCGAACTTCCCAAGACAATTCAAGTACAGCATGCATAATGAAGTAGCCTCACAACAGCAGCCATTTTTAATTTGTTCGAATCAGGAAGGTTAATACTTCATTCGTACACATATTCAAACACACATGGCCTTTCAAGTGTCACACTCATGAAGTATTGTGGGTATAGTTTCTAAAGAAACTGGTGCTGCGTCGGTGGGAAATTGAAACACAAGAAATTGGATAAATCAAACGAGTTGATTAAATAAGTTATACCACCGTAAGGTGAATGGGAGGTGCTGACGTTTCGAGCGTTAGCCCTTCGTCGGAGCGAATGAGAGGAAGTATTGAAGTATTGAAGTATTGTGTCGGGTGTTACGGCTGACCAACATATTGTGCACTCAACTTGGCCACATTTGGCAGTAAAATTTCCCAGCGTGATAAGTCTGTTTAAGGAAACTTCTACAGCTAGTGTAAACACCATAACTACGCTCTTTCAACAAACTTCATTTTCTGTATGGATCGCTTACTGCCACGGACTCAGAAGTAATCCGACTATACGGGAGAGATCTAACTTGAGGGTGGGGTGGGAGGATGTGACTAAGAGGTAATCCAATGCTTATGTCATCTAGTCATCTACAACAGAACTCTACCTTGGGGGTGGGGGGGGGGGGATCTGACTCATAAGTAACCCAACGTTTACGATTTCTAGGAGAGCTGTACCTTGGGGGATGTGGGGTGGGAAAATTGGACATGTATTTCCAACCGGTTTTCCACGGTTTTACAGCAATGCCTCGTCCACCCACACTGACATTGCTGGTGAAGTAACGAAGATGGGTTATTCTGAAACCGGGAATAATCATAAAGATGTATTTCTTGGCACTGTCACAGGCAAACTCGGGAAAAACAAAATCAGTTTTCCAAACAGGAGTCGAATATACGACCTTCTGTAAATCAAACGAATTGATAAAGTAAGTTATACCACCGCAAGGTAAAAGGAAGGTGCTGACGCTCCGAGCGTTAGCCCTTCGTCGGAGCGAATTTATAACTTACTTTATCAATTCGTTTGATTATCCCATTTTCTTGTGCTTCAATTCCCCACCGACGCAGCACCAGTTTCTTTAGAAACTATCCCACAATACTTCCAGTTACTATTTCGGACGCATTCGGAACAAAACTTTTTAAATTACGACAACAAGTGTGATCACATACGCAGATTATTCCGCTAGACCTCGTGAATTCTTTTACCACTGTGATGTATTTACAACAAAGCTTGAGAAAACGAGGCACATTAAAATTAAAACTGAAACATAATTTTCCAGATAACACAACTTTATTGAATCATTCTGAATAACTCGTCAAATCCGTGAAATAAACTAAATGAGGTAATGTTACGACACGTCCGGTTGAAGTGAACTTTTGTTGAACACTCTTTTAGTTTTTCTGCATCTCTGCAGACTTCTCTTTGGCATTGTGGGCACGCAGCACTGATACTGCCTCCTGAGTCTTGGCAGCCAGCGCGTCAGGAGACTCCAGCATGTGAAGCAGCTCAGCATTGTCAATCTCCAACAGCATGCCAGTTATTTTACCAGCCAAATCTGGGTGGGTGGTTTGGATGAGTGGGAACAGACGCTCACCTAACATCTGTTTCTGTTCCTGTGTTGTGGCTGCAGCAAGTACACTGGGGTTGAGAGGTTCCTGGCCCTGCAATAACACCACCAATCCAAACACAATACAATAAATACTAGATGCAATAAATTGATGATGAATGACAAGCAATCAATGGATAGTAATTGTACAGTTAATGTATGGTCCCAATGGAAACAGATTTGTTTTCCCTAGAGTCCTGGACTCAGGACTCTCGGGAAAACGAAATTAACTGGTTTCCCAAGGGATCATACATTAAGTGCTTTGTTACATATTTAGACTTTCCCTGAGCAAAAAGAAGCAAACAAAGACAGTGCAACTGGTGGGCAGGACACAACTGCACAACTGTATCATGGTTAGGATACATTTGAATTTGATCAACAGCACGTGACCGAGAATCAACCAACCACAGTGCTCGTTTTGTTGAGTGAAAGTCTAGGTATATAACAATGTGTGATAATTAATGGTAATTGCTGACCAAAAATTTTGTAGCCTATTGATTGATTACTTATCAACGTCATTGAAGAGAAAATGATGTGATAAATCACTTATTGATTATCCATTGATTAGTCAATGAGAACAAATGTATTGTAACAGAACATCTTGTACAATTTTTTTTAGCAATTTCCTAACCATAAGTTACTTCCTGTAATAAAAACTTACAATGGTTTGTGATAATAATAAGCAGAGAGGAAACGAACACGCAGTTAACATTGGTTTCACAATTTTGAGACCAACGGATTATTCACCGATTGCCCATTGATTATTGGATGTCATCAATGACTAATAAACTGATTGACCAGCCATTAACTGTTGTTATTATTCATTCAAAATATTTCCCCGATTCTGATTGGCTAAAAGCACACGTTTAATTCACCCTAACCAGTTACTGATGACCAAATTTGGAAGAATTTTGACTTAAACGAGGAAATGACGTCAAAAATGCAGCGTTTTCGCAGGTTAATGCACCGTTAACCGAGAAGATCTGGGGACGAGATTGTATTACTTTGTTGTTTTGTTATATTGCTGGTGGGTGTGAAATTTGTGAAAATGAAGCTCATTTTCTCCTTTAAGTGTTTGAAAATATTTTGATAAATAATAAAGCAATTAATGAATTCGGCTTTCGTAGGATATTAAGAATTAAGCGGATCTCGAAAGGGTGTTATCCACCTCGGCCTACGGCCTCTGTGGATAACACCTTCCTCGATCCGCTTAATTCTTCATATCCTACTCAGCCTCATTCATTAATTGCTAAATAACTCATTGATTTATATTATGTCTGGTTATTAGAATGGGAAACAAGTAAATGGAAGGAAGATCTTCTAACTGTGATTGTGGATTAAGACTGTTGTTGCAAAGTTGTCACAGAGCCTTATCTGATGGTGCAAGGTATTGCAACCAAGGTTACATCCATCTGCAGTAGGTTTGTGTTTGGGTAAAGTATGGACATGCATAAAACTACAAGACCTAAACAGCTGAAGATGTTTCAGTCTGTGCAGAATTAACTACCAAGTACCACATTTGCGAAAATAAGGGAATTGCAAAGCTACCCCAGCATTATAAACCAGTACCCACTTCTATAACTGAGAAGAAACACAGTCTTAGTTTAGTATTCCTACGGAGGACTACCAGCTCCCAAAATGCCAATGTTTAGAACTTTGAATTAAACTCTGGCAATCAAAATGTTTGAATAAAATTATTGGTTCTCAAATTTCCTTCCAAAACTTGGTATGAATTAAATTACATTAAACCTTCCACCCTGAAGACTCAAGTGAAGTGTATAAACTTACAGGAATATGGATGGTTTGTGGTACTTGTTCCTGTGGTGGCATTGGCACGGCACCAGGATGCCCCTGAGGCTGGTTACGCACTCCCTGAGCAAACTTGTAAGCTGGCCTCTGACCCTGTTGGGCCTGCACTGGTCCTGGACCTCGCACCTGCTGCCCCTGAGGCATGCCTCCAACCCTATGGGTGGGACCAGACTGAGCACTGGGCTGCTGCTGACCAGGGACACCCCTTGGTGGTACCTGTCTGATACCCCTGGCACGTGGCACTGGCCCAGCCCCTGGCATGCCCTGCATACCAGAGGGGCGCACCTGCTGCTGTGGCTGCATTGGCTGCCAGCGTGGGCGCACTTGCTGGATCTGGGGTGTGAAAAATGGACGCTGCCCAGCCTGGGTCAAAGGCTGCATGTAAAATGCACCTGCCTGGGGGAATACCTGGCCAACCTGCTGACCTGCAGCCTAACACAGAAAAACCATAATATTAATGAAATGAGAATACCACACTAATGATACAAGAGTACTCTCAAGCTTTTACTTTGATTGTCCTTGCAAGCTTCCTGTTACTGTAAACTCCTGATACACAGGCTTCTTAACGTCCAGTTAACGACCAGTTAGCTCAGTTGGTTGAGCACTGGACTATCGTGCGGGAGGTCGTGGGTTCGAACCTCGGCCGGACCATCACTCAGGGTCTTTAAATCATTTGAGGAGAATGTGCTGCCCTTGTAATGACATCTGCAAATGGTTAGACTTTCTAGTCTTCTCGGATAAGGACGATAAACCGTAGGTCTCGTCTCACAACCCTTGGTTGTAATAACTTCGTGGGACGTTAAAGAACCCACACGCTGTTTGCAAAGAGTAGGGAACGTAGTTCCCAGTGTTGTGGTATGGCCTTTGTGAATGTAATTTCACACACGTACGTATTATGAACGAGCTTATATAGCTCCTAGGTGTTACGTATATAAATAAAGTATTGATTGATTGATAACAGGGAATGCCTTTCTTTTCATTTGGGCTTTGCCTTTACATTCAGTTACAATGTGCATGTGTTATTTGTATTCACTACATAGGAGGCCTGAGTTATCACAGATAAGCATGTAGTTAGGAACAAAATGTTTCTGTATTCAAACTAATAGAAAGCTACTGAAGCAAAGCAATCTACTGCAGACATACAGATCCACTGTGTGCCCCCTATCTGCTGTATGTACCCATCAGACAGGTAATACAGAAACGAAAGGGCAATACAAAAACCACTTGGCAGCTCGAAGGGTACAAGACCGCCAACTGAATTTGTACATTGATTCATTGCTCTAACAGCACACCTGCAATTATCCAATCACAATGCGTTTGGTACTACTCTTACGGTGTGTTCCATTGGAATGACCTGGATTTGAATTTGTTATCTGAGATCACACGGGTTATGATGAATCAAAGGAACTGATGAATTCTTGTCCAGTGTGGATTCAATGCTTCCTTTGACAGACCACAATCTGTGCAATCTCGGATCACAAACTCGAATCCTGATCATACATGTACTGTATCTAAGGAACACACGCTTCCTACTCCTGTTGCAACAGATTGGAGAGTCCTTAGGAAACAATACCTGCTGCATTCTCAAACCAGCAATACGCTGCATGTGTTGAGCAGCCAACTGGGCCTTGCGTTCTTCTTTACGCTGGGCCAGGGCAACATAGAGGGGCTTGGAGACAAGAATTCTGCCATTCATTTCAGTTACTGCTTTAGTGGCCTCTTCAGGGGATGAGAAACACACAAAACCAAACCCTGCAAAAATGAAAACACTACTGAAACCTGACCTCCAAATCCTACCTAAGACCATAGGTTTTAGTACAAATACAGTCAAACTTCACTATTGAACTCTCAAGGGAAACAAAAAATAGTTTGAGATAAATGATAGTATATGACTGGGGGACAGTGGGGAGTTCAAGACAACTGAGTTTGAGGTAGCAATGTTTGACCGTAGCTTGTGCCAAAAACAATAGTTCCAGGGCTCAAAGTTAACGACCAACTGGTCGCATATGCGACTGGATTTTTGGTTGTGCGCCTAAAAAATTATGTGCGGTCGCACCACCGCGCCTTAAAAACCAAAGTACAGTGCGACTTTTCTATTGCTTACTCACCTGACCATCTAACGTACTCCGATTGATAAATTTAAATATAAGTATAAACATAGATATAACACAACCAGGCACCAAGTAATAAAGTTGCACCATTTTCCTTTCATCGCTGTGTTCTATTCGTGATCTTTAAGCCTATTTTCCCAGTGGATTCTCCGAACTCGAACGTTCATTTTTTTCCCACGTTCTGTGTTGTAAACAACTCCGCTGACCCGCTGACACATGCAAATGAAGGAATGGAAGGAATGAAGCACGTGCTTCTTGTGCAATCGATGATCAGGTCAAAAAGAGAAATGTGTGGAACTTTTCTGTTATCTTGAATGATGATAATACGTAATAACATTCCTGAAAGTGGGAAGTCGAGTTGATGTAAAAAAAAAAACCAATAGTATTTTCGCTACCTTTTGGTTCAACGTAAAGGTGAGCTAAAGGTGACTAATAAATGTCTTTAAGCTATGGCTTTCTGTTTTTACTGGGGCTTCCGTTAAGCTTGTCCAAGTCAGAAATGCAGGCCGTTAGTTTTCTTGGTCACCAAATGGGGATCATAGTGGCAGGCGTTCTATGCGGAGAGCGGAAAACTAGAAGTGAGAATTAAATTGTTTGCTTGTTCTTCGCGCATAACAGTTACAGAATGCTGCGTTTTGTAAAGAAAGCTTCAGCTAGCCAAATGAGCAAAGTTCATGCTAGTTCTCACGAATACCCAGATGTTGAAAACTGATTAAGAATCTTTCAGTCGTGAACAAAATTTCAAAGGTGAGGCAAACAACAAGCAATCGGATAGAGAGGATACTTCTGTTCAATCATTAGTTGATATCGAAGCTTAACTCTTGTGATTTTATGATTTGTTTTTGTTGTTTTCAGTACCTCTAGCAGGCCCATATTGCAATACGAAGCCCGCGTCGCTCGTTTTGGAGCGTTAAGTATTCTTTTGGAGTAGGTGCTCCCAGTATTTGATGCTGTGCGCCTAAAATGTTTAACTGTGTGCCCAAAATTTCGGCAGTGTGCCTAAAAATTTACACCTGGTCGCACAAGTGCTCCCAAAGCCAAAAATAAACTTTGAGCCCTGAGTTATAGTTGTAAAATACACTTCTTAAAGTTTAAATGAATTGACCCTGGAGTGTGCTCGCTCCTGTATGACTCAGTATGGAACTAGAATGATCTTGCACTCAGGTGAAAGTCACCCCAGGCTCATGTAAACAACCCCCCTACCTGAACCAATTAAACACCTAAATGTAATTATCTAAGCAAACATGAGTGCATGAGATCCAAAGAAAAATTGCTGTTAGGGTCTTGGCACTGAAAGAATTTAAGAAAAAATAAAAAGCTCTTTTCAGTTTGGTACCTTTCGAATTGTTTCTCTCATCTATCATGACCTTGGCACTGGTGATGGTTCCATACGCACTGAACTCCTCGCGCAGATGAGCATCATCAATGGTATCATCTAAATTTTTGACATACAAGTTCACACCCTGGTAGCGGTTGATGCGCTCGATCTTCCTCTTCTCAAACTGAGACTTCAGATCCATCTGTCGTTCAGCGCGCTTTTGCGCACGAGCAGCATAGAGTTTTTGACCATTCCACTCTTTCCCAGATAGATCTTCCACTGCCTACAAGAACCACAAGAGAAATCAGTTTTACCCCTTTAACGCCCAAGAAGTTATCAACCTAGAACAAGCAAACAAAGCACACACCAGCAATTACCAGTGGAATGTTCAGAAAGATAGAGCACATAACAATGTACCATACACGAGGAAGCTATGAGGATATGTGCATTCGTTTCCTGAAACCGCTGAAAATGCTGCCTGGTTGATTGCTCGTGCTATGTCTATATGTCAAACCACATTTTTAAAGATCGGTATCTCCGTGACATGTTGATCTACCATTAGTAGTCATGTTTTTGCAACAAACACAAATTCTTTTAGTGAAAAACCAGAAAAATATAGTAGCTTTAGCGACTGTATCAGTTGCAATTTCAAGGCCTGCACGTTCATCTTAAAGAAAACTCATGATCATGGAAACATGAAAATCAATTAAGTCATGCTATTTTGCTGCTGTTTTTACTGATGAAATCACAGTACAAATGTCATAATTTAAACAAGGTACAACCTCTACAGTTACCACATAACTATGATAATGAAAATGAACAATGTGCACGTAACCAGTGTTTGTAAAGCAGGGTTGACAATATGAGACTTTGTGAATTGGGACAAAGAAAAGTGTCCATATTAACCAGTGTCCACATAAAGCAGGCTAATTTTGGAGAAAATATATGAGCTTTTTGTTGGGAAAAATGAAACTGCCCGTTATAAATGGGTGTCCGTATTCAGCGGGTGTGTGTAGAGCAGGGTTCTGTTGTATATCCATCAGTCAAAGAATAGCAAAGACCACATAGGAAAAAGAGATGCAACTTACTCGCTGAGCCTCCTCCGGGGTTTCAAATGATACAAATCCAAAACCCCTGGACCGTCCTTGATCAGAGACAACAACCTTCAGACTCAACACTTTTCCATAGATGTCAACAAGCTCCTTAAACCTTTCTTCATCCATGTCCTCACCAAAATTCTTGACGTACACATTAGTGAACTTCTTGGGTTGATTTCCAAGCTTTTCCAGGCGCTCTCTCCTGGACATCCATTTGGTGGCAAAGCTGTTACATCAAAGAAAGTACATTAACAGGTATTTCATTACAGTTTGAAGCAAGTCATTTGGATTTGGCACCAAACATATTTTTCTCAATGCTACACTTGATGAAAACTTATGTTTTACACTTTTAGTTGGGATGTTGAAGGAAGCCTTCAAAGTCTACTTCACAGCCAGTCAATTAGCCCCATGCCTGGGTGTTAACTGACACCCTGAGATGAGATACACACCTATAATAAATACATACTGATTTATTTGCCTTGCCACAACAATAAGTGTACAGCACAATTTTCAGCAAGGTGACTTCTTGCAAGCATTTGCATTATACCTGCTCTCTTTGTGTACTTCGGGTATTCAGGATATCTTCACTTTTGTTTCACTGTTTTGGTATTTTCAGCAAAAATAAGCAAAGACAACCATTTCCACCGTAATACCCGTATTGTAAAGTCCTGACTAAATATGAACAAAGGAAGCCGGTCGTTTCGCATACAAGTCGTTTCGCATACAAGTCGATTCGCGTACATCGAGGTCGTTTCGCATACAAGGTCTTAATCGATTCTACGCGCTGTCAACGCGTTCGCTGTGCCGAACAGAAATAACGCACAATACATAATAACAACACGCGCATATCGCCGGGTTGAGGTTAAGATTATTTCTCTGTCCTATAGCTATCTTGTTAGAGTGTTTATGAGAACTTTTTCAATGTATTTTGCACTTTTTCGATGTATGCGAATCGACCAAGATCGTGTCGGCGAAACGACTTAGATGTATGCAAATCGACCAAGACCTTGTATGCGAAACGACCTCGATGTATGCGAATCGACTTGTATGCGAAACGACTTGTATGCGAAACGACCGACATCCTGAACAAATCGACTGTTCATACCAGCTGTAAGCACCTGTCATAAAATCACTCATTAATCTATGGATTCGTTGATTTATGTTATTCCAATGTTTTGAAATTTGACGGCCTTATCAATTTGAGCGTGGCTGCAGTTCAGTTAGACGTGGAGCGTGATACAGTATTTCATGATTTCGTAAGATCCAAGAGGACACGTGTATTGAATTGCTTATTGGCACAACACATCACAGAATTTATCCGAGATCCATGATTTTCCGCATATTAAAACTAAAAGCCCATATTGCTGTCTATAACTATTTAGCTCCTAGCCCAAGCGACGTGTTCCCACAACAGTCCGTTTTTAATACGGCAGCCGCCATATCATATACAGGTAATAGGTTACAGGACAATGCCAGCATTTAGAATATTTTTCGGGAAACTTCAAATTGATAACAGAATGTACTCAATTCTAAATGAAAATAGAATACAACGAGTTCCACTTGTTGCATAAATATATTTAAAACTTAATTAAAAACCTAACTACGAAACCAGTGAAACTTACACTTTCTTGTCGTTCAACAACATGCCATTCACTTTAGCTATGGCCTTCTCGGCGGCTTCCTCGGCATCGAAGTGAACAAAACCGTAGCCTTTGGAGTTTCCATCGTCTCCTTGAGCGATTTTACAAGACAGAATGTTGCCAAATGCACTGAACGTGTCGGACAACGCCTTGTTATCGATGCTTTTATCAAGATTCTTGATAAAAATGTTTCCAACACCGGACTTGCGTAAAGAAGGATCTCTCTGAGACCACATGATTCGACAAGGGCGTCCTTTAATCGGGTCGAAATTCATCGTATCCAAGGCTCTTTCGGCTGAAAAACAAATCGGAAGACGTTTAATTTAATAGCACTGATATCTCTCTCTGAAGCCATAAAATAGTTTGAGAAAGTAATCGAAAAACTAAGCTCACCAGCTGCCGGCTGCTGGAAGTTAACGTAAGCGTAACCCAGCGAACGACGGGTTACTATATCACGGCAAACTCTGATGGAAAGTACGGCCCCAACGGTACTAAATTTCTCGAACAGCATAGCTTCGGTGACATCTGCTGCTAAGTCACCCACGTACAGAGACGCTATGGGATAGTTTGGTGCTCCAGGAGATTGATTCATCTTCAAACTTGTTTCACTTCTACTTGTGGCGACTGTTCCCTTGGCTGATTTCTTTTACGGTTTTTCTCAGAGATTTTATGATTTTTTTGAACAATTTTGTAAGCTTTTATAATTTTTTTTGAAACTTTTTTCACGTTTTACGTATTTTTTTGGCGGTTTTTAGCGTCGTTTCAAGAAAAGAACGCTAAAAACCGTTAGAAATTCTTAGAATAAGTCTACACCGACAACGATATTTCGAAGGTGAGAGGAAGTACTGCGCCACGAGTTGCTTTATGTACAGCGGGGATCCCCCACGAGACGAGCAGGGCTAAGATTTCATTGGTTTCAGAATGACTTCCGGATTACGTCATGTCCCTAATCGGACTGCAACCCACGCGGTCTTTGAGAAAAGTATCGGACCGACAAGCACATTTTCCTCTTCAGAACAAATGCCGATAACTTTATCGAGGTTTCTTCCCTTCCCCACTCAATGCTGGTTTAACCGATACGACACCACGGCGTTTTATATCCCCAAGATATTGCGTAAGCACTTGAGACCTCCAACGATCCCAAGAACCCAAAAAATCCCTCGGAAAAGAACAAATTCTGTCAATGATTTGAATTCAGGGGTCTCATTTTTCATTGTGGAGTATGAATTGATGGTCCAGGTGTGGGTACAGTCGAACGGCTCGCCATCTCGAACTCGGTTATCGCAAACTCCCACTATCTCGAGCTCAAACTCATTTCCATTGGCCGTTGCTTTTTCAGTCATTTACCGTTTTTGGTTATCTCGAACCTACACTATCTCGAACTATTTTTCGTTTCCCTTGAGAGTTCGAAGTAGCGAGGTTCAACTGCAGTTCTGAGACGGAAATGTTGTTGACGTTGACAAGGAGCGAATCTCCCTGCGTTGATTGACGTTTCGACAATCAGAGCAGAAGTCATAATTAGAGTCACGTGGTTTATGTGTCCTCAGTGGTATTTGTCTCTGTTCTAAGATAAAAAGAAAAACTCTGAAGATGACTTCCGCTCAGGTTGTCGAAACGTCAGTCACCAACAACAGTTCTTTTCAGAGCTACCCTCGCCCGGACGATCAAACTATACGAACTATAAAAAGAAAAAGTTGAGCACAGCCATAAATACCACATCGCTACCTGTCCACGCAAATCACTTGACTGAGGCTGATGATGACTTCCGTTCCGGTTGTCGAAGGAGGGTCCTGAAGTGGTAAAATGAAGGTCTCAATGGGGTTAATATTTTTGGCTGTTTTACGGCTAACGATTAATATTTTTGGCTGTTTTACGGCTAACGATTAATATTTTTACGGCTAACGGCTAACATTTTTCAATATTTACGCCTAACGGCTATTTTTTTTTTTTTTTTGCCCATTTACGGCTAACGGCTAACCCCATTGAGACCATCTAAAATGGGAACTGGGATTGGCCGGGGTTTTCCCTGGGAAAATCAAGTAAGTTACTTGCATGGGACTGGGACTAGGTCATCGGGAATGGAAATTTTTTCCGAATTCTGCCATTGGGAATGAGATTTGAGCACTGTGAAGTGGAATTTCGTAAAACAAAATGGGCTGGGAAATGGATTGGTACACCCCTAAAGGGCCCTTCATGTACTGGTAACGAAACTTATCTTACTAGATAGTCTAATTTACAGTACCACAAACTTTGTGGTTTGAACGGCTAATAGCGAATATTGAAGTCAATAGTCGTTTCTTTCATCTGCAGACTCCTTGGTTTAACAGTACCGTGTTCTAAGATCGGATCGGATCGTTATGGAATCGGTTCTGTGTGAACATGGCCTGACACAATTCCGAGA
The DNA here is from genome assembly GCA_949710005.1 of Ricordea florida. Lineage (NCBI taxonomy): Eukaryota > Metazoa > Cnidaria > Anthozoa > Corallimorpharia > Ricordeidae > Ricordea > Ricordea florida. The sequence continues at coordinate 2,265,714 of OX453276.1, read as the reverse complement.
ATCAATTTGGATCGGCTGGCTTAAGGAAGACCATATGCGTTCCAGAACAACGCCGCTTGACTTAATCGGGGGCTAGAAAGTAAAATTGTTTCAGGGGAGGTCAGACTTGATGAGCTGAAATCAAATCCTCTAACCCACCAGACTTAAGAGAGAATCCCCTATGCCTCTTCTAAAAACAGTTTTACACAAAAGTGATTGGCCTTTTCACCCTGCATCACGAAAAATCCGAAAAATAGCTTCACGTTCACAGAAAAAAAGCAAGCTATCACGTTTCACTTAAAAATGCAAAGGCTAAATCACGTTTTACATAAAAAATACAAATTCTCTTCACATTTCGCAAAACATACGAATACAATTATTACGAGCTTTAACCCGGGGGGGTACTCCCCTATATCAGGTATATAGGTATGTGCCGCCCCAAAGGGTATGATTTTTGAGCCGTTTTGGTCTGAAGACGGGTATAGATTTTGAACATTTTGGTCTGAAATTGGGTATGGTTAATGGGGGAACGTTCACGAAAGGTTATAAACTTATTTTTCTTCCCAGCAACCGGGGCGAGTAACTGGAGAGAGAGAAAGAGAAATGGATAAAATGTATCTTTCCAGCTAAATTTTACCTACTCATCTTTGTTACGTTGACTTCCGTTCAGCTCTGATGCATATGCTAGGCTTATCACGTACTACAAAGCCAGTGTGAAAAATTTGTAACCGCAACGCTTTATTTGTTACAACTTGTGGTAGGTTGGTTACTAACCTACAAAGAAAGCGTTTCCTGTCTGCACAAACACTACAAACATTAGGCGAGTATATTAAAGTATATGTGCACACTGTTTTCATGACGGCACAATATGAAGCTAGAATTACTCTACAATATTGTGCCTGAGGCAATTCACTGTGTTCTATACTACATAATAAAAAATATAATGCTTAAACAAAATATACTTTGTCGTGACTTCACTCGAATAAGGTGGTCCAGTGGGGTGCAAATCACAGACTTTCAAATCAAGGAATCCGTAAATCGTATAATAGTTTTATTCGATCTGGAATTAAAGTAACAAACACATAATGGAAATTAACAAAGGGGTTATGGCAAACAACGAAAAAAGGGGTTCAAAGTGAATTAAGAAGAGCAAATTGAAAACATTGAGATACAAACAATTGAGTAAGTCATGCGGTAGGTGTGAAGCGATCTCAAACCAAATGAAACGACGTTGAAATTTAGAGTTCATAATACATAATAAAAAGGACGATCAAATAAACTTACTTCGTGAAGGGATTCCAAGATTAAGACAGAAATCAAGCCATACGGCAAACGCAAGCTGAAATAATTCTCATACGTGTCGACGGTGACCATACAAAACTAATCTAAGACCTATTGTTATCGTATTACTGTAAACGTTATTTGACAGGTATGAAATGGAAAACAGTCCTTTGTTGTGAACGTCACGTAATATGTAACTAAAACATAAGGTTGATAATGTAACGACTTTCTAAGCCATGTCTGAAAACGGATGTATATTTTCAATGTCAGGTCTGAAAACGGGTATGGATTTTTGTGGCCAGGTCTGAAAACGGGTGGGAAAAATGGCATGTTTTGGTCTGAAATTGGGTCTGGATTTGGAGATGCGGGCGGCACACCCCCACCAAAAATTCCAAAGAGTACCCCCCGGGGCTTTAATAATTCCCGCAAAAGCTGGTTCACAAATCACGCGTAAGTAAATGCATATTTCACGGATCACGAAAAAAAATCAAAAAACAGTTTACCGAGGACGGAAAAAAGATTCACGAATCACGGATAAAATAAATCTTCATTCACGCTTCCCGCAAAGCAAATATGCCCATTCACACATCACGAATAAAAGGAAAGGAGACAGTCTTCAAAGGAAACGACTTTTCTCTAAGTAATACTACATGAAAATATGAGCTCCGCTGACCAAGTGCGTTGATAAGGAAGATAGACCACTATGGACACTGTCTCTTCTCTGTGTGAAACGATCAAACAAGCAAAGCATTTCCTGAAAGCTTTTTATGTAACACATGGCTTACTTTTCTTAAAACTTTCTCTATCCATTTACAAAAATCAAGGTATATGCTAGTATTTATAATCACTGAAGAAGTTTCAGAACAAAAAACATTTTAAATAACAGCGAGAAGAAATCTCCTGAAATGTTAAGAATCTTTGTTCTCTTCTTTGAACTTTTCTTCAAGTTCTTGCCATGGATTTTCTACCATTGAATGCCTGTAATAAGCTTCAATTCCAGGTGAAACTCTTTGCACATCTCCATGGTCACCACCCTGAGAATTGAAATAAATAGTCAATACACTTGCTATTTCCATGATGAAAAAGAATTCCTATTATTTGTTTGCGATGACACTTTGCCCCCAGTTCTTTAAAATTGACGCCATTGATGTAGTGTGTTTGTTACGCTTTATCAATCAGGGCTGTCACTGATTTTTCAAGTAGGCAGGAAAATGAAAACAGCAGCCAGGTGACAAACATTTACAGGTGTAACTAATGTTTTGGTTTTGTATCAAAGTAGCCAGGGCTCAGACTTGCAGTAGCCAGGGGAAATCCCTGGTCCCCAGCCCTTAGTGACAGCCCTGTCAATTAATAAAGTAGAAGTAGACTAATCAAACTTGTTAAACAATCACAGGCACCAAAGCAAAAAATGCAAGAGAGTTTTGTTCAAAAAAGTATGGTGAGAGAGAGGAGCCAGGAGCTCTAACAAGAGCAATTGCTGGGTTGAATTGCACCTATCAGAGTGTACCATCAAATACAGATAATGATGCACTATAACCAGTTGACCCCATCACCTGAAGAAGACCAGCAGTTAGTGGTTGAAATGTCACAATCCACATCCAAGTCACTGAGTTGTGAGACAAATGGAAAAGTTTATACAACAACTGTATCATCCATGATGACTAACAATATATCTTAGTGTGTTGATTAATAATAACCTTTCTTAAAATATCACGTTGACGCTATGCCAAAAATCAGTAAAACTATTGGACTTTTCAAAATTATGGCACTCCATACCTTGTCATATAATTTTGCACATTTACCAAACATTAATACACCCTCACCTCAGCTGTGGTCTCGCTGTCTGGGTCAGACATCTAAGACACCTCTTCACAAAATTCTAATTCTCCAAAAAAAGCGCTTTTTATGATGTCTTTTATGGATATACACAAACATGCAATTCCCCTATTTATCGACAATGATATATTACCAGTGACATTTATGTATTATAAGTCTGTAGCTCGTCTAATGCACAACAACCATTCACCACCAAATCTCTTAAATTTATTTGAACAACCTCAACAATTCATTCATACAATACCGCCAACCAGTTAACTCAGTTGGTAGAGCACTGGACTACCGTGTGGGAGGTCGCGGGTTCAAAACCCCGGCTGGACCAACACTCATGGTCTTAAAATAATTGAGTAGAAAGTGCTGCCTTTGTAATGGCATCTGCAAATGGTTAGACTTTCTAGTCTTCTCAGATAAGGACGATAAACCGTAGGCCCCGTCTCACAACTCTATCTGTAATGTGGGACGTAAAAGAATCCATGGCACTGTTCGAAAAGAGTAGGGCGTGTTTCCGGTGTCATGGTCTATTGGTCTGATTGTAATGCACATATGACTATTAATATAGAATATGCGCAATATAAATGGAGTATATTATTATTATTATTATACAATACACGATAATCTACTTCTGGTAATTTTCAAGTTAAAAGCTCAAACCTGGAAATACACAAAAATTCTTTCTCTCATTTTGATGCAAAACTTTGGAATGAGATACCTTGTCATATTAGAGATCTTCCTAAAAAGGAATTCACCAAAGTACCTCACAGATTGCTTTCTGATATCTTAAAGAGAGAAAATGACTATACTGAGTTGCCATTGATAATTAAAAAAGTTGGTTTTAACAGTTAAGTGATTTCATATTCTGCAAATTATATGCTTTCTGCTCTCCATAAGTTCCCTTTTCCCTTTTCGTTCTTCCATAGATATGTTAATTAAAATAAAGCTATAATAGAAATAAGAATTATTGTATTTTTTTTCCTTCTTTTCCTTTCCTTTCCTTTCATTTTAATTTTTCTCTTTCTTTCAACTGGGCTGCCTAGATTAGGTACTCCTATTTTGCAGGTCAGTTAATTGTAAGATTATTTTAATAAAAAAACAAAGTTGAAGTTGAAGTTGATATATTCCATAACAGAGGGGAGCAGTTTGTAATTGTTTCTGAATTTTCTAGTTTTGGAGGACAAAAGAGAACAGCTACAGCATGCAGCATGAAACATGGGGGTAATGGGTAGTCTTTTGACTATAATTACTTTTTTTACCATCGATCATAATTTCACAGCCCATAATTTAAAATTTGATTCTAACTTTCATCTTGGGAAAAACTTGGAAGGGCTAGATTTCCAAATCATCCAATACTTCAATGCTGTAGCAAAATTGGCTAGGTTAATGCACATGCAATATTTTTTTTGTTTGTGAGGAATAAAACAGGGCGAGATTTCCGTATTGCCAGTAAGATTTCCGCTGTGTTCCCTACTTCATTATGCATTCTTTAACTATACTATTTCGTTCTTCGAACACAAGAAAATATGCACGTGCATTACACCAGACAAGACAGCTTCAGCATGCACAGTGAAGTAGGGACTTATGCGGAAATCATTCCAAATAATTACCCAGTGACCAGGAGGTCTCCATGGTCTGAATTCTTGTCTAAATCCTGCAGTCTGCCAGCTCCTTGGTCTAAAACTTTCCCTCTCTACCCCTGGATGGGGGTTGACAAACCGTCCAGATGGATGGAAATCGGATGTGTCTTCATTGAACTGCGGACGATAATTCTGGAAGGGCGGTGGAAATCTAGGGTCTATAAACCGCGGTCTAAAATTTCGTGATACTTGCTGACCTTGGAAATATGGTCGCGTTGGACGTCGAGGTCCTCCATACATTGCTAAAAATAAAGTTTCTTTAAGATTGATAACATTGCCTTCAACTGTCACTTACGTCCGCCATCTTGATGCTTTGTAACCTTACTTTACCCCCAGACTACCGCAAGTACATATAACCGTTTGACGTTGAGTAGCCTGTTGCGAGCCTGTCCCAGGCTTTCAGAGGCGGTAAAAACGGGCGAGAAAAAAAAATAGTGTTCCTCTCTTTTCTACATCTGCATGTTTAAATTGGTAAAATAATATCCTTAGTTATCACCCCAGCTATGAAATTTAAAGAAATAAATAATAGATAAATAATAATATGATAGCAATAATACCCTTCACATCCCTAAAACATTCAAAATGATGTGCTAAGGGACGGACCATTAGAAAAGTGATGGGGGGGGGGTGGGGAATTTTCAGCTTGCACGATTTTTTTTTCGCTCACTGCTTTTTTTTCAGGTGAACCCCTCTGCACGAATTTTTTTTACTACGTGTGAAAAAGTCACAATTGGACCTTCCTTCTGCATGAATTTTTTTTTACCTTCTTCTTTGCATGAATTTTTTTTCTTGGCATTTTCCCTTGCATAATTTTTTTTTTTGTTTTTTTCTCCACCCCCCCCCCCCCCCCATCACTTTTCTAATGGTCCGTCCCTAACCACTTGGACACCCATGGGGCGCTAATGAGATAATACATAATTAGCACCTAGCAGAGATTATTAGGATAGATATTTATTCTATTAATTTTATGCAATTTTATTGCCATCTAATGTTGAGCTAATACAAGCCCAGTATAATATTTGTGATTAGGACCTAGTATTCAGGAGTTTTAAACTGCCATAATTATGGTAAAATGATAATAGAAATACTCCGATAAATAAAAGTTAAAAAAAATTAGTAACACTAAACTCAGGAAGTTACAAAGTATAAAAATAATGCAATGAAACAACTATTCTTGCAAGTTGTTTCCCAGTTTATTCAGGTGGATACTATCTCAGAGGGGAGACTATTCCACTCTGATTGTTCTTGGGAAAAAAAGAAAAATTGTAAAATTTCCTTACTTGTAAATTAAATACAATATTTAATGTCATGTGTTCCACGTGTTCTGGTTTCCCCAGCTGGTCTCCCGAGTGAGGGGTGTCTGTGGCGAAGGGCGGGGGGGGGAGGGGGTGTACTGTCTTATATACGCTATAAACTGGTATGTGCCGCGATAAGGTAGGGGTTTTGAGGTGCTCAGTCCTAAAATAGGGTATCCTTTTTGGTATTGTGATCCTTAGATATTCCTTACATAAGGTCACTAATTATAAATTGCAGCATCCACCCCAACGCGCAAAACGAAAAAGATATGGTCTATGAAAACTGTACTGCGTGCCTGAATACACTTACACGCGGCTGAGTGTGGTATTCCATGCTTGATGCATAAGAAATAAACGACCTATCAGTTACACAATTATGAGTTCTCTTTTTTTTCTCACATAGGATGCCATTTTTTGGTTTTTTGGGCCTTAAAAAAGGTATCAAATCTCGATTTTCTACCCTTAAATAGGTACAGAGTTTGAGAACTGGCTTGGCAGCACATACCTATCCATAAATTGTCGGGAGTACCTCCCCGGGGCTGGCTTTAAGCAGCTATCCTTGTTCTCATGGAGAATGTTGTGTGTAATCTTGTACACGGTGCACAACCGAATTTTTTTGTGGCGAATAAGCCAATGAATCTTACTCCAAATCTTTAATGACTGCCGCAATGTTCACTGGAGGTTGATGCCTGTAGTCATTTTTGTAGGCCTTTTGGGAAAGGCGCCGATAATGGCGGCCAGACCAAACCTAGCTCCGCTCATTTTTATCTTTTTAACCGTCATACCTAATTTCTTAAACAACAAGTTGAAACATCAAGGATCTTCTAACGACCTCTTTCATCTAAAGAAGTTTGAGGTACTTCAAAACTCTTGCGAGTTAAAAACAATAAAATAACAAAGTAAATAAAAACTTGGTGAGCCGAGACTTCTGGATTTCAGACTGCCTGGTCGGAATTAGGAAGGACATGATGAGATTAAACTGGATGGTGAAGAGGTACAAAATCCACATCAAATGGTACGTGAAATCGGAATTGAGAAAAATATTTCTTGCAAAATGCTGTACTTGACTGCTCCATCTGAGCCGTTTCTGATTTGAACGTTTTTCAAACAAAATCATAAATCATTTAAAGCAAATGTTCAAAGAAACACAAACAAATTGAATTATTTTGTGGTTCCTGAACTGATAATTAGAAGTAAATCTGACTCCGAGTTAAATTCCTTTTCTGGTAGATTGAAATTGGGATAATCAAACGAATTGAATAAGTAAGTTATACCACCGTAAGGTAAAAGGGAGGTGCTGACGTTTCGAGCGTTAGCCCTTCGTGGGAACGAATGAGAGGATTGTGGGTTACGTACAATTTACATAAAGAAATTTGGAGCCAAGCTATTGGTGGAATCATAGCAGTGTGTGAATGGAAGGGAATAAATTAGATGAATGATTAAATGAATGAGAAACGTTCGTTGATACCGTGGGGATTAAGAAAACCGAGTTGGAAAATAAACTTCTGTTCTAGGTTTTTACGGCTTTCCGTGTTGCCCTGATGCACGGTAAGGCCACATGCCGCCATGTTTTGAGTGGAGTGGTTAGGTACATTAAAGTGTCGTGCTACAGGTTTAGATGCATCTTTGTCATTTCGTTCGACGTCGCGCAGATGTTTGCGGAAATGGTCACCTAATCTTCCTCCGGTCTCGCCGATGTATATTTTCTTGCATAAGGTGCATTTTATGCACCTCCCTTTTACCTTATGGTAGTATAACTTCCTTAATCAATTCTTTTGATTTACCAAATTTCTTGTGTTTCAATTCCCCACCAACGCAACACCAGTTTCTTTAGAAATTATACCCACAATTTCTGAAAGATTGGTTTGGTAAATAATACTTTAGGGAAACTCTTGTTTGCCGAATGTGTCCCGGCCTTGAGTATTTTATGCCTTCGAGCTCTGATGTTTGGCGATGATCATGATTCGATGGTTTTACGTTATCCCTATTCGTTTGATAAAATCCCATAATATTTATACTAGAGTTTTTGAAGCTTTGTAAAGTTAATGAACAGTACTATACTGTGGTACTTTTTGTTTTCTGTACAGTGTGGTTCTAACCTTTTAATCTGAGGATCAAACCATTCAGTGTGACCATTCTTTAGAAAGCTACTGAACAGTACTGTACTGTGGTACTGCTTGTTTTACTATACAGTGTGGTTCTAGCCTTTTTCATTTGTGAATCAAACCATGCATGTAGTATGACCATTGTTTGGGAAGCTACTGAACAGTACTGCACTGTGGTACTGTTTGTTTTACTATACAGTGTGGTTCTAACTTTTTCATCTGTGGATCAAACCATGCAGTGTGGCCATTTAGAAAGCTACTCAACAGTTGTGTACTGTGGTACTGTTGTACATACATGCATAAACTTTATTTATACACGGTAAAAACATCAATACAATGATTAAACTGATAAAAAAAACTGATTTACATGTTTGCTGTGTGGGAGTACGAGGTAGACATAAAGCGATTTACTTCGCTTTTAAACGATTGAAAGGATAACTGTGACAAACACCTGCCGGGGGCTGTGGTGTCGGATGTACTGATTTTGTTGGACACAAGTGGTGTGACAAGTGGTGTGACCCTTTGCTGAAAACAAGGAGCCCATTCTCTCCTGTTCAAACATAACGAAGTACTACGCTACTGCAAAGGTGTGTCCCTCCAGTTTTTGCTATTTCGTAAAATCATTCATTTTAAACACTGTAAAAATTTTTTATGAATCGTTGACTGGACAGTGAAAGAGTAAGTGCTAGAGTCAATACATTGTAAGACCTAACGGGGTAGGGGAGAGTAACGCATGCCGTAGTTTGTATAGGCCTCTGAATATAGCATTAGCAGGAGCTCATAACTAGGAGAATTCCTCTTCCATATTACTTTTTGGATCGAGCGTTTTGACAGATATAGTTATTTTTAGAAATACGCCTTTCTCGGCACTTTGTCTAATAACTGTACAGCTTCCATAGCCTCGCCAAACTGCTTCAAATTCCCTGGGGAGGGAGGGGGGGGGGCACTCCCATATGGAATGGACGGGGATGCTCGTCGTCTCGCTTAGGGGTGTAAATTTAGGATTTTGGTCTCGCTTAGGGTGTTCTGGGCAAAATGTCACTATTTTTAGCAGTCAAGGTCTCGTTAAGGGTTGCATGTGAAGAAATAACAAAAAGTCACTGTACTTTTTATTTGTCTGTTTTATAAACTGGTCTCTTTTAGGGGTCTGCATAAGCTTCGGCCACGCCCAGTTTGGTCTCTTTTAGGGGTTAAATTCAAAATTTCCGACGAGCAACCCCGTCCACTCCATATGGCAGTCCCCCGCCCCCCCTCCCCCCCGGGTTCAAATTATTACAAAGAGTTGGTCCAGTTGGTTGATTTATTACACACGCGTTTTAGAAACCAACGTATCACTATGAAGACTGCTAACCTCCTTGTAATGTGCGATGACATGCGCGACTGCTGAAAGGCGTTATGGGATTGCAAACTGATTGTGCTTAGAAATGGCTTCTAGAAAAGTAACTAAGAGAAAATGAAATATGAAGGAGAGTTCTCTTTAGTGCATAGCTTACTTATCAGCTATTTTGCTTTTTGCAACATGTGTCAACATTTCAAGCGAAAGGCGTTTCTTAAAATAACAAGAAACTGGATAAATCAAACGAGTTGATTAAGTAAGTTATACCACCGTAAGGTAAAAGGAAGGTGCTGACGTTTCGAGCATTAGGCCTTCGTCGCTTCGAAGAGCAACGAAGGGCTAACGCTCGAAACGTCAGCACCTCCCTTTTACCTTACGGTGGTATAACTTACTTAATCAACTCGTTTGATTTATCCAGCTTCTTGTGTTTCAATTTCCCACCGACGCAGCACCAGTTTCTTTACAAACTATCCCCACAGTACTTAAAATAACTGTCTGTCAAAAAAAGCCGATCAATAATATAATAATATAGAGGAACGCTCTTAGTAACGGGCTCATTAGCTAATTGTTGCCTGGCAAGTCCTCAAAAAGTCTATGTCTGACTCCTTTCAGGTCCTTAGTTCTGAATTTTTTTCCACGATCGAAATTTCGCAGAAATATTATCTCTCGACAGCATCAAGAAACACTAGCACGTGATCGAATAAGTTTGCATTTTGTCGTTGAGGATTCAAGAACTATAGACAGAACCCTTATATCAGGCGCACTGAGGAACAAAAGCACAAGAGGTATGAAGAAAATACAAGCACAAGACCTTAAGGTTAGCATATACTAATAAACAGAACCAAAAATATGAGAGCATGAGTGAGAAAATTTAAAGTACGCCCTGGCACAAGAGACCATAGAAGGACTGACAAAAAAAAAGATACCTGCCCCTCTCCAACCCCCTCCCCCCAAAAAAGCAGGTACCAGCCAGACTCCCCTCTCTAAAATAAAACAATTGCACATTGCTTGTTTTAATTCTTCATCTTGCTGTTTTTGTCCCACGCTTACGGTTTCACAAGTAAAGGGGACAATGCAGCTAACAACAGGAGCTCAATTGGTTCACAATGCATCCTTCATATAATTGTCCATTATTATGTTTTTTTCGCCAGATTATTCACAAGGTCTCACAAGCACTATAACGGTTAGTATCGAAATCAAAGTCGAATTCAATTCAGTAATTGAAAGAAGTGAAACTGGAAGAAAAATCGGCATTTAAGTCTCGTCATATTACAAGTTTTGAACCTGGCAGGAACGAAAGTAGCCCTGGAAACAAAGAATTGTTTCGCAAAATTCAAAGTTCCCCTCAAAAGCTTCACTGCGACAACGTGTACATTTCCGTATATTTATATATATATATATAATTTTTTTTTTAATATATATATATATACTTTAAAAAAATTGGAAGAACAAGAATAGATAAAAAGGAAAGATGTGTTTGCGGAATTGCGACAACCGCGTAATACAAACAGGAATGACTAACCACCAACTGTAAAGCACGGACGTTTCTGCGTGTTTCAGAAAAATATCTTTTTATCTAGTCATAACATCACATTCGTATATTATTAAAACTGAGTTTCAATTTCCTGTTCAAAATTGGAAAAAGAAGAAACTTTCACAAAGTATCTAGCTTTTAGTTAAAACGCTAATTAGCGTATTTGGCGATTTTTAAAATTATCGACAAAATATTGAATGTCAAATGTAGATCGACTAATGATTTTTTTTATGACTCGTTTTCTTCTTTAAATCCAAAAACTTCGATGTGAGGTCATTATGTTTGGCTTTTAGCGTCAGATTTAAGAAAACAATAGTTTATTCTCACGTGGTGGTCGTGCAGGAAAGGGTCGATTAGGTCTTACTTAACTTATCTCAGCAAGCTCTCAATAACTTGAAAAATAAATTCAACACTCAAGGCAATTCAAATATGGCTACCGCTTCCATGGTAACGCACTCAACCCTCGCAAATGCAGCTTTAAATTAATTCTGGCCCGCGCATAGTGCTGTTATTATTCTGTTGTTGACATCCCTGACGGCGGTAACTCAACAGGAGGTCGCTGGCACAACATCATACCACATCGTTGATTGATCGCCTTTGTGTATTCGTATGAAAAAAATTGCGCTTTGAAGAGCCGCTGGAGCAGGTTTTTCAGCTGGCTGGCACAGGTTGTGCATCAGTAGGTGTGGCTAAGGCGTTTGCTATGACAAGCGTCATGTGCTAAACGCGTGGCAACGTTTTCGTTTTGAATCGAGCACAATAAGCTTCCAATTTGTAAATCGCTTCAAATTAGTTCTTAAAAACAACCAATCAGAACGCACTCGAACACAACAATGCCCTAGTCTCTAGCAGAGCAAACAGAAAGTCGCAAACGTCTAGAGGAAAATTTACGCGCCAAAGAAGACTCCTTGAAGCAGTGTGGCCCGGCTGGCGGACGGACATGACGGAGACGGGATGAAGACGCAAAACTTGCGCACGATTTTGCTAACGATATGCTCTCTGTCCTACTTACTCGTCGGGGCGGCAATTTTCAGCGCTTTAGAATACGATGACGACCAAGCGAAGCGTCGCGAAATGTTGCTCCTCGAAAGTAGATTAAAAAAGAAGTACAACATTACCGAAGCAGACATGAAAGAATGGACGAAATACCTCGACAGTAAGTCTAATTTAGACGCCTCTCTCTATCAGTGGAGTTTCGCAGGGTCGGTGTATTTCGCTACAACGGTAATAACTACAATTGGTGAGTAATATATGTTGTACGACATAGTCTTGCTTCAAATTAGCTGTGATTGTACGCGATATGCAAAGTTTGGTGCCAATTAGAAGTGAGACTTGAGTACGGTCTCTTAAGGAAACTGACATTTCTATACACCACATGTAAAAGTACCCGTTAAGGAGAGCTACTGACCCAAAGCGAAATTAAACGTTTTATTTGCTAAGAGCAACAAGTCAAATAGTGGCAGAGTGCAATATTATTTATAAACTAGATTCGAGAGTGTAAAATCCTACACACAATAGCGTGAAAACAGCTCCACCATCAACCTTCCTAAAACAATTTCCGTGAAAACCATAAACCACGCAACAGGATGTAAAATAGAATAAGCCAGCGATGTCGACACATTGATTTCGTTCGTGATAATGGATAAAACCCGGCGATTATGTCGGCAATGTATAACTCTCAAATTCCCCAGCTTATTAATTCTCCCTTAATACTTTCCTTGAACACCCACGAGTAAAAACCATTGTGTTTACACGCAGATTTTCTTACCTTTACAGGGTACGGGCACACGGTACCTAAGACAAACCGTGGAAAAATATTTTGCATGATTTACGCCGCGGTTGGAATACCACTCGCGTTAACGATGTTTCAGTCGATTGGCGAGCGACTAAACACTTTTCTGGCACACATGTTTCGACGAGTGAAAAAGAAGCTTGGAATGAAGAATACTGAAGTATCCAACACGGCAAATTTGGTAGTTTTATTTGGCTTGTTTCTAATGGTTGTAACAGTATGTTCAGGCGCTTTCATCTTTTCCTACTATGAAAAGTGGACCTATTTCTACTCTATCTATTATTGTTTTATCACTGTCACAACGATTGGTTTTGGCGATTACGTGGCCCTTCAAGACAGCCAAGAGGAACGCTTCAGTGAAACCTATGTCGGAATATCCCTTCTTTTTATCTTTTTTGGCTTGACTATCGTTGGTTCAGTAATGAATCAGTTAGCGCTGCGGCTGTTGACCGCGAGCCAAGCGAAGGAACCAACTGAACAACCCCTTCAAGGAGGGCCAAGATGTGATAAATGCTCTTCGTTTCGCGCAGGAACGGTAGTCATTGACGAACCGTATTCTGATAATTCAACGACGCTTCTTAGAAACTTTGAGGAAGAAATAACATTCACGACATACAAAGCCCTTCATCGAAAGCGAGCATCGGTTTAACAGAGGCTTCAATCGGACTCATCCAAATTACACTTTGTATCGTCAGCGGTGGATTAAAACCGCTTTTCTCTCTAATCAAATGGTAAATTTTTTTCATGATATAGGATATTTTTTGACATTGTAAATAGAAGACTTATTCCCTAGTTTGATATGCGATAGCTAACTTGTGTTGTCACCTTCTAGAGACCAGCGAGGTAAATTATGCGATTATTTCGCCTATTTTCTGAATTCGTTTCAGCTTCTCAGTGTGGTTGGGTTAGGGCCGTTTTGAAAGCCACTATTAGCCTGTCAAAACAACCGGTTTCCCAAAACAACACCGTATTGAACTGGTAGAATTTCTGGTTGAAAGAAGTAAAACGTGGTTGTCGAATTGAATCACTTTTACTTCAGTTGCTTCAAAATACAGACAGCTCGGCGTTACGGGCGGTGCAAGCAGGGAAGATAAGATTCACGATAGCTTTACAAAGCCAAACTCAAGCAAACTAGATGATTTGTATTGCAGATAGTGACGGGCACACCTGTTACCACGAATGAAACTTTAATTAATGAATTTCATGTTTTATGCAGAAAGCTTTACTTTATGCCAAAGGACGGGCCTCGAAAAACGCTCGAAAACACACACGACGCCTCTGAAAACGCAGATTTTCGTTCGATTTAAAACAGCCGTTCACAAAAGCGGCTAAAACCACGCAGGAGGGTAAATGGCATTTAGTGCATATCAACTGCAAACTTGCAACGCCTGGTTTGAAAACAGCCAAGCTTGCGAAACTGACGTGAATATTTGATGGCTCTGTTTTATAGACAAATCCATTTGCAAGTAAGGGTTTTGTACGGTTTTGTACATGTTCGCTGAATTTAACAAAGGAAGAGTTCAGAGAACCATGTTTTTGCAATTGTTAGTATATTTATAACCTATTGAGTAAAACAACATGTTTGTAAAAAAATATTTTTTATAGTTGACCGAGCATGCGTGTTTTCAAGAAATATATAATATATATATATATATATCTGTATATATATGATTGAGTGAAAACATGGAGTAGGCTTACAGAAGCCCTTTTTTTTTCTTTGCACTACAAAAAGAAAAAATGGAAGAAAAACAATGTATGGTAAATGATAAGTATTGCACTTAGAGATGTCCAAAGAGGAAAAAAAATGATTTGAAATTAAAAGAATCAACAAAGCTTGCCGGTGTCACATTCTGGCCCACGAAAACGAAAAATTGTGGGACAAAATGCAAATAAACAGAGTTCCCGCTTGGATTTCAATAACGCATCGCCAATTTCTTCTTTTAAAATTAAACATTGACAGCGTATTGTTTGGATGTCACTCGCTATTCAATTGGAAGTCAAATTTTTTCTGCGTATGAATTAACCGTTAAGTGAGTTATAGTAAGTTGTTTATCACGCGAGAAAATGCCTGCATTGGTAGAGAGAGAATTTTTATACGCTGTGGTCCATATCCCAATGGGTAAGTGTTGGTCTTGGCAAGAGACTTCGTGGGAGGGATAAGATCCAAGTTTTAATGAAAAATTGTTTTCTTTTTTTTTGTATTCATTCTGCGAAGAACAAGAATTTATTTTTTTCAGCCGCTTTGCAGTTAGTGAAGACCTCTTTGAAACTTTATCCATCGTTTGTAGAGGGAACGTAACTGCATTTTCTTGCCTCCGCTTTTCTCCACTTGTTAAAGCCCAAATTTCTTTTTTTGTGCGCGAAACTCATCACTGTGCTAACAGCATGAAGATAGAAATCACTTAAGAGAAGAGTACCAAGTATATTTTTTTCATTTTTTTTTTCAGAATCAGTTGAACTGACGCATCTAAGCTGTTGTTATTAATGGCTGATGGAAAGTTAACAAAGTTGAAGTCATTCAAAGTCCACTTGGCTTCTGTATTTTGTTAATTGCCGGATAAGTTTAATGTCGTATGGATTCAGCTTTGAGAGACGTGGACACTCTAAAAACACATGAGCAACGTTCATATTCATTGCAGTCAAAAGAAAAAAACACAAATAACGATAAAAATAATAGCGATTTAAATTTAAAGGACCATAAAATTACGGACAAGAGCTATTGAAGGCGTTGTATTGAAAGAAAAAAAAACAGTATAGTTATTTTCAAATCATTTACCCGCATCAATTATACAACATCTCACAACAAAGGAGAGTCTAAAAACATTACCCTTTAAGAGTGCTTTCAATTGCAAATATTCCGGTTGACACGCGTATTTGTCCAGAGGTTCAAGAACGTTATTAAATTCACAGCTTGTCTTGTTGACGCAAGTCTCCTCACAGAGGGTGCGTGAAAAATTGCACAAAAACCACTCAAACAAGCATTGCTGTGAACGTCATTGTAAAATAAAAAATTCTACATTTTAGTACTCCGCATTGTAAGTAAAAATGCCGAGCAATTAATTTTCAATTAGTAGTGACGAGTTTTTGGTAAAGAACGCAATGTCTTGAAACAAGTTTTCAAGTCTACTGGCAAATACGTTTTCTCTCTCGGTTGGGTTTCGATGACAGGTGGCCCATGAACATCTGTTCTGCTCTGCACTCTGCTAAAACTTAAAATCGAATGCTCAGAAATTACTCTGTTCTGTGTTAATTCAGTTTGTTCATCTTTACCAGCCACGTTTAGGAATGAACTATTGGTCCTTATATTTCTCAGGAACAAAAAAGATAATTAAAAGGAACCGTATCCGCCTCAACCGATTCCACATTTCAACGCCCAAATTCATGATTCAATATTCGCATGAATTACTAATGCAGAAATACATAATTTTATAACCCGAGAATATCCTCATCACAAATTTTTACTGAAACATATCCAGAAAAAAAAAAATATTTGCCGCCAAATGTTACGGTGGACGGAATTTAACCTATGTTTAAAGGCAATAATTGCCGCAGTACTGGAAAGCAAAAATAGATGATTCTCTACTCACAATATTGGTTTATGAGAAATTGTGGCAAAGAAGAATTTAAAACGCGCTTGTTTATTTAACTCAGTGCTTCAAATCCAACGGATCGGAATTTACTTATTGGACCTGTAGTTGTCGATTCTGTTAAGCGCATGTTTTCAAGCGATAATCCATGACTAATGCTTTCATCTTCTATGAACCATGGGTATATTATCGCACAGCAAATTGGCGTATTAATTGTAATCCTCCTGCTGGACACTGCTTTTGTCGATCTCTATGAATTACTAAGGTACTAATTTGCAATGTAATGCCTGAAGCATCCTGTGACAGCATCTCCTTTTGTTGGCACGGTAAAATTCTGCCCGCAAAAAGTGTTTACAAATTGTCTGGTTACATGATTGGTCAAATTAGTAAAGTGGAAGCCATAACTAGTAAATTCTGCGCTTCTGTTTAGTTGAAAAAATAAAAATAAATACCGTCAGGGAAAATAAAAGTGAATACAAAAGAATTCTCAAACATTAAGCGGAAATATATCACCATTTATTTCTTACTCAAAAACTTCAACTCGGTTTAACGGTAGACTTTGCAACCCATTTAAAAGATTCAGAAATCTTGAGAGCCACCATACTTTTGGTGGTTTAGATATGCACGAAATGTAAGAGCATCGGCGTTTAAAGCGCTGTAACTCGAAATTTAACTTCCAAGATAAATAAGGCTTCATAGATACGATAGTAAAAAGTCATTTTCAAACAGATGAATTGGGGTGGAAGTGCTGTCCTTCAAGCATTTTTCTCTCTGTTACTCAAATTAGACTTCCCATGATTTATACGCGTTTATCGATACGATTACACAAAATCCTGTTCAAACAGAAGAAAACAAAGTGTTGTGATACAGGATTCATCACTTCAAGTGATCCAAACTGAAAAACAATGGAAATCACTTCGCATGGATAAAATACCCAAACAAAATACGTTTGCTGCATGCAAGAAAATAATGGCAATCGTTAAGCTTTTGGGAAGTTGTCATTTTGGAACTTACCAGGCGCACTATTTCAACTGAATAACGACAAACTGCCAATCCTCTTAATTCGTAACGGGTTTTAAGGCTGCTTTGAAAGTTTCTTGCTGACAACTGACTGCCACTGAAGACTTATTTAGTCGAGTTTCGGACCTATCAACGTGCATGGCCGGGCATGTCCTTGTCTAACGGCATATAATTCATGGTATATGCCGCTAAACTGCAGTCAGACCTAACATCACTTGAAAATTGGGCCCAGAAATGGCAAATGAAATTCAATCCCAGCAAATGCCACGTCTTAAAAATAACGAGGAAGCAAAACCCTACTGAGGCTAACTACGTACTTATGGGAAAGGTTCTAGTTTCGGTCACCCACCACCCTTATCTAGGCGTAGAATTATCCAGAAACCTCGACTGGGGCCAGCATGTTAAAGACAAAGTCATGAAGGCTAATCGATCTCTCGGATTCCTCCGGCGAAATCTGAGCAGTTGCCCCATGGGAGTGAAAGAGGCAGCCTACAAAGCCCTTGTACGGCCTCACGTGGAATACGCCAGCTCGGTTTGGGACCCACACTTAATAAAAAACGTCAAGCAAATAGAGGGAGTACAAAGAAGAGCTGCACGCTTTGTGAAAAATTGTTACTCGAGGGAGCCGGGAACAGTTACGAACCTTCTGCACGATCTACACTGGTTACCCCTAAAGGTGCGCTGAACAATTTCTCGTCTGATTATATTTCACAAAGCGATTCATGGCGCTGGTGGTCTGGCCTTTCCTGACTACGTTATGAAGCGCAGCAGACATTTAAGGAACTCTAACCTGAACAAGTTCATCGAACTGCAACCTAATATTGAGTCTTATAAGAATAGCTATTTCTGCAGAACTATTAAAGACTGGAATGCTTTACCTAGCGAAATTGTTAATATTAAGTCCGTAGATCTTTTTAAAAAAGCCTTATTTGAGTATCTTAGTCGTGACAAATTTTAATATTGTATAATAATCGATGTATTTATTTTATTTTATTTAATTTTATCTTCCTTAGTTAGGCGTCTTGCGCGATGGTAACCCCTTTGCAGGACTATAAATTTTTGAATAAAGGTTGAATAAAGGGTAGGCCACCACATACAGTGTTTACAGGGGTATACAAGGGTTTACAAAGGTATATCCTTGTAAACCCTTGTATACCCCTGTAAACACTGTATATGGTGACTATATGGTGGCCTACTATGAATTATATCCCTGTCTAACAGGTCAAAACGCAAGTTAAACTAAGAATGCGCCGGAGAAGCTGGCATGACGTCCTTAGGCTTGCTTTGTTTAGGTTCTCCGCGCTGTAATAGCCACCGATTACAGAGTGTGAACGCATCGACACAAACAAATCCCTAGAAAAAAAAACCAAGGTGTATGCATCCACAAAACTTGCGGTAAAACTTTATTTTGAAGTCATGATGTATTTTCGGCGACTTCATAACGCGTACGTGTGCACTGCGCACAGTGGGACTATAAAGAAATTACTCTCTGCATTTTAATGAACGAATTGTTTATAGCAGATTGAAAGTTGTCCCGTTTTTTTATCTAAACAGTCTAATGCAGGTCCTGTGAACTGAAAGGATTTCAAAGAAAAAAAATAATTGGCTCGACCCTCTCTTTTCTTTGATAATAACCACTGATTCTAGCTTATAAGAATTTGCTGGAAAAATTCCACCTTACACTTTTAGATGACAATTTTTTCTCAAAACGTGTTCTTTACCGCAGTCGGGGCTACGAGATATTACGGAAGCCAAGGTTACTTTTTTCAGATTTCGATTAATATCGACATTGATAAGAATTTATTGTCGTGAAAGCAGTTTCAATTCAAGATGATCAATTATTTAAAATAGCGACGTTTGCTTTCGAGGCTATAACTCATGGAAGTTTTGGAATAGTGGGTTGTTTATTGTATTTTTTTGTCGGGTAAAATCTCATTTTAAGTAGGTCGGTCGTATGTTTGATCTGCACGTAAATATAGATTGAGCTCTGTTTAAGTAAACGCTTTTTTGAAGATTTACGTTTTGGCTCGTTGGGCAGCCTAGTTGAAATTACCGAGAACCACAAGGGAACTGCGCAGTAGAAAGAATATATATACCTGTTCTTCAACAGAAAGGTGAATCTTTGCTCTAAATCTAAACACAGAGGGTATCTGCTTCCTCCGACAAACAAGCAAGGATTTACAGAGCGATATTTTACTTGGACAAGAGGAAATAAGAGGAACGTGCGAGAAATAATTACGATTATGAGTACGTGTCTGTACATTGGCGTCGTGGAGCGATATTTTGGGTCTTACAGGTTTTTCAGCCAAACTTAGTTTTGAAGGGCGCACCTAATTTGCTTGCACATTATAAGATATCGACATTTTCTCTGAAACATTACTATATTTTAGTATTCGTGTTTCAAAGCCAACGAACTCCATTGCAATTCACACTCGAAAACGCACACCTAAAGTTGACAGGTTTACGGCTCGAGCGAAATTGAGCCAATTTAATAAAACTTCTAGTCTCTCCTTTGCTAATTAAGGCGGTCAATTTCGTTCGTTTCGGGAAAGATTTTATCTTTGATTTGATGACGATGTCCACCCAAAACGAATAATAGCGCAGAAGAGATATCTTAACTTCAAACATTCCGGTAACGAACTATTTTTCGATTTCTTGAGGTAAAAAAAATCGTAGTTTGGAAAAACTCACGCCTCGATTACTCATCAACGTATTTCATTTTCTTCCATTCCAATTTCCCTGCTTGTTGTCGAGAGCACCAATTAGATTAGTTCCATTCCATTAACAAGAGTAAAATAATAATTTTGTCACAAGTGTTGCTAATTACACATCAGCGTGTTTATCATCAGCATAAAATATGGCGTTCAATTTCTTTACTTATCTTCTGATCATTTCAAGAAGAGAAGGAATACCTAAAGCAAAACCAAGTTAATTAATTTCTGTGTAAATACTGCAGATGGTTTGAAAACGACGGTTTTAAAAACGAAAATAAACACGTTTACGCGAAACAGTGAAGGGTGTTGATCATTTGTTCTATTTCATGCTGTATTTTAATTGGTAGAGAGCTCATCATGTAATATTCTATTTCCTTATAAGGCTGCTTCCGCGAGATGGCAAGATGAGGCGAATCCTGAATTCTGATTGGCTACCCGAGTGTGCAATACGGTCGGGATATCCCGTTTTGTCCCACGAAAAACAACAAGAAGACGAAATGGTCATATAATAAATCCGTTACTGACCAAGCTTGTTTGGTCAGAAAGGCTGGATATTGCATTTTAACTGACCACGACTTTGCCAAACTGTGAATGGTTTGAACCTAGGAATCTCGGTAGTTGTTTGTTAATCCTTTAAGCCCCAATAGTGTCTTTATATATTCTACTCTGGATAACGCCAGACGATTTTACTCGTCACAGGGAGACCCCTCGGGGCTTAACAACATGACTACAACAAAGAACTTGACCAATGGGCAACCATCTTGACCAGAGGATTGGTCTTATGCACAATCTGGGTAACTGTTTCCACCAGCAGCGTGACACAAAATAACACTCCATCTTCTCTCTTATCTCATAGTTTATTTTTTTGATATTTCATGAACAAGCCAACTGATTAGCTTGCGCACAAAAAGTTGGTAACAAAGAATACAATACGATTTGTTACATTGTACAGTTAATCTTCAACAAGATTTGCGTGACACTCTAATGGACTTGTCACGCAGGGGTACTCGAACTTGATCGTTGTAACG
This sequence comes from Ricordea florida, assembly GCA_949710005.1. Taxonomy (NCBI): domain Eukaryota; kingdom Metazoa; phylum Cnidaria; class Anthozoa; order Corallimorpharia; family Ricordeidae; genus Ricordea; species Ricordea florida. Next base: position 2,244,576 of record OX453276.1, on the reverse strand, counting down.
CGTGACATCCACTATTGAGTGAAGACACGTGTTGGCGTGACCGATGTTGGAAACAGCTGCGCTGAGCTCTACACAGACCGATTTTACAACAATGCAGAGGAAAGCAGCAATGAATTGTTTATTCTTTCTCGATGGGCTTTAAGTATTTGGCGACTACAGGTAAAATGTCCTTAGTGCGAAGTCTCCAATTAGGAATTGCCTTGGACACGGCGCACCAGTTCTCCCCGTGATGAGGCTCGGCCTGAATGCACCGCTTCATGACATTCTCTTGCTGAGACTGGGAGAGAAAGAAGGTTTTAAGAATTCTGAGGATGAAGCTGGAAGAGATCACGAAAAGGAAGCAAGAAAGTGAAAAGACAAAGGAAACACTGTAAAGGGTCGCAGACAGCAGCTGAAGGATGTACGAAGAGTTAACACACAAAAACTGACAAAGTGTCACGGAATATGCCGGGTACGAAGACGAACAGAAAGGACAGCATCGCGAACAAGGGTACAAGAAAAACGAATAGGAACGAACAGCGTCTGAAGAAGCTACAGGGTACCAGAAAAAGCACGAGGCGATTACGAACAAGGGGAGAAGAAACTCGAGGCTTTTTGGACAAGGCCGATGTGATAACGAACAGGAGCTGAAGAAGCTCGAGCGTTTTCGGACCAGCACGAGGCGAATACGAACAGGGCTGAAGAAGGTCGAGGGTTTTCCGCCTAGCACGAGGAGATTACGAATAAGATTGGAAGGAGATCAAGAGGAGGAAAGGTGGTTGGAAGAAGACCTGGGCAATAAAACAACGGATATACCGGGATCGGGGGAGGGGAAGGAGGGGAAGTTGACGAATACGTCAAGGAAAGTAAGCGGACTCACCTCTGTCCCATGCTGCAGTTCGAACTTGTAGAAACTACCCCAGGCATCACCGAGGTCTGGGTCTAGTTTGACCGCCCTAAAAAGAACATTTTAGGGAAACAATAAGTGCCTCATTCACTGATGACAAAATCAGGGTGAATTGCACGCCGACACCAAAGCGACACCACCTTTATCACCAGACGAAACTCGAAATATGATGGTGTTAGTTTCTAAAAATATGGTGCTGCGTCCACGGGATTAAAATCACAAAAAAATGATTTATCAAACAAGTTCAGACTGTAAGTTGTATCACCGCACGATTTAAGTCCCAGTGGTGACCAGCATTCAATTTCTCATTACAGTATTCACTGTTCATCAAACATTCATGTTATGAGAATAATGAAAATGATCACCAAAAAGAGCTGTATTGATATTTAAACAAATTCTCCTCACTAGCACCACAACAAATATATGAGAACCGTTAAGAGAAAGTGAATATTGATACTGCGGCTTGAAGGGTTAAGCGCTAGCCCTTCGTCAGACACGAATTTGTCCGAACATCTATTCGATTGTAAAGCTGTGATACTGAAAGAATGGGTAACCATACGACCTTGCAGTAGTCGAGATTTGAAGTCGACCTCCTCCGCTTTTCTTGCAACCTTGTTGATATACTTAATGATGTATTTAACAATCATATCAATACTTAATTTGGGTCAGTGGAAAGTAACTTTTAAAGTTACATTCATTATGTCAAACATGCGAAGCATCAAACAATGTCTGATTGTCCATCTGGCTGCAAAAAGCACTTTTCCTCTAAATACTTAATGGTGCTGACTTCTTTCATTGCTTCAAAGCAGCGCTTGGAAGCAAAAACACTGCCAACTGACACTAGTTACTGGTTGAAGTTGAAGTTCCTTATCACTAGCCAGGTTACTTCTATTACTTTCACGCACCTGTTAAACCATTCTCTTGATTTGTTTATTTTTCTTTCACTCCAAAACAACCTATAAAAAATGCACGTAACAATAAAGCTAGTAGTTAAGACCTTACATGTAACCAGCTGTTAAAAACAAAGTGAACGATACTGCACTTTAGCACTGTTTGCTTTACTATACAGTGTGGTTCTACATGTTTCATATGTGCATCAACCCATGCAGTGTGGCCATTCTTCGTAAAGCTACTGAACAGTACTGTACTGTGATTCTGTTTGTTTTACTATACAGTGTGGTTCAAACTTTTTCATATGTGAATCAAACTATGCAGTGTGACCACTCTTTGTAAAGCTACTGAACAGTACTGTACTGTGGTACTGTTTGTTTTACTATACAGTCTGGTTCTAAATTTTTCATATGTGCATCAAACCATGCAGTGTGGCCATTCTTTGTAAAGCTACAGAACAGTACTGTACTGTGGTACTGTTTGTTTTACTATACAGTCTGGTTCTAACTTTTTCATATGTGCATCAAACCATGCAGTGTGACCACTCTTTGTAAAGCTACAGAACAGTACTGTACTGTGGTACTGTTTGTTTTACTATACAGTCTGGTTCTAACTTTTTCATATGTGCATCAAACCATGCAGTGTGGCCATTCTTTGTAAAGCTACAGAACAGTACTGTACTGTGGTAATGTTTGTTTTACTATACAGTCTGGTTCTAACTTTTTCATCTGTGTATCAAACCATGCAGTGTGACCATTCTTTGTAAAGCTACTGAACAGTACTGTACTGTGGTACTGTTTGTTTTACTATACAGTCTGGTTCTAACTTTTTCATATGTGCATCAAACCATGCAGTGTGGCCATTCTTTGTAAAGCTACAGAACAGTACTGTACTGTGGTACTGTTTGTTTTACTATACAGTCTGGTTCTAACTTTTTCATCTGTGGATCAAACCATGCAGTGTGACCATTCTTTGTAAAGCTACTGAACAGTACTGTACTGTGGTACTGTTTGTTTTACTATACAGTGTGGTTCTTAATATTTTTTTTCTGTGGATAGAACCATACCGTGTGACTACTTGACCAGTACTATACAGTGCTAGTACTTGTTCAACGTCAAAACGCAGATTACACTCTTCCAAGTTAAAAAAATAAACGTAATTTATTTTTTCAGTACTAACCTTGCCACAGCCAACAATACGTTTGGATCGTGTTCGCATCTTTTCAATGCGTCGACACTCTTCGTTTTGCGCTGCGGTCTGCTCTCCATAAAAATCGCTTCCGCCCACAGGATACCGGAAGTGGGGCACTCCTGCATGGCTGTGTGTGATCAACATATGGTAATCTACTCATGCGCTTTGTTGTAATAAGAGTGGGAACTAACCCTTTCACTTCCAAGATCGAGTATAAATTCTCCTGACCAAGTGCTATACAGTGCCTTATGTTCTAGTTAGGAGAATGTGGCGGTTAATCGATTTAGCATCTTTGAAATGATCATGTTCTTAAATGTGATAATCTGGTTGTGCGGTATTGTATTGGAATTACAGGGAGAATTTATACATAGGTCACCTGTGGCATTGATAGGTTTAAATCTTCTTTGTTGAAAGACTTGACGCAGCGACGACGGGAGGGCGCGACGACGGCTTTCGGGACCTAAAGGGACTGGGACGACAACCTCCTCCTGTCGACTGTCAAGTTGCGTTACTTTGCTGTTGTATGATTTATAAAACAACCAAGAACACGCGGCCGCAAGATTAAAATTTAACACATGAATGCTACGTTTCGCGAATGTAAAATAATTTTAAGACCTTCGCCGAAATCTACTGGATGAAGCATCCGCGTATGGCGAAGTACTGTAATCAAAATCAGGAAAAAAAGCTGGTCAATCACATGAAAGTTCAGCCTTAAACTCGTCAGTTATTAAAAGGTGAGGAGTTAAATGTTAATGGAGAGGTAACTGAGTAGAAAAAAAAAAAAACGAATTTACACCCATATGCTGACTTCGTCAAACTTCTGTTGACTGCTCGACGTGAAAGCATTCCAAATGAAGTAGTGCACGGGACTGACGGGAGCACGACGTCATTCACGCTTGAATGCCTTCGCAATTGCGCATGCACGTGACGTAATTTTGAAGCGAACGCCGTCGCCAAGTGTTCCCGTCGTCACTGCGTGCAGTCTCTAATATTGTCAGTCGACCTGAATTTTCTCCATTCTCATCGCGTGTTTGCTTGACAGAGTATTGATTTAGTTATCCAGCTCTTGGTTCGGCCAAGTTACATATTGATCTCCACCAGAGTGACAGGGCTTCCATGTCTCTAACTCCACTCTGAATTGTTACCGTACCTTTTGCCATCAGCGTCTTGGCAAATTCTTTCCTTCCACCTCTCGTTTCTATCCGAACAGCTTCTAACCTAAAACGACATGAAGACAAGAATACAAATCTAATGAATATTCTTTGGTAAGCTACCGAACAATACTGTACTGTGGTACTGTTTGTTTTACTATACAGCGTGGTTCTAACTTTTTCATCTGTGGATCAAACCATGCAATGTGACCATTCTTTGTAAAGCTACTGAACAGTACTGTACTGTAGTACTGTTTGTTTTACTATACAGTGTGGTTCTAGCCTTTTCATCTCTGGATCAAACCATGAAGTGTGACCATTCTTTGTAAAGCTACTGAACAGTACTGTACTGTGGTACTGTTTGTTTTACTATACAGTGTGGTTCTAACTTTTTCATCTGTGGATCAAACCATACAATGTGACCACTCTTTGTAAAGCTACTGAACAGTACTGTACTGTGGTACTGTTTGTTTTACTATACAGTGTGGTTCTAACTTTTTCATCTGTGGATCAAACCATGCAGTGTGACCATTCTTTGTAAAGCTACTGAACAGTACTGTACTGTGGTACTGTTTGTTTTACTATAAAGTGTGGTTCTAACGTTTTCATCTGTGGATCAAACCATGCATTGTGATCATTCTTTGACGCGATATTAAAACTGCACATATGACACTTACCACAGTTCAGGGCATTTCGGTTTTTTCTGTCGTGCTTGCTCCAAAACTGATCGTGCTTTGGTAGTTTGACCTAGAAGCCAACAAATAGCTACCAAATGTCAGAACGTGAATACCAATTTACAAAAGTAAAAACATTTAACAGTATGCACTTTACCTGTTTTTTCTTCGAGTCTCGACATTAAGAGCCAAACTGGAATGGAATGAGGACATTTTTTTGCCTACGGAATAAGAAAAAATGTCAATCTAGCTCTCATAAACAGCGTTAGTGATGCTAATCATACGACTTCGAGTTCAATTTGTGATTTTTTTGCATGTGAGCTTTGTGAAAAACTCGCGAGTATAGATGAATCGATCACAAATTGAACAAGAAAACCGAATGATTTCTTATTAATAATTATATATGAAAACATTTTGATTTTTAATTTGCACTGGTGCTAGCCTTGAACTGCACTGCTCTTAGCCAATCAGCATCGAGTAATGTTTTATCTATATTATTAAGGGCAAAGCAGAATCAACTCAGAGTGTGAATTGAAGTGCTACAAATATTTATAGATCCCCCACTGTGTTTGCCCTAGTATTGAGAATATGAAACACTCTAATCAAAGAAAAACGTCTTTGCTCTTCTTAACAGATCTACCAGTACAAGCCTGAAAACTACTAAAGTTCTCATTTGTTTTAACAGTCCAATTTTTTGTTGATCTTCCGTGGTCTTAACATCTTTTTCTTGTCCTCTTTTGGCCTAAGTGTGAGTGTACGAGTGTGCGTGTATTGTGTGTGCGTGTGTGTGCGCGCGTGTATTGTGTGTGTGTGTGTGTGTATGTTGTGTTGTTTATGTCTGACCATATTAGATGCAGTAAATCATCTAAGTATGGCTGCCCTATTCTTTTCAGCCTGTATGAGTAGCCTGTGTTCCATTATGTCGTTGTTAATATGTAATTCTAAGTTAATTCTATACTACAGAGTACAAATAGAGTAAGAATCATGCACCGTCTTTATCCCATGTTAACTTGTAGAATGAGATAAGTCCCAATTCTAGTCAACAATGGTTAATATTGTCAAGAAGCGGTGGATTCATGTAAAAATTATTTTGGGAAGTGGAAGAGTTGTCCTCTACTCACACCCTGCTTGTAGGCTTCTCTAGCGCGTTCGTAGTGATTCTGTTGCTCCTGTATCTGGCCTTTCATCATCCATAACTTGTTAAAAAAATACCCAAGGAGTGTGAAACACTTAAAATTACAAACGAATCTTGAAGTGGGTTCTGGAAGGGGGTGGGAGGGTGGGGTCAGATTGGAGGGTGGGAGGGTGGGGTCAGATTGGGGGGTGGGGTCAGGTTTGGGTGGGTGGGGGTGAGGCCAGGTTTGGGGGTGAGAGGGTGAAGTCGGTTTTGAGGGATGGGAGGGTGAGGTCAGGTTTGAGGGGTGGGAGGGTGAGGTCAGGCTTAAGGGGTGTGAGGGTGAGGTCACCTTGGGGAGGTGGGAGGATGGGGTAAGGTTTGGGGGGTGGGAGGCTGAAGTAAGGTTTGGGGGTGAAAGGGTGGGGCAGGTTTGGGGGTTGGGAGGGTGGGATAAGGTTAAGGGATAGTGAAAGTCAAAGAAGCGTAGGAAAAGAGGGCTGTAAGCAAAGCTTGAAATGGGACAGGAAACATTTTGCAACATCTTGTGGAAGGAACCGCTCATACCTTAGCAAAGTCAGGATATTTTTGAACTGCCTCTTCCAAAAGCTTCTCCGCCTGTTTGGAAACAATGATATGAAGAATTGATGCAAGTCACTCCTTGAAGACATATGAAATATGATCAATGAATTGGTATTTGTTTGCATGTTTAGTTAGGAGACCGTGAAGAAAAAGATTTGATATTCAAAAACACAAAACGCGTGGCATGGCCACTAGGAGTGAGTTCCAGCTCATTCTTCACTGTGCCAACCGGAATTACTGAAAGCTGTGAAAGTGGCTCATATTTAAAGAGCGAAATTCAGAATCCAAACAAACAAACATTTTCTGCAGCCAATGAAAGCACTTGTAGCGTATTAAACCAATCACAGCTCATATAAACAGCTTATTGCTCCCGGCGAAATGCGCGGGAAAGTTTGCGACCTTGGAGTTCTTCTTGAATTCTACTGGTTGTACAAACAAGCAAGAGAGTTTTCAACCAATCCAGAGCTTCACAAACGCAAAGTCCTGCGATGACAATTACCTGTGGAATATTCCCCAAAACCCACTCCAGCTTGATGGACTTCATCATAACCTGTGTACAAAAAATAATCAAAACAAATCAATAATACGATCTGTTTATCAATATTACGTCCGCGGTTCCTTTGTAAGACAGATTAAATAATGATGCAGATGAATATATGAAAGACCATATATTTGAACTGCGGATTAATATGTAATGACATTAATTGATCATCGCAGATTAAATAGTTGATATCATGTAAAACTTTGGCACCAGCTCACCCTGGGAGTGCAAGCATTCAGCCGTGCACGTTGAAGAAGTTTCCTGTTCGACAAAAAAAGGGAAAAACCGAAGAATTAGAACTTCTTGTATAGGTACTAATCTACTTTACACGGAAGAAATTTAAGGAGCACGCGAGTTCGCGAGCACAGGATTACACTTGATGTAAGCATAAAACGAGATTCGGCATTTCTAACGATCATCCTCTTCAGTCACAGTATGTGATTGTAACTTTTTTAAACTGTGGATCACACCATGCAGTGTAACCATTCTTTGTAAAGCTACTGAACAGTACTGTACTGTGGTACTGTTTGTTTTAGTATACAGTGTGGTTCTATCTTTTTCATCTGTGGATCAAACCATGCAGTGTGACCATTCTTTGTAAAGCTACTGCACAGTACTGTACTGTGGTACTGTTTGTTTTACATTGTGGTTTCAACCAGCGCGTTACCTTGCTCTCTCATCCTCGTTATTTTCGCTTTCCAATTTAACAGCAGCTAACCAGATCTCTTCGCTGTTGGGGTTTGCTTGGAAAGCAAGGGCCAGGATCGAACGAGCTTGAAATATCTCACCCTAAAAAAAAAAAAATAATAATAATAAAAAACAGACAGAACCAATTCAACATTACTGATATCTTTCTGTATCGCGGGCATAAAACAGGGTCTGTAGAGCCAGGCGCGTAGCTGGTGGGGGTTCCTGGGGCGCCCGTGACCCCACCTTGGTAGGCCTTCTTTTGAGCAAACAACCTACACTATTCAGGAAGCGAAAACGTCATGACAAGAGTGAGTAGCGTCTGTGACCCCCCCCTGAGAGCAAACTAACCGCCATCCACTTGGATTTCGCACCCATCAGCCACAGTATTTCAGCTTTAGGACAATGTTTGACTGCGTTCTGTAAGAGAGCCTCCAAGGATTCCCTGAAATAAATCAATCATCAAATTAAAGCATTTGAGCAAACATTGTTCAACAAATAGTAGTAAGCCATGCGTTAAAAATGATGAAAAGCTCTGATTGATCTTGGTCCACTAAAAACATGTGGTCTATACAATATTACACCCTTAAAGTTAAAAAAATACTTGTGAAAATGCAGATATGAACGCTTAAAAAGCACATTCAGTATAATCCTTTTTGAATACAATTTGATGATTGTATGCTCTGAATAAAATAGAGAAAGTTATCGGAGAAAACGCTTTCTGAAAAGAGGAAAAGAAACCCGGGTTAAAATTTAACCATGGGTTAACGCTAATCGGCCATCGAACAACCGACCCCATGACGATATCTTCGGCCCAGGCTTTACGCACGGTTTTGAGCCATGGCTTCAATTTCTAAGGGGTTGAGGCAAAGACCAGGACAGACGAATCATGAATCCCTAAACAATTATTTTAAACGTCACCACGTTTTCACGTACAAGTGTCCCGCTAAAAGTGTAGGTTATTTGAAAGATTTTTAGGATAACATTACCTCGTCCCGTGGTTCTTTTCGAAATGTGCAGCTCGAAGCCATACGCTCTTCTTACTTGGGAAGACTGACAGCGCATGCGCATAGATAGCTCTTGCGCATTCAAAAGCATTGTTAGCAACACACTGAAAACAAACAACAGAAAAAAGAGAAAGTGCGGGTCATACCTCAAACACAAATTCAAGATTCCAGCGGGCTCGTTATTTAAAACATTTCCGTACGATTTTGAAAGCTTGGAAGTTTGATCGCTAGCTTTAGAATCACAATTATTATAGGGCCAAAATCCTACCGTTCTAAATTTTATTCTAAAGGCAAAAGATTCCTGACAAAGGACACGTATATTTGAAGAATTTGACCCTCGCAGTAGTTACCCATAAGCAACATCAAGTAACTGCGATTCGTATATGTAATCATAAGGTGTCGAGTGCAACTTGGAATAAATGAGCACAAGTAAAGACTGAAAAAATTGCACGAGCCTGAAGGACGAGTGCAAATTGTTTTCTTAATAATATACGAGTGCGAATACTGGTCCGATACTCTACCAGCTGAGCTAAATCAGCCATGTTCGCTGGTAGCAGATCAGTAGCGGACAAAATATGGTGTGAAGTGTAGAGACAAGAAGGGAGAGAGTAGAAAAGAACAAGATGGAATGGGAAATGAAGACCAGATCTCGCGAATACCGGTGCGACGCTTGGCAAACTGAACTTACCCAGTCCTCTACACTGAGGACAAGTCAGTAGAGACAAATATGGTGTACCCAGCCCTCTACACTGAGGACAGGTCAGTAGAGACAAATATGGTGTACCCAGCCCTCTACACTGAGGACAGATCAGTAGAGACAAATATGGTGTACCAAGCCCTCTACACTGAGGACAGGTCAGTAGAGACAAATATGGTGTACCCAGCCCTCTACACTGAGGACAGGTCAGTAGAGACAAATATGGTGTACCCAGCCCTCTACACTGAGGACAAGTCAGTAGAGACAAATATGGTGTACCCAGCCCTCTACACTGAGGACAGGTCAGTAGAGACAAATATGGTGTACCCAGCCCTCTACACTGAGGACAGGTCAGTAGAGACAAATATGGTGTACCCAGCCCTCTACACTGAGGACAGGTCATTAGAGACAAATATGGTGTACCCAGCCCTCTACACTGAGGACAGGTCAGTAGAGACAAATATGGTGTGCCCAGCCCTCTACACTGAGGACAGGTCAGTAGAGACAAATATGGTGTACCCAGCCCTCTACACTGAGGACAAGTCAGTAGAGACAAATATGGTGTGTCAAGCCCTCTACACTGAGGACAGGTCAGTAGAGACAAATATGGTGTACCCAGCCCTCTACACTGAGGACAGGTCAGTAGAGACAAATATGGTGTGAAGTGTAGAGACAAGAAGGGAGAGAGTAGAAAAGAACAAGCTGGAACAGGACACAAAGGCAAGATCTCGCGAATACCGGTGCGAACTTACTGAAAAAAAAACGCCTCGTTCTTTTCTAAAACTTGAACCTAAAACCCTGAATTCTATACCCTCAACTCACATGAGAAAGTTACGAAAATCTACCTTTGAAGTCTTATATAAATCTGATGACTATCTTGAAATCACCAAAATCATGCGTCAACTTAAATGTAACCAGCTCGTAAAAATAACTTAATCTACATTCTCTGTGTAAATCACATTGTAATTTCAATAGCTAAATTCAAACTATAATTCTAATTTTACGACAGATGGTACTGTTTGTAAAATATTTCTTTTGTTCCTTTTCCTTTCTTTTAAATTTGTGTATCTCTTCCCCTGCCTCGATTAGGCTCCTCTATATGCGGGGAGAAGCTATCGTTAGTCTGTAACTTGTATGTGGTAATAAATGAGTGAATAAAAGTTGTTAAAGTTGTTGTTGTTCTTACCCAGCTGTCTACAATGGGGACAGGTTAACAGTGGGCAAAACATGGGATGAAGTGTAGAGACAAGAAGGGAGAGAGTAGAAAACTAATGACAAAACATGGGATGAAGTGTAGAGACAAGAAGGGAGAGAGTAGAAAACTAATGACAAAACATGGGATGAAGTGTAGAGACAAGAAGGGAGAGAGTAGAAAACTAATGACAAAACATGGGATGAAGTGTAGAGACAAGAAGGGAGAGAGTAGAAAACTAATGACAAAACATGGGATGAAGTGTAGAGACAAGAAGGGAGAGAGTAGAAAACTAATGACAAAACATGGGATGAAGTGTAGAGACAAGAAGGGAGAGAGTAGAAAACTAATGACAAAACATGGGATGAAGTGTAGAGACAAGAAGGGAGAGAGTAGAAAACTAATGACAAAACATGGGATGAAGTGTAGAGACAAGAAGGGAGAGAGTAGAAAACTAATGACAAAACATGGGATGAAGTGTAGAGACAAGAAGGGAGAGAGTAGAAAACTAATGACAAAACATGGGATGAAGTGTAGAGACAAGACGGGAGAGAGTAGAAAACTAATGACAAAACATGGGATGAAGTGTAGAGACAAGAAGGGAGAGAGTAGAAAACTAATGACAAAACATGGGATGAAGTGTAGAGACAAGAAGGGAGAGAGTAGAAAACTAATGACAAAACATGGGATGAAGTGTAGAGACAAGAAGGGAGAGCGTAGAAAACTAATGACAAAACATGGGATGAAGTGTAGAGACAAGAAGGGAGAGAGTAGAAAACTAATGACAAAACATGGGATGAAGTGTAGAGACAAGAAGGGAGAGAGTAGAAAACTAATGACAAAACATGGGATGAAGTGTAGAGACAAGAAGGGAGAGAGTAGAAAACTAATGACAAAACATGGGATGAAGTGTAGAGACAAGAAGGGAGAGAGTAGAAAACTAATGACAAAACATGGGATGAAGTGTAGAGACAAGAAGGGAGAGAGTAGAAAACTAATGACAAAACATGGGATGAAGTGTAGAGACAAGAAGGGAGAGAGTAGAAAACTAATGACAAAACATGGGATGAAGTGTAGAGACAAGAAGGGAGAGAGTAGAAAACTAATGACAAAACATGGGATGAAGTGTAGAGACAAGAAGGGAGAGAGTAGAAAACTAATGACAAAACATGGGATGAAGTGTAGAGACAAGAAGGGAGAGAGTAGAAAACTAATGACAAAACATGGGATGAAGTGTAGAGACAAGAAGGGAGAGAGTAGAAAACTAATGACAAAACATGGGATGAAGTGTAGAGACAAGAAGGGAGAGAGTAGAAAACTAATGACAAAACATGGGATGAAGTGTAGAGACAAGAAGGGAGAGAGTAGAAAACTAATGACAAAACATGGGATGAAGTGTAGAGACAAGAAGGGAGAGAGTAGAAAACTAATGACAAAACATGGGATGAAGTGTAGAGACAAGAAGGGAGAGAGTAGAAAACTAATGACAAAACATGGGATGAAGTGTAGAGACAAGAAGGGAGAGAGTAGAAAACTAATGATAAAACATGGGATGAAGTGTAGAGACAAGAAGGGAGAGAGTAGAAAACTAATGACAAAACATGGGATGAAGTGTAGAGACAAGAAGGGAGAGAGTAGAAAACTAATGACAAAACATGGGATGAAGTGTAGAGACAAGAAGGGAGAGAGTAGAAAACTAATGACAAAACATGGGATGAAGTGTAGAGACAAGAAGGGAGAGAGTAGAAAACTAATGACAAAACATGGGATGAAGTGTAGAGACAAGAAGGGAGAGAGTAGAAAACTAATGACAAAACATGGGATGAAGTGTAGAGACAAGAAGGGAGAGAGTAGAAAACTAATGACAAAACATGGGATGAAGTGTAGAGACAAGAAGGGAGAGAGTAGAAAACTAATGACAAAACATGGGATGAAGTGTAGAGACAAGAAGGGAGAGAGTAGAAAACTAATGACAAAACATGGGATGAAGTGTAGAGACAAGACGGGAGAGAGTAGAAAACTAATGACAAAACATGGGATGAAGTGTAGAGACAAGAAGGGAGAGAGTAGAAAACTAATGACTTACACTATTCGCATCATCCATCCAGGTGTGCTTTCTATCTAATGACTTACACTATTCGCATCATCCATCCAGGTGTGCTTTCTATCTAATGACTTACACTATTCGCATCATCCATCCAGGTGTGCTTTCTATCTAATGACTTACACTATTCGCATCATCCATCCAGGTGTGCTTTCTATCTAATGACTTACACTATTCGCATCATCCATCCAGGTGTGCTTTCTATCTAATGACTTACACTATTCGCATCATCCATCCAGGTGTGCTTTCTATCTAATGACTTACACTATTCGCATCATCCATCCAGGTGTGCTTTCTATCTTCTTCTTCGACTCCAATTCCAATTACACTCTTACTGAAGGAACAAAAAGTCAAGAAAACTCAGTTGAAAATTTTCACCCTTGCAGCATAAAAGCAATTTTTAGCGAACTTGAAATTTGGGCTGCGAGAGTCAAGTTTCCATCCGCTCTGCACATCTATGATTTATTTTTCATATACTCAATTTGTATACAAATAAACTTTGGTGAAGGACACTTCAATAGCTACTTCCTATAAGGGATGCAGAAGTTGCATCTCTCGGCAAAACGATGCAGGGAACATACGGTAATTCAAAATTCAACGCTCCACAACTTTGCCTTTATTATTATCATTTTTTTCATTTTTGGATAAAGAAGTCGCAAACTGCATATTTCCATCGTGCTAATTGAAGACCAATCAAAGACGGTTATTAGTATAAGTTCAGAACACATACCGCCACCCCAAATAATTGACTGGTGAAGCAGAGAGTTGACTCTCGGTGTAGATTTCCTTCGCTGTGAGTTACCATCACCATCACCGAATATTCTCTCCCTCCTGCCCTTCAATCTCACTCGTTAGAGCAACGGCAAATAAATTTCAGAGGTCGTGGATTCGATTTCCAGCGTGGTCAAAGAAAATGTTCCCTTTTTCTTGTGTTTCTACTTATTCCCAATACTTGTTAAACGGGTAACGCTCAACGTTGAGAAAGTGACTTGTATCATTAAAATTCTCCATCATAGTTAAATCTGTTGCACCATTCAACTTACGATTACAAGTGACTTACATGATTGCCTGACACGTGACAACGCTCAAGGCTTTCTCGCTCTCCTCCGCATCTTTGATCCACTGATCTCTGTTAATTTCCACACCATTTGCCTTCAGTGATGTAACGGCTGGACAAATAAATATACTGTCGATTACTTGATGTTTCTGTAAATTGGAAGGGGGAATTTCTAGCCTGCGCGACCTTTAAAAAAACTATCTCCTCTAACCGTTTCACTCGCAAGAGTGATTTTATAGATTTTACTCTGTTTAATGCCAGACGATTTTACTCGCCAAATGGAGACTCCTTGAGAGGGAAAGGGTTAAGAGCTTTTGAGTTCTAACAGGAGTAAAGTGGGAGGTGGTTTTATAAGACGACAATGATGACGACGACGATAATGATGGTGATGAAGACGACGACGATGATGATGAAGACGATGACGATGATAATGAAGACGATGAAAATGATGGTGATGGTCATGACAATGATTATTATTTTTATCATTGTTATCATTATTATTACTATCACTACTTTTATCCTTGGCTTGTTATTATTACTGTTACTATTATTATTATTATCATTATCATTATTATTTTTATCATTATCATTACTATAATCCACAACAATGTTATGGATAACATGAAGTGTCTTGCTATTCAGAAATTGGTATTAGTGTGTCTCAGAGGATTAAACACTATGCGAAGAAAATTAAACATCCCTGAAATTGCCTTTGAAGTCGATAAATGACGCCGCTGAGACATTTTATTTGCCTTATGATAATTATATTACAATGGTTGCACATAAATATTTTTAGTTGTTCTATGAATAATTTTCATTTTCAATGTTTTTTTATTAATAAATATTGTTATTAATATTATTATATTATTATTATCATTATTATTATTATTATTATTATTGTTATTATTATTATTATCATTATTATTATCATTATTATTATTATCATCATTATTATTATCATTATTATCATTATTATTATCATTATCCTTATTATAGGATAAGTATGCACCTCTGTCAATGATTTTTTCCACCATAGGAAGATTGCCATTTGCCTCTTCTAACTTAGCAGCTGTGATCCACACCTGTCTGTCAGTGGGAATATTTTCACGAGCTTTGTTCAAAACCTACAAAAGTAATAACAAGAAAGATCAGTTAACAGGTTCCCAACCAAAGACAAATATCTTACTTAACTTTCGCCTTCAAGGCAGGAAAACCACAACAGCTAAACGACGCCAATTACTGCACAAAAAAAAACTTTATTGATGACTGCCTTTAGAATATATTGACTGTTTCCAAAACAAGCACGCAAAAACCGGGAGGTGAAATGGCCATAACAGTCGGTTCCGTTGTGGAGAGTAGCCACCGGAGATCGACCGTTGCTGGCTTCCACTGAAATCCCTGACTGTGGCCTTTTAAATTTCTCAGATCGAATTAGAATTTGAAGACGTTGGTTTTGAAGTGGGATGGAAAACCAAAGAACCAAGAAGAAACCCTGGGAACAAGGTGTGAACCAACAACAAACTTGAGCCACATGAGATGGCAGGAACCAAATCCGGTTCACAGGGGGTGGGGAGGGGGAGTGGGTGGGTGGGCGAGTGCTCTTACTACTGCGCAAACTCTGCTTCCATCGTAGTACACTGAACAGAGAAATGGCTGTTTATGGACACCGTTTAACCTCGGCTAGTGACGATGCAAATGCCTTGCCAAATAAAGGCAGGCATTACAACACGTGAGAGGATTCTTGTAACCGAGCGGTGATGGTAATTAAAATAAAGCTATAATAGAGATAAGAATTACTGTAAATTAATTTTTTTTCTTTCAACTGGGCCGCCTAGATTAGCAACCGCCATTTTCTTCGGGCCAGTTTATCGTAAGATTCTTTTAATGAAAAATAAAGTTGAAAGTTGAACGGAACAAGTTGAGAGAAATGTAAAGAAAAGCATGAAGATTAATTGCGATCCAGTAAAACCTACAAAACTAAGCAGTGCAGGTTCTTGGAGTTAATGTTATGATAAGCTCAAAAAAGTCACTTATTTTTCAATAGATCCTTCTTGCAACTAAGAAAATGTAGTTGTGGAGTTCCGTGGTCCGGGTTTTGGTGAGTCCAAATAAGGAACTGTAGTTAATGATGATTGACGTTTCCACAATGTGAGCCAAAGTCATCATCACAGTCAAGTGATTTACGTGTCGTCACGTGGTGGTATTTACGTCTCTCTTCAACACTGTGATTGGTCGTTTAAGACGCAATCTTATTGGCTGATTGTCAGTAGGACTATCCAATCAGGACTCTACTGGGAATGACAGGTCGAATGGCTTTTATCACAAGAAAACTGTTTATTTTTTTTTAATTTTTTACCTTTCTTGCGTTCTCGTAAGTTTCTAGTCGAGCCAAGGCAAGCCACAACTGCAAGAGAGATGTAACATGATCAAAAAATAAATGCAACACACAAACAATCAAACACAGTTACAGACAACCCACTGAAAATGCTTGACTTCAGTATAACACGGCCATAGATTTCAGAGCACTATCTACCCACTTTAAGAGTGGAAGTTGTTTCAGTATTAATAACACAAAAATCACTGAATGTAAATATATATGAGCATTTCATATATGTGAACTGCACAAGAAAGATTAAATATGTGAAAGATTGTTGCAGTTATGTAAGCAACTTAAAGTGTCTTTATCTTCTTCCATGTTTTTGTGGTTCTGGTATGTACACTAAGAGTAGATAGCTGTTCAAAAACGTTTTTTTTCGAATTCCACCGTGTTTTTACCTTGAAATCGTTGTTCAAAGTTTCTGCTTGAGCCACACCCATCAAACTTGACCGAGATAGTAAGGGGCATGGGTCTATTCTTGACCTTGAAGTCACAAACTTCTTTGCTTGCATGTTTATAAAGACTTATTGGGATGCAAATCACTTTGTGACTTCAGGGTCAAGAATAGACCCATGCCCCTTACTATCTCGGTCAAGTTTGATGGGTGAGGCTCAAGCAGGAAGTTTGAACGACGATTTACGGGCAAAAACACGGTGGAACAACTGTCTACTCTTTATTTATATACCAGAAACGCAAAAAACACGGAAGACGATATAGACACAATAAGCAGTTGCAAAGATAACACCTATAAAAATTCAGGCTTGAATGCAATTCAAACCCATGACCTTGTGATGCCGGAGCAACGCTCTAACCAACTGAGCTATCAAGCCAACTGGGAGCTGGTCAGTTGTGAGTTTGTAATGTACCCGTAGAGGAGGAAGATATGAATGTGAATATATGAGAATTTCTAATATGTAAACTGCGGAAGAAAGATCTTGACAAAAATTATTTTACTACTGAAAATCCAGGTTTACGTGTTAGTTTTGTTACCTCCACACTGGTGGGACAGCACTCGACAGCTCTGCTTAACATAATTTGAGCGTCTTCAGGTCCTTCTAACTCCACTGTGGCCTTCCAAATCCTAACTGAGTTGGGAATGTGTTCCAGAGCTAAATGGGCAATGAACGAAGGACTTTATACCACCATACATAATTAAAGCTGCTTGGAGGTGGAATTTTCTCAGGGACTTTGAATGCTAATTGTTAATTATGACTAAATGTTTACTTGTCAGTAATTGGGTCTTACAAATAAAGTGCCTTTGACCAAATTTACAAGGAAAAGTACACTATAAAATATGCATTATCTTTTTATAATATTGAGGATTATCACTGTGTACTTTCCAAAACTGTACATGGTTTTAACTCTGCTGATAATTTTTGCTCAGGTTGTCGAAATGTCAGTCATCATCAACAACAGTTGTTTTCACAACTACTTACATGCGCATGATAAAACTCAACAATCAACCGATTAATTTTATTATTGTGTACTTTCTCAATACTAACATCTACTGCATTATATAGAATAAATTTTGCCATTAAATGCAAATTAAAATTGGCAAACCTTTCCTCTTTTTACCCTTTGATCATATCTTCAAACTTTTCCTCTTTTTACCCTTTGATCTTACCTTCAAACTTTTCCTATTTTTACGCTTTGATCTTATCTTCAAACTTTTCCTATTTTTACGCTTTGATCTTATCTTCAAACTTTTCCTCTTTTTACGCTTTGATCTTATCTTCAAACTTTTCCTCTTTTTACCCTTTGATCTTATATCTTCAAACTTTTCCTCTTTTTACCCTTTGATCTTATCTACAAACTTTTCCTCTTTATACCTTTTCATCTTATCTTCAAACTTTTCCTCTTTTTACCCTTTCATTTTATATTCAAACTTTTCCTCTTTTTACCTTTTCATCTTATCTTAAAACTTTTCCTCTTTTTACCCTTTGATCTTACATCCTACTACTTTGTGTGTGAACTAATAATGACTACCTTTCCTGTAAACTCTCTTCTTTGCCTTGACCTCCTCCTCTAGTGCAGCTGCTTTGATCCAAAGTCGTACTGACAAGGGAAGTTGGCCAACTGCTTGCGCACAAACTGCTTTGGCTGACTCTGGGGGCTTAAAGTGAAATGAAAATCTTACAGACTTGTACAATACATATAATAATTTATTATAATTTTATATATGCATATTGGCAGGTGTCAATGAATACACATAAAAGAACTCGGCCAGTATCCAGCCATCTTGATTGAGCAAGCTTGGTCAATAAAGGACTTATTACATCTATCTATGACCGTTTTGCTTTGTTTTGTTTCGTGGGGTAATGCAGAAAATCCCGAGTGGGCAAGATGGGCCAAGATAGGCAGCCAATCAAAACCCAGAATTTGCCTCACTTTGCCTGCTCACAGAACCAGTCATGTGATAAAAACCAATCTATGCAGGCTAACACATAATTATACAAATTAAGCGAGTGCGATTCTTTTACACAAATCACTGCATTAGCAGATTTCCATACAGACACTCTAAAACCGAACAGCTACAGTATCACTATGACAGACTTCGCAAAAGTCTGCCAGACAAACTATGTATTTATACTCAACATTCTATATTCTAACAATAATTAAAAGGCATCTTAGATTGGGAGGACTCTAAGAATGTATGTTGTGGATTCATATGTATACAGTAAATTCAATATGATTATGCCAACCTAGGGTCCAGTCATTATTTATAGGGTCTGGCCATTAGTTCTAAGGATGGGGGGGGGGATCTGAGGGGGTGAGACAAGTTATTATTATTTTAAGTCTTCTTAAATTCAATTACTGGTCTACCCCCATCTAGACTCTGTTTCAGATGTGAACCACCACCTCCCTCCCCCTGCACACAAGATTTTAGATTGAATAAACATGTTTGATCACTGCACACAGTTCTCTAAACAATACTTAACCCCCTCTACATAACAACAATTCTATTCATGAGCAACCCTTGTACACTAAAAATGTACTCGTGAGCCCCCACCCTTCAAATTCCCCCTCCAATCACCTCTCCCAATTACCTAACAATTATTCCATGAAATTGAGTCTTAAATGAGCTGCGCCTCACGAGTCCACCACATTTTGACCACTGTGATGAGGTGAACTTGTTGTCAATTAGAGTACAGACAATGCTAAAACTCAAGGAAACACCTACCTGCAGTCTAATAGCCTCTAACCACACATCTTCATTCTTTGAGCACACTTCTGTTCCTTTCATGATGGTGTTACGAGCCGCTTGCATACGGCCCGTCACCTCTTCCAATCGAGCAGCAGCAATCCAGCCTACAATGACAATCAAAGGTTTTATTAATTAAGTTACATATAACACTGGGTTCAATTTTATTAAAACTATTACAAGAGTAACCAACAAAAGTAGGTATTGTTTTAGAAATGGAAAACACTCTCTGCACTTGCTAATTACACTCGTAGAAGTTTCACTGGATTAACCCCTGCTTTCTTCATGATCTTTGGAAAATTGAATGGAAAAGACTAGTTTTGCTTTTGAGGTTATTGATTTCTGGGAAGCCTTGAATTCTGGGAAACCTTGATGGGAAAATGTTGGTGAGGTGTGTACTTCAGAAAACAATAATTTTTTAACCTCCTTCTTTTTCGTAACTTAAAGTGCACATTGGTTGTTTCATAAGTGGCAGCAATCTTAGGATAGTGAACTGTGGAAACGGGGCTTTGAGCCTACAAACATGTATGTGAAACAATACCATAGTGAATAGTAAAAGCTATTGTTAGAAAAGATAAGTTGCAATGACAATCTTATAGAAATAATAGTCACCCTCTGTCTTACAACCAAAAAACAACAAATTGTACTGTAAGCAAATCATATATTATCATATAAAATACAGACATATATTCTTTATTTTTCCTTTTCCTTTACTTTTAGTTACTACTTACTTGTTGAATCATTTATTCAACCTAATTAACTCTTAAGTTTGTTTGTTTACATTTTCTTGTTTCTTGTTTTTTTTTTGGTATTTTTTCCCGAAAGGATTTGCCTTTTAAGATCAAATCTAAGCAATCCCATCTCCTAAATACGAGACTAGGTGTGTAAACACTTTACAGCCCCACAGGTTTTTATTTATACACTTTCACATTTCTTTCTCAGTTATCTATTATGTTTGGATGTAATATTCTCTTTTACTGGGTGGAAAAAAACAAACCCTAAACTTGAAACTTGAAGAAACCGTGGGGAACAAAACCTTACCAGGGCCATAAGAAATTGGATAAATCAAACAAGTTGATAAGTAAGTTATACCACCGTAAGGTGAATGGGAGGTGCTGACGTTTCGAGCGTTAGCCCTTCGTCATTCGCTCCGACGAAGGGCTAACGCTCGAAACGTCAGTACCTCCCATTCACCTTACGGTGGTATAACTTACTTTATCAACTTGTTCGATTATCCCAATTTCTTGTGCTTCAATTTCCCACCGACGCAGCACCAGCTTCTTTAGAAACTATCCCCACAATACTTACCAGGGCCATGTTGGGGATTTGTAGTGATAACAGATTTCAACAGCAGTCTTGCTTTCTTGATGTCACTTTTCAAAATACAAAGTGAGTTTAGTATATTTTGATACAAGGCACTATAGTACACAGACCAGTACTAACAATAACTAATTTGACATCTACCAGGCTCTGTGAGCTAACGAGGTAGACCAAGCCCTCACACTGTCATTAGCTACCCAAGGTAAAGGTGCACATGAGCCTTAAAACCCACAATGCCAGAGCTTATCAAAGTGTCAGTAGCATAAAGCACCAGGGAGTATTGTAACTACCCCCCCCCCCCCCCCCCGGATGGGATGTTAGTTAACCACAAGGTCAACCACGCACTTCATAGCAGGTGCCACAGGAGACCCACTGTTGTAACAGGAAGGAACAACTTATCCTGGTTTCAGTACCACAAAGCACCTGGGAGGATTGTTACCCTTGGATACTACCGGTAGTCAAACACAGGGAAGCAGTGAATATTGAGTGCCTTACCCAATGTCTCCACCAGCTGAGGGTGTTAAACTCTGAAGATCTGTTAAATATCCTTTAGGATCTACCACTGTTTGACCAGTCACCGAGTCAGATGCCTGGAAAAGGTATATCACTTATTGATAAATTTTATGCTATGATACACTATGAATGATTCAAACACTTCAAATATGGAGAAATTTATCCAAGTTCTGAAAAGGGTTATCCTCTAAACATCCTTAAAGAAAACTGTAATCTGTTTTTCCAGGTTCAACTCCTATCCTGGCCACTTGCTGGATTTGTAACCCAGCCATCCCAAGTCTCATATTCTTGACCACTCTTATATACAGCCAACTGGTCTGTCTTCCACCAGTTGGGATTCTTAACAAAGGTTTAAGTTCTAATTGCAACATTTGTTTACACTTAACAGTTTTCCCAATTAGCACAGCAGAACTAAATACATCCACACTTAAATAAAGAGATTATTTTCATTTAACACCATCTTGTATATACGTACTATAATAGTATGTTTTTGAATGAACACTTTTTCACCAGACAAAAATTCAATCATGTGGGATGAATCTTACCTGATCCAGTTTAACACCAACTAATGATTTTCGAGCTTCTCCAATCTTGATCAAATCCAAATCTGCTGAAGGTGTGGCAAAGCCGGTCATCATACCGCTAGGAGTCACTCCTCCAGGGAATGGTGTCTGGAAACCACCAAATTTCTGTGCAAACACCAAAGAGTTCAACAGTATAGTTGCTTTATTTGAAACAGTTGTTCAAAGCATCAAGTAACTGTATTTTTGAATTACTATACTCTGCAACCACTTGTTGGAAAGCCACTGAACAGTACGGTACTGCAGTATAATGATTCTTTGATAAGCTACTGAGCAGTACTGTACTGTGGTACTGTTCATTTTATTATACAATGTAGTTCGTATAGTTTGATCATCCAGGTGAGGGTAGTTCTGAAAAGAACTGTTGTTGTTGAAAGAACTGTTGTTGGTGACTGGTGAAAATTTTTCAGAACTACCTTCACCCGCATGATCAAACTATATGAACTACTGATACTGCTGGGTTCAAACCTTTTACTATATTATACAGTGTGTTTTAACGTTTTCATCCGTGGATCAAACCACACGTGCGATTGATAAAGAGTACTGTACTGTGGTACTGTATTGTGTGATCATATCATGTACAGTTGCGTGATTAATCTTCGGGAGACTACTGAATGGTACCTGCTGCCGTGGATCAAGTGATGTCACTTTTTCGCCACTCATTAGTGCACTGTGCAATACACTGTCTGGCACAGGGGTGAACCTATATGTATGAATAGATAGACAGTGTTATACCACAGGGCTCCACTTCAGACAACCACTAGAAACCACAAAAATCCTGTCACATTCATTCATAGTGTGCTAGATATTCATATTGGACACAAACTTTTCTGTTCTTGGATTTCTTTGTTTCTTATTTCTATAGTCTCCGACCTCTGGAATGCTTAGCCAATCCTCTTCTGATACTTCACCCAGTTTACGCTATAACAGCAAGGAGAAACACTGTAGTCAGTAATAATAGCAACAATGATAAATTCTGCTGATTAACAAGAATTGAATCAAATACCTTAAGATCTGAGAACTGTTGTTGAATTTTAGGTCGTTCTTGTCGATACTGCTCTATCTCTTCTTTGAAACGTTTCTCTCTATGCAGGAGGAAAAGTAAAAATAGTACCATGGGTGTTACAGAGTGAAGATACTGAATGGCCAACTTTCATTGCATTTTCAAGAAACAAGTCGAGCCAATTCAAGCTTATTTACAAAATAAAAGAGAAGTGTACAGTATACACACAAATAGCAGTGCTAATTGAGATGTGTAGTGTAATAGCATACATGCTAGCAAACATGAACACAACAAACAAAACAGAAACAAAAGACCCATGTTGCAGGATTTACAATATACATTTTATATCATTATTTGATTTTATGATTACTAACTTATCAGCCAAGTCCAATATTTTCCTTCAACATGCAAACAAATACAATTACGGCACTACAGTGTAACATCGCAAAAAAGACTTATTAGCAAACCTTTACAAGACTGTCTGACTAATCTGCAATATTATTATCAAGTCATGATAATTATTGCTAATCTTACTTTAAAGTGCCTATGAACTTCATAGGCACTTTAAAGTACGATTAACACTATCACTTCCCTCATTTGCATAATACAAAGATGCAAATATTTCTAAAACAAAAAAAGATATTCAAAAAGTGAAAATGCTGTTCATCTGAACTTTGAAAACCCTTTCAAATACGAAACAATCATTTTTTATTTCATAGGCACATTAAAGAAACATTTCCTAAGATGCAGTACACTATAGATTGCAAGCCAATTTTCCTAAGAGATTCAACACTAAAAATAATGTACATGTAGTCACCTTCTTTCTTTTCTTCTGTCATCCATTCTTCTGTCAATTGAATCATAAATAGCATCTGCTTCTTCATCATCTTTCTCATAAGGACATGATGAAAACAGGCTACCACCATAGCCTGCAAACTTTATAAGATCAACAAAGAACAGTAGACATAAATGCAACACTCTACCCTCACATGTAAACTGGCTGGAATTGTTTTGCCACTCTTCCCCTCAATTTGAGACAATAAATATGGGTTATTGACCAAGCGTGAGGTCAAGATGGCTGGATATTGGCTAAGTTCTTTCTTTTGCGTTTTTATGGACCGAGACGAAGTCGAGGTCCATAAACACGCAAAAAAAGAACGAGGCCAATATCCAGCCATCTTGACCGAACAAGCTTGGTCAATAAAGGATTTATTATAAGGGATGAAACACCAAAAAATGATCTTTTCCTTGCGGGACAAAGCCCTTTATAATATCCCGAGCGGGCAAGATAGCTCCATCTTGCCCGCTCGGGTAGCCAATCACAGCGCGAGATTCGGTTCATCTTGCCCGCTCAAGGAGCTAGTCATATAATAATTATTGTTAATTAGCCCTTGGTTTTAAACCCAGCTCTCATCCAAGATGCATCAAAACATTAAAGGTGTGTTCCTTTGGTTTATGTATGATCTGGGTCTGGATCACACGGATCATGGTGCATCAAAGGAACCAATGAACCTGCACTGGACAAGAATTCATCTGTCTCTTTGATGCTCCAATATTCGTGTCATCTTGGGTCACAACTAAAAATCTGGATCATACCAAAGGAATGCACCCTTGCACACTTTCACCAAATCCCTATTGTGCTTTGAGTAACTAGTAGTAATCAGAAATACAGTCGAACCTTACTATCTCGAGCTCTCCAGGGAAACAAAAAGAAGGTTTTCGAGATAACCAATGGTCAATGATTGAAACATGATCCAAGGGAAATGAGTTTGAGTATGAGATAGCAGGAAGTTCGAGATAACCTAGTTCGAGGTAGTAAGGTTTGACCACAATTATCATCTTTGGATACATATCAGCTGTTCCATGTAAAAAAAATACCTCATCATAGTTGGTTTCATTTAAATCCTCTTCATCGTCCTCATCTTGCTGTGGCTTTTTTTCATTTGCAAAACCTGGCTTTCCATGCCGTTCATCACTGTGATGAGAAATAAACGTACATGTAAGAATGTTATAAAACTCAACTACAGTACAGGGCACGAGCATTGCAGCATTACACGCACATAGGACGAGTGTAAAATGGTTGTTTTGCACGATATTTACGTGTGCGTCAAGCACACGTAAATTGAGCATAAAAATTTATATGCAATTTGCGTGTAAAGTTTACATGTAATTTGCGTGTAAAAAAACCATCGACTGGAAGTCTTTTACAGGAACAATTTTGTGTAACAGAAGACAATAGAACCACCTTTGTACTTTCCCAGTATGATTTTATGACACTGTGCAAACAATGATCTTCTCTACAGTCTGTTATTGTGTATGGTGAGTTTCTTCACTGACCCCCGGGCAAAACCACTGGAAACCGTTTCAACTGATTGAAGTTGTCACTCAATTTGCTCTGCTGAATTTTCTTGGAAGCAATTTTTTGGATACAAAGCTGAATATTAAAGCTAAAAGTATCAGAAAGCAAACAGCCTTAGATACGAGAGCTTAAAAAGTACATTCAGTATAACTCATTTTGAATACAATTTTATGATTATATGCTCTGAAAAAATTGTGAAAGTTATTGCAAAAAATGCTTTTTAGTGAGAGGAAAAGAAACCTGGATTAAAATTTAACCATGGATCAGCGCTAACCGTCCTTCGAACAACCCGCCCCAGTACTATTCTTTTAGAAAATGAGACAACAAACAGTCAGTGGTCAATGGGAAGGGAAGGAGATGGATAAGGTAAGGGATATCTCCCTCCCCTATGGGGATATTTTAGGTGTACTTCAAACTTAAAAAAAAATTATTTTACACCAATTAGTTTTCTTGCTTGTGACTGGCTGTCATGCCTGTTTGGGTAGCACCTGATAAATCCCTCAAGTCGTGAAATACCTAAACACAGCAAGACTTCCGCACAGGTCCCTACTTCATTATGCATGAAGCAGATGAATTGTTTAGGGTAATGCACATGTAAACATTTCTTGTTATTGCAGAATGAAACAGTATGGCTACAGCATGCATAATGAAGTAGGGACCTGTGCGGAAATCATTCCCCTAAACACGACTGTAATGCTTACATGTATTCTCTCACCTGTCTATGGCTTTCATAAGCTCTTAAAACCAAAGGAAGCAGCCCTAATACTTTTGCCCGGCCAGATTCCCCTATAGATCCACACTTCATTACGCTTGTACTAGTTGTATTGTCTAGATAATGCTCGTGCAAACATTTCTTGTTTTTCAAGAACGAAACAAGACGGCAAGAATGCATATACTGTAAACGAAGTATGGCGTGATAATATGGCAATCTACCCTTTTTGTTTCCTTTCAGCTCTAACCTGATATCTGTAGCATCTCTCGCAGGACCAATATCTGAACGAGTAGTGAAACCAGTAGCTCTAAAAAGAGACGAAGAATTACACAAACTCAAACAAAACTTTAAGAATTAACCTGAATTGTTATTTTAGATTGCAGTAGATTGATACGCGCATACTGTGCATGTGAAAAGTCTAACTCACCCTCTTCCTAGACCAGGTACATAACCAAGTGGTGCAGGTACACCAATAAATGGTTTCTTTTTCTTATTTAACAGCGACATTGAGCCGGCATACACAAACTTTACACAAGTAAAACCTCGTTTCCTCGCAATACAACTTCCAACACAGGGCAGAAAGAACCTCGTTCTCGTGGAATTTTGGGGGAAGCCACTGACTGCATGATACCGTTGACAGGTTGCCACAGGATGCCCAAAGAAGAGAATGACTGACATTAGGGAGCTTAAGCACGCGCGTTTTTGAGGCGCGGGCGGCAACCGGAAGAGGACATTTCGCGTACCAGGACAGTGGTGTCTCCCACATTTTTATAGTGATCATCTCTAATGGAGAAAAGATACTAATCAATGTAAATGTGGTTGTGAGAAGACAAGTTAAAAGGGGAAACAGCTCACTTCCGGTTGCCGTTCGCGTCTCAAAAACGCGGGAACTTTCACGTGTACCCGCACCCTTTCGCTTCCTCAGTGCGATTTGATTTCATCGGTCATAGTTAACTCGAGATGATTTAAAGGACTCTTTACAACTGACTATTATTGTGCCCAATAAGGCAGAAAAAGAATTTGAAAGGTAAGAAATTGGGTAAATCAAACGAGTTGATAAAGTAAGTTATACCACCTTAAGGTAAAAGGGAGGTGCAGACGTTTCGAGCGTTAGGCCTTCGTCGAAGCGAATGAGAGGATTGTGGGTTACATACAATTTATATAGAGAAGTTTGGAGCCATGCTATTGGTGGAACCATAGCAGTGTATATATGGAAGTGAATAAATTAGATGAACGATTGAATGAATGAGAAACGTTCGTTGATATCGTGGGGATTAAGAGAACCGACTTGGAAGATATATATTTGAAAGGTACTCTAGTTCAGAGTGCTACTTGAAAATTTAAGGGTGCACTCATTTTTTGTGATCCGGATCCGAGATCACACGGATCATCGCGCATCAAAGAAACTGATGAATCCACTCTAGACAAGGATTCATTGGTTCCTTTGATTCGCCGTGATCCGTGTTACCTCAGATCACAAATCTAGATCATACCAAAGGAGCACACCCTAAATCTATCATAAATTGATAGAATTTGTCACTAGTTTTGACCTGATTCCAGAAGATTACTCTGCCATTGACAAAGTGACAATGTACGTTCTATATTTCTTCATACTCAGTTTATAGCCATTACAGTAAAACCATCTGCACAAGGCTAACTAGTGATTTCAGCTTGAGTTTTGGGTCATTCTATGGAAAAATGACCATTGAAAGAGTGGTCGGTTTGATTCTTCTAACAACTAAATCCTGTGATTTGCAGCATAAGTGCAGTGTACAGTGTCAATATCAAAACATTTTTGTCCTTTTTTGTGTTCTTTTAAAAGAGATGTTTCAACAAAGCCACAGAAAGATCACTATGATTATTATAAATACCTTTGACAAAGTTTATTAACAAACCATACTACTATATTAATATGCACTAAGGATATTCTGCTTTCAGTAGATTGTGATGTACCTTTGGATGGAAAAGAAAGTTACTGCAATTCTTCAATTTCTTCCCCTTTCTGCACGAGTCTACTAATTCCTGTGTAAATTTTATCTTAATAATATAATGAAAATTAATGTACAAGATTTAAACTTCAGTCATGATATTAGACATGCACTCACATTCCACCAGTTTGCATTCTATAGTAACAAATTGATGCACAGACTTGGATTCCTTGAGCTTGCATCCTACATTTTGGTAGCAAATGGTATAATGCAGATTGCAAAATGTCATAATCATGGTTACTTTATGGTCAAAACTGTTGCTTATCAGTGAGCAAGCAAACTAGTTAGGATCTTTTTGCAGTAACTTTTGAATTATGCCTTGCAATTAAATCTCTGAGTTCTTTCTCTGTGTCATCAACATGCTCACCGCTTTGCATGATTGCAACACAGGACCGTCTCTTCTGTTTGGTGGTTGGTTTGTTTAACTGACCTTTTCCCTTTCTGTTTCCAATCACACTATTCACATTGCTAACAGCTGCGACACAAGATCGCCTCTTGTGTTTTGCAGCTGCAGCTGCTGAAGGTTTCTCTGATGCGCTTGTAGGCCTTTTGCTAACAGCAGATGATGGTATTACCTTCTGTGATGGAGCTGGACAGAAACTTGGCACAGCGATTCGGATTTTTCGGCCATTTTCATCATACTGATTCCTTGCAGCTGCAATTTTTCTGTTATGTTCTTTGAGCAGTTCTTCAATACTCTTATGAACAGGTACGTTTTTGGACTCATCTAATATAGTACTGTTAGAATGAGTACCTCTGTCTTTAATACTTTCCACCTCAGGTATTACATTTAAGGATCTCATATTTAACCTGTTAGATTCCTTGATGCAAATTTTCTCCAGTTTTTGAGGGGAGCCAGTACCATACTCTCTATATTGTTGGGGTTGTACTGTTTCAGTATCCCAGCAGTGTGAAGGTTTTTCAGCCTGGCGAAGTGGTTCCATTGAAAACATCCCATTATTTGGCAGGCATTCATCTGTACTGGATGGTAAAGTAGCTGGGTTCTGGAAATTTAAGAATGTGAAACCAATATTACACTCTGCAATATTAAACAAAGTTTGTTTTACATGTAATCAATTTATCACTGATCATAAGCAGGATTTCAGTAACAAATTTTGATAAAAGACATAGCTTCTAATTTGGGTGCAAAGGTGTCCAAGTGCAAAGCCTACAGTACCGCTCAAAGGTAAGTTGACAGTCACTCGCGAGTTGCGAAACTCGACTCGAGACTCGATTCTCGATCCTCGAAAATTTCGAGAATCGAGTCTCGAGTCGAGTTTGCCGACTCGCGAGTTAAGTCTTTCGAGTTTCGAGTCGAGAAAAATAATGAGCTTGCTGGAATAACTTAATTAACTGAATGAAAAGCGTTCGTTGATGCCGTGGGGATAGAGCGTACTGATTTTAAAGTGTCAAGTGTTCTTTAGAATGGTTAGGGAGATTAAAACGCTGTGCGACCGGTTTGGATGTGTCTTGGTCATCTTTCTCAACGCCGGTATCCGGTCAGTTCGCTCCATGGTCAGATCGTTCCAAAATAAAAGTCAGATCGTTCCACAAAAAGTAGTACGGTAGTTTTGCTACAAAGTCATTTCGCTGCAAGTCGTATCAATATATCATTCCAAGGCACGGCAAAATTTACAAATGTATCAAGGAGAAGCGCGTTTCGTTTACTGACTGAGAACAAATTCGGGTAAAGAAATCTTCGAGTAAAAATTCAGCAATTACGAATCTTAAAAAGACTCTACTAAAACACTTGCACCTCATTTATTGTTTGTTGATGCAAAAGCTTACAAGTGGGGAGCAATTTTCCATTACGCCGTCATGAAATCAAAACACTCACGAATTTTGCATACGCGTTATAGTTAATTACGATTTGTTGTTTGAAATAAAGTGAGGCTGTTTTCAACATCAGTTGTTGTTTTGGAGAATAATTGTCTTGTAAGGTTGTGTTGTATTAGAGGTTGTAAAGGCCGTGACTTGCGTTACGCGAATATTAAACAATTCAACTTTGGCTTAATTGACGCATGCAGATTTGTGCACGTGAAAATGCACGCGCTAGCTAGGTGGTTGATTTTCGCTTCTTGAACGACTTGTTCAACGTCTTATGATAAATAAATGGTAGCCGATTTGTGGTATTTCATGCATACATATATGGTAACCGGTTGTTTCGCCTACGAGTCGTTTCGCTAACGACCATTTCGCTAACGAGTTAGGTTGATTCGCCTACGTCTAAAGTCGTTTCGCTAACGACTTTAGGGTCGTTTCGCTAACGTATCGTGAGGATTAATATTTTAAAATATAGTGATAGAACATTACAATACCAAATAAAGGACAACTTCATACGTTGATTTTGACGACAGGTATAAACAACAGAACCCAGTTATCTGCTTCTACGTAACATTATTCGACCCAGCGTCATCACAGAATGAGCGAGAATGAGCGAGGTTTTCTAATTGAAATCGAAGCGTCTTCTCAATTGAGTCAAACTTTAGGGAGGTTTTGAAATCGAAGCGTCTTCTCAATTGAGTCAAAGTTTAGCGAGGCGAAACATATATTATGGACATGCACATGAAAAAACAACATGCGAATAAAGATTCTCATATCGGTCGTGTTTCGAATGGAGTTCGGCTAAATAATAATTACTATATCGTCCGCGGGGTCCTTTCTTCCAAGTTTATACGACAAGTCTTGTTTCCTTGTTGAACACAATACAAGCAAAAGTAATTGTGAGATGATAATTCGTATTTCATATGACGGAGTAACTCGTGACGTCTCAATTCTGGTAAGATATTCAAGGTATTTTTTTTTTCTCGTCGCGAACCAAGACACCATCAACAAGTACAAACAACTGAATACTTGCGTGCGAATGGTTATTGTTCTTTCTTCGAGAGATTAATCACCAATTAGAATTTATGAATATTCCAGATATCTCGATTCTCGATACTCGATCCTCGATCCACGAGTCGAGACTGTCAACTTACCTTTGAGCGGTACTGTAATTCAAACACTAGGCTTAAACAAAATTGTTTTAGATTTGTGCTTTCACTGTGTGATACTGTATTGTTTCTCAAAAACCATGGCTTAAATGCACAATGGTATTTGTTTGCCATGAAAGTGTACTGTTCTGATGGTGTTATTATAAGTAATTAAAATTTGAAGCCAGTTTTCAATGCCCTCTGGAACTCACCTATGCGCTGTACAAACAAGAGGGCAATTTGCAACTGAACAACAAAAATGAAGCTCATTTTAAAACCTGGGCATTCCTACACAAGCCAAAGTAATCCCAATTATGCATTTCAAGCTGTAAATTATACAGTACCATTTTCTGGTCAGGTATAGAAGGCAGAAGTCTTCTTCTTTTCCCAAATTTAGCGGCCTTTACCAAAAGAGAATTTTTTGGTGAAAATGGGGATGCAGAGGAAACAGACAGAGAGCTTAAACATCTAACTCTTGCAGGTGACATTGGAGACTTAACACTTGGAGATGTCAAATTAACTGGTACACGCTGTGGGGAGAATGTAGCTGCATCACTCATACTGCTGCTGGATCCATCTCTCACTTCCCAGTGACAGGCAAAACTTTCACCTTAAACAAAGACAGACAAAATATAAACTCCCTGAACCACACTGGGAAAGGGTTGCTTCGTATGGCTGTTGCCTTTAAAGAAAATACTGACTGATTTTTCATTGATTTTGACAAGTACATGGACTTTGGCAATGGATTTTGATAACAATATCAATGACATTGAAGATAACAATGATGGAAATGATAATGATACTGTGAGTTATGAATGTGACAAATATCTTCTGGGCTAGTATTGGCTTATAAAAAGGATCACTATGTTTCAAATACCCGGTAGTATTGCTTCAATTTATCAATATATCAGAATAAAAATTATTTGTTTGGAGATCTAACCTGTTTTGTTCAGTGGTGAACTTGACCAGGGAGGTGTAAGATTTTGATCTGTTTGCCCGCTGTTTTCAACTGGAGATACCATCCTGCTGTCTTCTTGATTAAGTCCCTGCAGAGTTTTACTGTCTCCTGGATCACTTTTCAACTTTTCAGTGCTTTTTTCATTGCTCTCCAACTTGTTTGGATTTTCATGTTCTCCTCTCCTAGTACGCACTGTTTTAATCCCTAGGGATTTCTTACTGTTATAAATTTTTGTGGGTTGTTTGCTACTCTTTCCTGCTTTAGAACTTGTAGCTGCAGCCTTGTTGCTATGGTTACTCTTAAGAAGAGGTTTATTGGTTGCATCATGATGCGATGGGTCCTTTGGTTCATGGAGAGGGTGGACTTTTTCAAACCAAGAATCATTCAGGCTACAGAAAAGAATGAGATTAATATGTTATCATAAAATAAGCTCAATCATATAAAAGACATTTCAAACTCTTTGTTTATCTCGCAACATAGTCACTTTGATCTGGATTAAAGCAAGTCTCAGTTTGACTGTCTGGTCTAATTCAGGCAACAGATGTAACAACTACACCATCCACTATGAATATAATAATAATAATAATAGAAATAATAATAATAATAATAATAATAATAATAATCAATAACATTTCAAACTTGTTTCTGCACCTTCTATACCATGGTTCATAAGAAACCAACTTGCATTTTAACAATTGATGTTATACCAACTTTTTTTTAAAGCGCTGGCATCTCTGCCACTTGCCATCTATTTAAGTATGCCAGACCAGTCAGTGGGTATATTAGCCAATCAGATCAATCAGCCTGAGGAAAGTTTCTGCTAAAGTGTGGTGCAATAGAACATACCATCTGTCAAACTATTTGTCGATATGAAGTTTGTATCCGTGGTTGAGAAAACAATCGCAGGATACTTTCAGGGTAAAATATTCACATTAGCAGTTTTTTGGTAACCATAATTATGCTGGAGTGATCGTGATAGTAGGCTAAAGCTTTGAAAACAAAATAGCTTAACTATCCTATCTCAGCAGTTATTACCTTACCCTTTTAGTCTGAAGGTGTAATAACAACTTAACGACCTTACATCTACACAAACTGAAGACGATCGATCACAAGAAACAATATATTCCAAAACGTATCGTCATTATGGTGGACATCTTGAGGTGCCATGTCGTAAAGTGTACCGCTAAAGCCTTGCAAAATTTATATTCAGCCGCTAATATGTGATAGTAACAACTGAAGGGATGAAAGATCAACAATTTTAACCCTTTCGAGCATGTTTTGATCACATTAATTGTGTTAAAGTTACGTTTCCTTGGAGTTACGGTTTAGCGCCACAAAATACCGAACTGACTAATGAAAAAGATCGCTCAGTCAACTCACCTCACGTTAGCATCATGATCTGCTGTGAAGTCATACCATTTTGGAGCATCAAATTCGAAATCTGGATCGATTTCCATCTACTAAAGGATAGTAGTTGAACGATAATTACAAGCGACAGCTCACATCTTGTTTTAGGAGGAAGAGGACGACAAGTGAATGTTCAAAAATGGCGCCCGCATAATTATGTTGAGGCCCAGATTCCTCGGCCATTCAAATAAGGAGAAGGGAGGGGAGAGAGGATACACCGCGACACTCCCATTCCTCCTCTGTAGAGGCTCGGGAGACCCTCGGGAGAGGGGAGGGAAGTGTAGGGGCGCTTCCGTGATTGGTATGGCTATGAATTTTGTTCCAGCCATATGTGGTCGAATTTTGGATTCAGCGACCTCTCTCTTACTGCCAAAGAGTGGCCACACTGCATGGTTTGATCCACAGATGAAAAAGTTAGAACCACACTGTATAGTAAAACAAACAGCACCTCAGTACAGTTCAGTAGCTCTCCAAAGAATAGTCACACTGAATGGTTTAATCCACAGATGAAAAAGTTAGAACCACACTGTATAGTAAAACAAACAGTACCACAGTACAGTACTGTTCAGTAGCTTTACAAAGAATGGTCACTGCATGGTTTGATCCACAGATGAAAACGTTAGAACCACACTGTATAGTAAAACAAACAGTACCACAGTACAGTACTGTTCAGTAGCTTACCAAAGAATTGCCATATTGCATGGTTTCCAGAATGAAAAGTGTAATTTTGGCACAAGTTACGACGGTGGTTTTAAAAGCCATCGACTCCTGCTAAAGGATGTTATCGGGGCTATCAAAACTACTGGAATTCAATAAATAACAGACTCTCATTGACTCTTAGAAATATTTTAATTATTCACATTCAAACTCATATTCCCCGAGCGATCTCTCGAGTCGCAAAGAGCGATCATTCGGAATCTTCGTTGTCAGTTCCACGACATCCGAACATCCCCGAGAAAGGATCTTAGACGCCCGGACTTTCCGTAACCTTCAACGATCTTTGTTTGTTCATTGTCGGCAAGTTTCGCTGACCATCGTTGATTCTCTGGGCGACGACTGGTGTCCGTTTACTTTGCGATCTTATTTCTTCGCATCTTTCGTGTTCGCCTCGAGATCGGCGCATTTTGTTCGGTCTTTAGGTAACCTTTGTCCATGTACTCCTGAGTGTTTGGAAAGCTGAGGTCCCAGAAACCCGGCGGGGTGGAGGGTGGGGGCGAGAACTTTGACCGATGGCGTGAGCATTGTTTCATACGCTTCTGGAGTTCTTCTTGTGGAAGATCGAGTTTTTGATAGTACTGTTAAGAAAACAGGATAATGTCACGTTATAGAGAATGAAGCAAAGTTAACCAAGAAAATTGCTTCTGGTATTGGGGCCATAAAGCGAATCACACACCTTGTCCCCTATGGGACTTGCCTGCGCGCAGACGTCTCCTATTTCCTCTGTTTCACCCTTTTCCGCGTGCAACAAAGGAAATAGGAGACGACTGCACGCAGGC
Organism: Ricordea florida; assembly: GCA_949710005.1. Taxonomy (NCBI): domain Eukaryota; kingdom Metazoa; phylum Cnidaria; class Anthozoa; order Corallimorpharia; family Ricordeidae; genus Ricordea; species Ricordea florida. Next base: position 2,209,914 of record OX453276.1, on the reverse strand, counting down.
AACTATGGGACCTTTATACATTCTATTTATCAAATCCTAGTACAACCTCATTTCAACTACTGCAATATTGTTTTGGGGAAACTGTGGAGTAACTTTGCAGGACAAACTGCAAAAACTACAAAACAGAGCAGCCCGTGTCTTGACCTACTCTAACTATGACGCTGATGTCATCAATTTATTTGAACTCTTAGGATGAAAATCCATAGTCTCTCAAAGGCAAATTGAAAGAGCAACAAAGGTATTTAAGTAATAGTAATTAGTAAGGGTTTTATTTAATGAGGGTAGTACGTACGTACGTACGTACATACATACATACATACATACATACATACATACGTACATACGTACGTACATACATACATACATACATACATACATACATACATACGTACGTACATACATACATACGTACATACATACGTAGATACATACGTACAAATAACATACATACATATATATAGTGGCTCGTCCCCACGGGGGCTTTTCAGAGTCACTTATTACATACAACATAGTTAAGAATCCCAACTGGCGGGAGGCAGACCAGTTGGCTATTTACAAGGATGATCGAGGAGTTGAACCAGGTACTTACCCAGAACAACACCAGGTAGTGGCCAGAGCGGGATTTGAACCCGGGTCACCGCATTGAAATACCGCGCTCTAGACCACTCGGCCATCCTGCCGAATGTCTTTTGTACTATTATGCTGCACATAATAGTACAAAAGTACTAACAAACTTGTAGCCCTACAGGGACTAGCGCCTGACTATCTCTGCTCGAAATTTGTCCATCGCGATTTTGGTTATTGTTTGAGAGACTGTGAATAAAGTAAATGTCCCGCAACCGCGCATAAACTACTACAAAAACAGCTTTAGCTATACTGGCGCAGTTTGTGGAACAGTTTGCCATTAGAAAGTAAGGAAAGCAGAGTCCCTCAATCAATTCAAACGACTGATTTAAGAGGTTTCCTAACCCATTTTTCTGACACGGCATTCATGGAAAGCAGCTTTTATTTTATGATATTGAGTAAGACAGTTAATCTAGTTTACATCGTTTTATCTATATTTTCTTTTAAATTGCTGATGAATTTTTACCGTGGTTATATAAAAATGATTAATATTATTATTATTATAAACCACGGAACTACAACCAAGCTCCTGACGAAAATTCGTGTACCAGCATAAATGAGTTACTGCCAAGCGTAAGACCAACATATATGTGTTATTGACCAAATGCCCAGTGATTATGGCTACATATTGACGAAGGTCTTCTTTGCGCAATCCTAGAATGAGATGCAGTCCAGGTCCATAATATGCAAAAAAAAAGGAAAAAAAGAGGCCAATATCCAGCCATGTTGACCTCGCGCTTGGAAAATAAATGATTTATTACGTGCCAGAAACGTAAAAGGTTTTCTTGTGGAAAAGCGCGAGAATTCCATATAGCGGGAAAGATATCTACATCTTGCTTGCTCGACAAACCAATCACAGAGAGGAATTTGTTTCACTTTGCCCGCTGGCGGAGTCATGCATATGAGGTCCACATGGGTTAGTCTTCGTGTGTCTTGCAATGAAAACATTTTATCATAAACAAACAAGTTAACGGACCAATGAATGGGTCCAACCAACGAAACAGCACTACCTGTTGACATTCTCGGCAGGGATAACCATTCAGTTTGGCCCTGGCATCTCTCCCTCGGACAACTTCTACGTATTTATAACCAGGTTCTGGAGAAGAATTCCTTCAATGATAAAAGCAAAAGACAATTAATTGGTAAGAGCAATAAATTGAAAAAAAAAAATTAAACCAGAGTCAAATATTCTCTTTGTAATTCATAGTTTCATTTCTCAGTTAATTGTTGAGTCAACAACTCTCCCACAAGTGGATGGTTGATTTCTAAACACGTGGGAGCAGCACATACCTGATTGGAGAATTGTTTTTCAGTTGCATGTCTCCATTTTGTACCTTACTTCCCTAAAGGAAAAAAAAAAAGGAGAACCCGAGATTTAAAAAAGATAATAATAATAATAAAAAAATTAAAAAAGTAAAATTCACAAAAATACATGTAGACCCTTCAAAGTAGGTCAGTACAATGTTTGAACGTGTGTCATGCATTCTGGATCAAACTATGAAATGGGAATTTAAAGAGAATTTCGTGAGGAGAATAAGACTGGGACATACAAAGAAACGATAGGATGCTGTATGCCAAGCACTATCACACACACACACACACACACACACACACACACACACACACACACACACACACACACACACACACACACACTATCACCACCACACTGTTCTCTAGGAAGAATGTAAGAACATGTTAGGGAGACAAAAGAAGCACCTTTATAGAATGACAGCCATTTTGATCAGTAGAAAACACTTTGGTTTGCTAGTCAAGATTGTTTTGATAATGTATATGACAAAGTTCGAAGAAATCCAGTAAGACAACAAAGTGCATGAGTTTGCAGAAATTTAAGAGAAAAAAAAGCGTCAGAATCAGATTCACCTCGGAAGGAAAAACCTTACCTTAGGTTGTGCTACAATATTTTCTTTTCTGCCAAATGCAAATGGAATCTCCTCGTTAGCCTCACAAAAACCTACCATAGAGGGGGAGCACACTGAAAAAAACAATTCATAACATATGTACCAGTTTCTAACATTTTTACCATACAGTGTGACCCATCTGTTTACAGCTACTGTACTGTGGTACTTTTTGTTTTTCCATACAGTGTGGTTCTATCTTTTTCATCTGTGGATCAAACCATGCAATATAGCAATTCTTTGTAAAGCTACTGAACAGTACTGTACTGGAAGAAAGGCAGTATGACCACACTCAAATTTATGTGTGTCCTATAATAAAGTAATTTACGGAGAATTACCAACCTGGAGAGAGTTTCTCCTCTGCCTCTGCAAATAGGTCTACGCAACTTGTATAAAGTTTGGGTGATTCGCCTCTGCCACCCGACAAACTGTTGGAAGACTTTTTTAATGACTTGTCATTTGATGAAAAGTTGAGAAGGACTACTTCAGGTGTTGATGGTGGGAGTAGAGTAGGCACTTTAAACACTGCATCATTGGCTTGTTCCAACTGCAGGAATAGCATAAAATTAATGATTAGAAGTATTGATTTGGGTGGTGCTCATATCTGATATGTTTTAAGTGCTATTGCCTTGGATTCCAGTCAAGCCATTTTAAGTTACATACCACATTGGCACTTGTTAAAGCCCTTTTAGCTAAATCTGTTTCATTTAGCCTCATACCCAGACATCCTTTGGGCTTTTTCATGCATTTTTCAATGCATAAAACAGATCATGTCTTATTTATTCTACAATATATTACTTGCAATGCTTTACTCACATTTTTCTTGCTATTCTTTTTACCACACAAAGTGATTTCCTCAACTTCTTCGGACATCTCCCGTTTCCTTTTTCCAACACTTATAGCATTGGAGTCCTTCTTAGGTCCTACTTTAGTTCTTAGAACATTAGAATCACTTGTCATTTGCTTTAAGTTAGTTTGGCTATTCTTGCTCCCACCTTGCTTGTTACCTTGTAAGGATTGATAAGACTTGACACTGTTTTTGTCATTCAGTATCTCTGCCACTGCTGTGTTTCTTAAGTTAATTTTATTTTCTTGCTCTTCATTTTTCAGTTTATGAGGAAGCAATGAAACAGAACAATCTAATGTTGTACTCAGATCCTGCTGAAGTGAGTGAGATCGACTGGGCACAGTCGGCGATGGTGGCTGCGTATATGATAAGTCCACAGGAAACTGTGAGTCAGATCTTGGTAAATTACTCACTTGATCCTTGCTTGCAAACACAGACCTACTGCAAGCTGCACCATTAGGTGGCTGGAGCTTGCCTCCAAGGATTCCATTACCACCACCATCATCATCATCATCATCATCATCATCATTAAACAAAGGAGCATTTGCAGCAGCAACAGGTGTGCTTGCTGCCGATGGTACTCCTAATGGATACGGCATTTCATCACCAGGTGCTTCTGACAAGCCATCATACTCAGTTTCTGGGATGAAAATCTCAGGCAGTAACACTTTCTCTCCCAACTTCAAACTCTTTGCAGGAAAATTGTAAAGCATTGTACTGTCATTTAATTTATCATGTTCTTCTGCCAATGATATTTCCTGTTTTTCACTCATCTTGTAGCTGAGTTCTTTAGACTTTTCTTCTGTATCCTCTCCAAAGTTTGATTTATGGATGCTGTCATATCGTACCTTCTTCCTGTACTTGCTTGTTGATAGTTTCTTGAAGTTTAGGCTTTGCTCATTCTCCTTAGCACTATAACCATCTACAGGAATGTCGTTCCTTAAGGCAAATAATGATAATAATAATTAGAATGATAATGATAATGATAACGATAATAATAATAATAATAATAATAATGCTCATCATCATCGTCATTTGAGTGCTGATGTATTTAGCACTGCTGTGCTAATTGCAATGGCAAACAGAACATAAACTTTGGTAAAAATCCCAACAGGTGGAGGGCAGACCAGTTAACTATTTATGTTAAGTGTGGTCCAGGATTGGGAACTTGGTTTGACCGTGCTACAAATCCAGCAAGTGGTCAGAGCTGGAGTTGAACACAGGACAACCAGATTTCAAATTCTCTGCCCTAACCACTTGGCCTTCCTCCCTCTTCAGTAAATCAATTAGATTTTTTTACTAATATTGAGCTGCACTGCCTTTTAGCCAATTGAAATGAAGTAATTTCTTTCATGAATACCATCTGTTGCAACAACCTTCACTTACATTAACTCAGTCATGTCTTTATTGACATAACTTTCAAGGATGCTAGGAGGGAATGTTCCATTTTTCTTCATGGCTGCAACAACAATCAAAACAGGACAAAGTTTTAACTCTAGAAAGTGTGAACAAATGTTGGTGGGTACCAGTGTGCTAATTGATAAATGCCATCTCTGTGAAAAGTCATGGTGTTGATGAGATTGATGACAAAGAATTCCTATTCATGTTTTTCCAATCAAATTCAATAACTCATGATTTAATAGGGCTTACTTGAGCTATACTACCCAGCAAGCCAGAGCTTATTTTGGTTTCTGTAGCAAGGAGCACTGTGGAGTATAGTTACTATCCCCCTGGATGAGATGCAAGTCTATTGCAGGCTTATGTTACTTACCAGTAATCACAAAACAAACTACACACCTCTGAATCTAGTTTCACTCATCTTTCGATATCTGTTCCACCATTTTTCCTTGTTATCCGACTCTTCTTCCTTTCTAAAAATTGTCATTAAAAATTGACACGCGATCATCCACCAATGAAGCTTATAGCATCATCTTTAAACTGCACATATCACGAAGATAAAGCTTTGAATTAAAGTGAATAACACATTACCTTTTTAATTTTTCTTCCCTGTGGGTAAGCTTTTTCACCAGTGTTGCCAACTGTTCTTTTTGCCTAAAAGAAATAAAAAAACACAATAAAAGTTGCCAAGGAACAAGGGAATATATATTACCATACTTTCTTCAGTGAACTAGAGGGACATGGGCTTAAAACATGTTAAGGAACAAGTGGTTTTATCGATGGGGAACTGAGGAGAAATTGCAAAAAATATTAAAGGGTACATGGAAATATGTACACCCCCACCCCCCCCCCCCCCACCCCAATATTCTCACATACCTGGCATTTTCTGTTTGAAGGGCTTTGTTTTGTTGTTTGAGATCCCCATTTTCCGTCTCCAAACACAATATTTTTTCGTTAGCTTCACTGCATCGTTTTTCAAAGTCTGTTAACAAAGGGAAATTACTTGCATCTAATAACGTCAGATGTTGTAAGGCATAAACATAGTACAAATATCAAAGAGCTATATATCTACAGTTTGTTGATCGGCAATAAGGCTTTCAAGGTAATCTAGCCTTCCTTGCTAGTTTTACTTTAATGTATCGATCGAGTTAGCTGCAGAGTGCAATTGAAAACAAAAACAAATATTACATTAATTAAAGACGCAGTGCTATGTACCTTGAAAGTCACTTTGAATGCTTTTTTTCAATCCCTCTAGCCACTGAAACGTTTCCATTAGCACCTTCAAACGTCACTTTTAACTTTCTTTCCATTAGATAGTTCAACAAGAAGGGAATTTTGCAGTTGTTTTAGTGTAATAAATTAGCAAGAACTTCTACTTGAAAATTCCCGCCATTACTCACGGCACCAAGCACTGGGGCGAGTTTACTGGTATCGAGTGTCGGCAGAAAGACGTTCCACTTCGTGGAAAACATTGATCAATTCGGCTTCGTTTTCTGACTGTTTTATCGACTTATTTTCTGCTTGATCTATTAAAAATACTATGACCGAAGGTGAAGACATATGTGATCGTACTTATCGCGCATATGTGAGACAGGAAAGCAAGCCTGACAAGCCACTAACTCGATCGTTGCCAAGGAACACAAATCAAGTTCACAAGGTAAAGATCGAATATCTTTCAACTCAATTTTCGCGTCCAAATTGAACCATTTGTTCTCGATTCAGTATAGTCTACTCGGATAGATGTCCGTATTCCAAAGAACTCCATATTTCATCATTCATGCTGTGGCTATACTGGCCATACCTTTCTTTTTCTTTAGACATAATAAACGTTTGGACGTGCTTTACGCTAAGCAATACAGATATTTATACAGAAATCTAGCCAAACCTTTTTATGTCATTGCTCCCGAATATAACCACACAAATAATAATGATAGGTGCACGTTCGTATAGAATGAGCTTTGCATACTTGTTTAGTGCAGCCATGTATTTACCAAACATTTTATTACTTTTTAACTAAAATTGTGTAACGATTGAACGATTGGTAGTGGGTAATGTTTTTACCTGCAACGTCACCATTGAGGACAAGGGAAGCCATGCCCAATTAAGCAGGAAAAGTGCTTTAATTGTGACTTAAGATGTAAGAAGAAATGTATACCCACTTGATGGGTGAAATCCCCGAAGTGGAGGAGTTGACACGAGAGCATCAAAGATCAATATTTATTCCTTGGACATACAGAGCAGTGAAACAAATTCTCCACCACACTCTAATGTAACTCTCGAATCTAAGGAGGTGGAAATATTCAAAATATGGTAGACATATAGTGCTACAGTAAGCTAAATCAATATGCCACCTCCTTTTAATAATCCACCCTACTAAAGGTGCCTTAAATAGATTATAAGCAAGCCAGGCTGTGAACAACAAAATTCATATTGGGTAGACATTTATTTATAAGTACTTATTTGGTATTGAACAGCTTTGGTCCTTTTTTAGCCTCCAGATGCACAGTTTTTGTACAGTCAACTTGGCAGAGTGGTCATCAAAAAGCGCACCTATTTGACACCTGTCACTCAAGCAACATACCCATGGAACTACACCCAGCCTCCAGGCAGAAAGTCAGCATTTAAAATGCCAAGAACTATGTATCCCAAAAGATAACAAGATCTACTTCAACCATAGCCTAATAGAATGGCAGACACTGAACATTCAGATCAATGTAAGTATCTGGGCAACTGTGCACCGACCTCTCCCCTAACTCAACATTAACGCTAGCTTTTTAACTTACTATTACTTGCTGGGTTAGGGGAGGGGTAGGTGCTGTTGTCCAGATACTGACATTTATCCCAACATTCTTTGTCCACCAAACTACATGAAGCCTTGAAAAAGGGCTCTGGTATTTGCCAATCTGAGGAAAATGCTAGAAACCAGGGGCATAGCAAGGGAGTTGTCCTGGGGTGCCTGAAAAATAGTCTGACACCCTCGCAGTACGATGTAGGAATCCCATCTACATAAATCAACTGGTCTGAAAAAGATTATTACAAGAAGCGTTAATTTGTCAGAAGAAACTTTGATAATTTTGTTATATACGAGCATTACTATTAATTTTGTAAACTAGAACAATAACCACACTTGTAAACTTCAAGTGAAAAGGTTTTAATAAAATGACTTCAGCAAATTTTAATTCACAGTTGTCCTACACTTTTTTTTTTGCAAATGTTTTATATTCTGTAAATGTTTCTTAGCTGTGAAGGGATAAATTCTTTAGCTGGTGAAGTTCCTCTCCAAGGTTTGCACTATGATTTAGTTTTTGTCTTCATAACTGTCTCAAGTTTGTCCAGTAATGATGGTGGAACAATGATCTGGTTGAAGAATTCATTCTGATCATCACCATGAACCTCTTGTCTTCCTTCCAATGGAGTCTCCAGGATCAACTGAAGAGGAGAAATGCAATGGCACTTCTGAGGACATATTGTTATGTGTAATTTAAAACTATTTGAAACAAAAGCAAATTTCTGCTGCCCTGGGCAGTTATGTGCAAGCACTTGGTTCTGCAAATCTAAATTTGTCCTCCAAACCAGCTAGAGTGAACTGTGCCATGTTTGTTAATAATAATAATTAAACTTCAACTTCAACTTTATTTTTCATTAAAAGAATCTTGCAATAAACTGGCCCGCAAAATAGCAGTTGCTAATCTAGGCGGCCCAGTTGAAAGAAAAAGAAAGATTAAAATGAAAGGAAAGGAAAGGAAAGGAAGGAAAAAAAAATTTACGGTAATTCTTATTATAGCTTTATTTTAATCACCATATCTATAAAGGAAAAACGAAAAGGAAAAAGGGAACTTACGGAACTTACTTAATAACTTATAGATGTAGCAGTACGGTATGACCAAAACACCTCAAAGAAAGTTGTTGTAAAGTTTCAAAATACAAAGATCTTGAAATTGAAACCATGAGAATGTGGGGAATGAGGACAGAGACTGGTGTGCTGGGACTTATTAGAGAGGGAATGGACCGGAATTTACAAAAAATCCTTGGAGTCAGCAACATTAATGAGCTGCAACTGATCATCCTCCTAGAAATGGCCAACATACTGAGGTTTCTGTCCATCAAATAAAAAACTCCCCTGGTACCTCAGGACCAAGGTTTGGCTCCAGTTCTAGGAGAATGTAGGAAGCAATTAATAGCACTCAAAATGCTTATAAAAAGAAAAATTATCATAATAATAATAATAATAATAATAATAATAAAATAATAATAAAAATAATAATATATAATAAAAATAATAATAATGAACTATATTTGAGTGTCAACGGTATTTAGCACTGACGTACCAATTGGGGACACTGTAAAGCACAAATCAAATCATATCAAATGTTGGTTTTTGTGGAGAGAGCAAAACCAGAGTAACCAAAAAAAAACCTGCAGAACAGAGTAGAGAAGAAACAAACTCAGCCCACATATGAAACTGGGGCCGCGTATCAAACCTGGACCACATTGGTGGAAGGTGAGCACTTTCACAACTGCACCAACCCTGGAGCTAACCCTGCTACTGTCATTCAGTTTAACAAATTGACGTCCGTTTTTTATGCGTCTGTCCTCTTATTGATGATAAATTGCGTCATAACATTGTCAAAGTGTTGTAGATCCACGAGCCGATAGGCGAGTGGATCTACAACAAACTTTGACAATGTTATGAAAAAAAATCTGACTGTTTGACAGCTCACTTATCACGCGAAAAAACCTTGCATAAATTAAAATTTTATGTGTCTGTACTCTTATTGATGATAAAAATTAGCCAATCAGCGCGCGAGAATTCGCTCAGTTATTGTAAAAAATACAATTGCATTCAATCCAGGCAAAAAGTTTGCAGGAAAGCTGACTTTTCACGTGCAAATGTGAATCACAGAAACAGTATAGTTACAACTGAAGCCGACATGCCAGCATGTGATCCATACCTGTCTAGCTTCATTCCGCGTCAGATCACCTCTCATTAGAAGCAAGGCCAGGGCATGGTCTGATTTAAAGTCTGGGTACTTATTAGCAATGCCCTATTTGATAGGACACCAACAGCAGTTAAACATTTAAACTAAGAAAGTCATACCTTGAGCCACAAAAAGTGAATAAACCATTCTTTACAAAGTCACTGGACATTACTGTACTGTGGTGCTGTGTGTTTTTACTATACAATGTGGTTCCAACTTTTCCATCTGTGGATCAAACCATGCAGTGTGACCATTCTTTGGAAAGCTACTGAACAGTGCTGTACTGTGGTACTGTTTGTTTTACTATGTAGTATGGTTTAACTTTTTCGTCAGTGGATGAAATTAAGGAGTGAGCAATCTTTTTATGCAATGACGTTTGCTTTTAGCATTTCTCCATAACTGTCACGGTTGCAGACGTTTTTGATTTTGTATTTTTTCGCAATGGATAAGAGAAAAAATGTAATACACTGACAATGTCACGTTAGCGAACGAAAAATGATGCAATTTGTAAAACGTGCTAGATGTGCCAAGACAAGAATGTTGCTCGAACGCATTTGGAACAAGACTTTCAAATTCTTACAGAAATCTCCAGCGCCATCATGGATGTGTCTCGAAGCTTGATGACCTCGGCAAGTGTGGGAAGCATAGAACACTCGGCATCTACCTCCACATTGTCTCTTGCAAGCTTCTTGAATAGTTTTGCTACCTTTTTGGATTCTTCTGTAATCTTTTTAGCCGCGTCCCTTCTTCCCTCGTAGTCTTTGAAAACCATGCGCCTAGAAGACATTTCCTCATTAGCAAACAAGACGGAACGTTCTACTGAACTCACTGCATACATTTTGCGTGATGTGGAGCAAAGGAGAGAACGCTTCCACTGTTCAAATGAACGTGTGCCTGCGGTCACGGCGAATTTTTCATTGAGAAAGAAACCTTTTTATTTGACGTCGGAAAACTTTTAATTCCCAGAATCAGCCAGAATAAATGAAGGCTGAACGACAAAAGAGCTACATTACGTACAGCGTGTCAATTAGCGCCCTGAAAGTTTACAATGGTTTACGGTCACTTCGCACTACGGTCATTTCGCTCCCAGTCACTTCGCTCCATATCAAAGTCACTTCGATTCACATCAGTATTAAATCAGATCGCTCCTTGTTTTTTATATTTGAAATCACCGGTATCTTAAAGAAAGCTGAAAAGAGATACATCCACCATCACTTGACTGTCATACTTGTGATTTCAAATCGAACTCGGGCTGCGCACTAGTTCGATATTTGGAATCACGCGTATGATTTCAGACCAAATTGCACTCCAGTCAGTTCAATTACCATTACTTAACAGCTGGCTTGATTATTCCAATTTCTTGTGAAAAAGGTTAAGACGCTTTTCTCATTACAAAGATTCTTTTGCACTGTTGCAGCGCGATTTGAAAACTTCATTTGCGTCACTAGCACAAATTTGCCGTACCTCATCGTTCAAAAATAATGACATTTGTCAAACATTTTTCAATGAGCCGGAGTTGTGCTGTCCTTTGAATCCCAAAACAGCTTGCATGCTAAAGGTTACCAAAGTAAACGTAAAAAATTGCTCACACGCTATTTACGGTGCAAGCAACATAAAATGCGTATTAAATGAATGATTATGAGATTTTGAAACGACAAGATCATCCAAGGGAATTTATCAGGTCACAAATCTAACTGTCACTGATATGAAAATTCTATTTATTTCAAACGCAAGGAATGAAAAGAAGAAAACTAGTTAGAGATAAGGAGAGCAAAAAATCTCTAAGGACAAATGACCAGCGGGGACTTTCAATCAATACATTCATTTAGGGGATGTAGTTACAGTACTAGTTGAGTTAAGTTGGAAGTAACAAGCTGTACAAAAAAGGGTCCTCAATTATTCTCAGAAATCGAGGTGAATAGTGGAAGAATATTTACCGAGCTGCAAAGCAGCAAGGCAAAGATTCCTAAAGCCACTATTCACCGAGATTGAAGAGAATAATTGTTTTAGTTTATTATACCAAAGAGCAACCTCAGTAGGAAGCTAGGGGCAAACGCGACGACGACGCCGACGATAACACAACCGGTGAAAAAAATTAATTATTGAAGCGTAATTCCAGGCTTACGACAAAGAGACTTACCGGACTTAATTTTCTACGTGCAGTTTTATTGTGTCGTTCATTTACACTGTTGCTTGGTCCCACCATGGTTAATGTTTCATCGTGGTAGTGTTTTGCTTAATTTCCCTAGTAAAACCTCTTTGAAGAAAAGGGCTGAGAAGGGAAAATCGACGGCTGCCATATTTCGGTAGTTTATACGCCATTTTGTTTTTTTTCCCAAACAATAACCCACTGGCACAAGAATTACTCAGAAGTTCCAGCATTATTCACATCCCAGAAGGTGGATAGTTAAGCAATAAACTGCAGTTTCTATGGGTTTACCAGCTTAATAAACCACGCCAGATGTTGGGAGAACAAAAGAAGAGCTAGTGATAGAGATAGTGAGCCAATTAGATTACTTAAAATGCCAAGGTTGCTGAGTTGGTATATATTAATGTTGAATATCCTGAGATAGTGAGCCAATCAGATTACTCAAAATACCATGAATGCTGAGTTGCTATATACTAATATGAAAAACCTTACCGATCTCGTACTACAGCAAGTAGATACAGATTGTTCTATCAACCAATTGACAGTTTTCTAAACTAATAGCAATTGCTTGAGAATTATTTAAAAAAGTTGCCTATTGGTGACGTTTGGGTGTCAAGGTTCTATACTGACTAAGCGTGACTTACTTGTTCATCATGGCTCGGACATATTCCAGAAGCACCTTTTTCAATGCCTGCTTCATTATGAAATCAAAAAACCTGACGAGGGGAGGGGAGAGTAGAAAGTTATTCACCTGAGTTCACGGTGGCTTACCATTTACAAAAAAGTTCCCGGAAATTCCGGTTGAAAAGTAAATGGAACACAAGTTTCCTGGACGTTCCGGTGGAAATTTTCCAGGAGCAACGGAACATCTGACAAGGTAGTCCTGTTTTTCCGATCGGAATGTTCCAAACGGAATTTCGTGTTTCATTTCTTTTAACTCATTTATGATACCAGTTGATGTCAGTTCTAGATTCATCGTGCAAACAAGAGTGGGTTTTGCAATGGTAAACGACTATCCCAAACAGAATTTCCCAATTTTGAATTTTGTCTATCATTTGCCAAAACCATACACTGACCAGCAGTTTTCGGATGTTAATGGTAAACAACTCATCTGACAACATTTGCCGTGAAAGCCCAGTAAAAATACAAGTCGACCCAGGCCTCTAGCGTAACGTAATTCAACTGAATTGACTTATGGGATATATGTGAATACAGTATTTCTTGTAACTAAGAACACTCTGTTGTATAAATGAAACTGACGAAGGGCTAACGCTCGAAACATCAGCACCTCCCTTTTACCTTATGGTGGTATAACTTACTTAATCAACTCGTTTGATTTAGCCTATTTCTTGTGTTTCAATTTCCCACCGACGCAGCACCAGTTTCTTTAGAAACTATCCCCACAATACGAGTTACAAACAGGTTGAGTTAAGTCTTACCTGTCTTTTATATGAACAAAGTCACTGGAGTAGTCATCTATTGTTACTGTGATAGTGTCAACAGCGACTGAAGTAGGCACCCTACATAACATCAAGGCAATTCAAAGGCAAATGTTGGCACGATTACCCAAGTGAACTACGATTATGTTTTACTTGAATTGCACTGGTCTATTTGTATTGTGTGCTGAAATCACCCAGATTTTGTAATAAGTTTAATTTGCTTTTGGATGATGTCAAGAGCGAAGGGCAACGGAGCAGATTAGATCAAGAAGTTTGCTTTTGATTTTAAAATGTAGATTAGTCAAATTGGATTAGTTGAATAGGGAACAGCTCAGAAAACAGGTATTGAGTTTCAAATAAGGGACGTGCGTAAGAGGAAATGCCGCTTTTAGAGGAATGTTCGGCAAAGCCTTTAACCCTTTCACTCCCAGAAGTCATCAACCTGGAACTTCCCCTCACAATAAATGATATACCACGTAGTAAACTGACAATGAGAATTGATGAAGTGATCAAACTGGAACTTCCCCTCACAATAAATGATATACCACGTAGTAAACTGACAATGAGAATTGATGAAGTGATCAAACTGGATATGGTGAATTGATCTGATAGGAAACTCTCCAAAGAAACCTCAAACCAAATATATGGGACTGGCTTAGGAGAATTGCTACTCGGATCTTGGAAGTGGAAGGGTTAAGTGCTCGCTATGTGTACTTTACCACGCTGGGGTCATAATTTGGTTGAAGTAAGGCTCCAGATCCAAAAAGACTTCTTCTAACAGATAACCAGCGCTAAAACAGAGAACAGAAACGGTGTTCACCACACTCTGCAGACATGACCGGGCAAGATAACCCGTCTTAACCTCCTGCTTACAGTTATCTGTCAAAGCGGTCAAAGTTAGCCATCATAAGCCCATATTGTAATTATATTATCAAGACTAGTTTATCCTAAGTTGAGGAGACTTGACTCATTATAAGCCTCGTGGTTTCTTTCAGGTCTCCTCGCCATTTCCTTTTTTTCTAATTTCATTATTCCAACCTTAAATTGTAAAAATTTTGTATTTATATGGCAAATAAAATGAATGAATGAATGAATGAATCTGTTGCCCCCACATTCAAAACCTGAATCTTATTTTGTGGTTATTTCCCTCTTGAAGTCAAAACCTTGAGTCGTACAGTGTGACTCTGAATTTAACCCTCTCCCTCAGAATCAAACCTTACATCATGCAAAGTGGTTCTAACTTGTAACAGAGTCAAACCTTGAGTCGTACAATGTGGTTTGATTTTCCCAGCGTCAGACAATAAGATTTAAAGAGTGGATTAATCCCGTACCCAGTTTCGTTCAATCTAGTGTTACACAAATTACATTCAACTTCACCTCAATTAAAAAACAAGACATTCCTCAACAAACCTCTCCTGACCAATCTTCTCAAAGCAATCCACGACGCTCTTAAAAGAACGTTGCCTGTCCTCACCGAATGCACCGCGCCCAAGCTCAGCCACCATTCGCTCCTTCAGTGACAACGAGAAAAAAAACAGTTTTGTCTTTTGAGGACAGATAACTTCAGAGAGATTTTTGGGAGACTTAGGATCAAGATAACTGAGCAAACCTTGAGCTGATCAGTGAAATCCATACACGCCTTACAGTTGTTGACAATTGCAATCTGAAAAAAGAGGAATACTGTCAACTCTCTCGTAAGCGACCACCCTTGGTGCACGACAAAGTGGTCGCTTACGGGAAAAATCAATAAGATAGGCTCAAACTCAATTGATTCACGTAATTACATAAATATATTACCTTATACGCTAAAATTAGGCAAGTAGACAACGTTTCTCTACCAGAAACTAATTTGTTCTTTTCATAAGCAACACGATTCGGGAAAAGTACCGTACAATTTAAAATGCAACCTCGTTCCCAGGGCGGGGAGAGAGAGACCCTGGGAACGAGGTTGTTTAAAATGTGTCCCTTGTTAATCAAACACCTGAAATTCAATTTTCAGCGAACAATACCTGGCAATCAAAATAGAGTACCTTCAAGTGACATGTGTACTAACAGAACTCCAAATCTTCTTCATTTGCTTATCATGCAGTATTGATTCGCTCCTTTTGCATATCACATATCACTGTAACAATCCACTTGTTTATCTTCAGATCTAATTACAGCTATCTCTTTGGTAAACCGGCAAACTGTTATTATCTGTCAGCACTCTGGTGGGCCCTATTAATAACTAAACTTTTGTGATATTTGAGTAACGAGTTTCTTACAATCATACATGACTGTGCCGGGTGGTCGCTTATCGGAAACAGAAAACAAAGGAATGTGTCAAATTTCTGGCCTAAAAAGTGGTCGCGCTCGCTTAAGAAATTTGCGCGTTGGTCGCTTACGAGAGACTTTTTGAAACAGTCGAAAAATACCGAACGACTAGCAAAAAAGTGACGAAGATGACCGAAAATGTGACGAAGGAGAACTACTTCTCTCGAAAAAATAATGACATTTGCTATTTTGGTTGACCTTTTACTTTGTGCTTCACGAAGGGCAAGGGATTTATTTTTCAAACGTACCATGTATTCTACAAATCGAGGTGGCTGGCTCCTGTCCTCAAAGTGTTTCCCTTTGAATCCTCGGATTGCACCTGCAGTATAACAATCGTTTCATCAATCGGGGAAAAATTGTCGTTGGCTGTCGGATTTCCAAATCTGGTGACTACCTCAGTGAGTGGTTTTCGTGAGAAAAGTAACCAAGCAACATGACAAAATTAATCAACACGGTATGATAACGAACTGTCAACTTTCGTAGCATTCCGAAGGGATTACGCTTAAAAATCGGAAAATCGAAAAGTTTCCGAGTGTTGGTATTACTGGTATTACTGGTATCTCAATTAACAGCCACAGTGCCAAAAATAGGCAAAGTAATAAAAAGAACAAAACTCAAGGCTAAAAGTTGATTGGGTAAAACGTTGTCCAAATGTTTTCAGTTTAAATCCAAGGTCAACCCTGTTGATGGATTAACCTGACAACGTTTGAACAACATTTTAAATAACTTTTATTGAGTGTTTTTATTGTTTTCAGCTATTTTAATGACCATTTGGCAAAATAATAGTTTTTCACAACTTACTTCTGTATTCTCTCTGGAATCCTTGCATTGCTTCGAGACATATGTCCAGAATCTGAAACAAAGAGAACGAAAACAAGTTCAGAAAGAGAAACTACATCTCTAAGTTGACAGACAACTAACTACTTTCTAAAACACAGAGTTTGATTTTATGTCGGTTTAAAATAATGAACATGATTCGCTCCTGATATAAAAAATAATAATAATAACCATGAACTGACTCGACGTTTCCCGGCACACTCCTGTTTAGTGTCTTCTTCATGGGGAAACCCTTAGCATGTTTCAACCGTTTGGAGGAAACTATTACATTTAAGAAATGGTTTATAGGTAGCGTGCATCTATCGAGTTTTATAACATAGCTTTGGGAAAGCGCGCGATGTGATTTGCAAATACGTGCGATCCATTTGCCCATGGGTTGCATGCTGATTGTGACGTTGTGAAGTCTTATAAAAGAAATGGTACACGCCGCAGCTTTACAACCATCGAGATATGGACGCACTTGGGAGGTTTGCTAAGCACTCAAGAAGCTGGAGATGCTCTTGGCACTTCCTCAAGCATCTCTTACGCTACCTTCCTGCTCAGCAACCTCCCGCATGCATCCGTAAGGATTAGCGCGAAATTTAAATGCAGATATGGGAGCTTAAAAAGCACATTCCGTATAATTCGTTTTGAATACCATTTGATGATTGTATGCTCTGAAAATAATAGAGAACGTTATTGGAGAAAATGCTTTGTAACAAGAGGAACAGAAACCCGGGTTAAAATTTCACCCTGGCTTAGCGATAATCGATAATCGAACCGGCCCCATAACACCGACGCACACAGTTTTCCCACCTGCAGTTTAACTACTTCTCCGGCTTTTGCAGCCACTTGAAGCTGAGGAAAAACCAGAACAAAAGTAAGGGAGGTGATTATGGTATTAATTCCTTAAAAAAATTGCATGCACTGCACTGCAAACTGCTGTATCTTGTGTTGTTAACTGTTAGGTTGCCTGTGCTTCTGAGCCCGTGTAACGGTCAGCTGCTTATAAGCCCGCGATTTCAATCAGCGGCCCACTGCAAAACTCGGCCGCCATGTTTTGTGTTGTCTGGTACGTGAAAAGTTCATTAAAGTCTTTAAAAGACAAAATTGTCACTTGCATCACAATGGTAATAATGTAATAGCAACAATGCGGTTTTATCAACTGGAAATATTGTTTTAACTGTCTTACATTTTGATCGGTCATTTTAAACAGGAACACAGGAAGTGACGTGTTATAGAACCCTTCCATGTCTGTCTCTGGCATAGCATCACTGAGCCAGTCCTAAAAATCACATGAAAACACCATAAGTAGTTTTTTCTGTTTGACGGTTAATAGAGAGTCATGCACAGACGTTTCCAAATGGCTACTTTTTCCACTTCCTGTGGCAATTTAACGCACCTTTAGATCTGTTTCTGACAGTTTACTCATCCATTCCATCATGTTGTTCTTGGTAGTGGTCAGGTATCTGCAACATTTAAAGAAAAACTTCTATTTCAAAAAAGGCACCACATTATGTAATAAGACAAACAGTACCACAGTAAACTACTGTTCAGTAGCTTTACAAAGAATGGTCACACTGCATGGTTTGATCCACCGATGAAAAAGTTAGAACCACACTGTATAGTAAAACAAACAGTACCACAGTACAGTACTGTTCAGTAGCTTTACAAAGAATGGTCACACTGCATGGTTTGATCCACAGATGAAAAAGTTAGAACCACACTGTATAGTAAAACAAACAGTACCACAGTAAACTACTGTTCAGTAGCTCTCCAAAGAATGGTCACACTGCATGGTTTGATCCACCGATGAAAAAGTTAGAACCACACTGTATAGTAAAACAAACAGTACCACAGTACAGTACTGTTCAGTAGCTTTACAAAGAATGGTCACACTGCATGGTTTGATCCACAGATGAAAAAGTTAGAACCACACTGTATAGTAAAACAAACAGTACCACAGTACAGCACTGTTCAGTAGCTTTCAAAAAATGGTCACACTGCATGGTTTGATCCACAGATGAAAAAGTTAGAACCACACTGTATAGTAAAACAAACAGTACCACAGTACAGCACTGTTCAGTAGCTTTCAAAAAATGGTCACACTGCATGGTTTGATCCACAGATGAAAAAGTTAGAACCACCCTGCCCAATACTAAAAACTGACAGAACGAATCAGTACCTTCCCAAGGAACAGTCACACTGTACACAGATAAAACTATTAAGACCAAGGTAAAATACGGTACGAAAACAAGTTTACGTGTCAAGCAGCTCCTGTTCAACTTTAGTTGACAACAACGGACCCAGAAATTCAACGTCGATCTGTAGCTCAGGGTGCATCATCAGATCAGCACTCCTACAGACATGAAAAAACAAATACAGACAGACAGGCACACATCAAGAGGCGCTACAATAGATAGGTACACAAAGCGTACATATGTCGTCTGAACAACTAGTGGTGGATGTCTCGCTATAATTTTATTTGATTGTCCTAATTTCTTCTGTTTAACTAAGGAAATGTTTTCCAGGGAATTCAAAAGTCTATTATTGACTATGTTATGTAATAATAACAATTACTTTTCTTGAGAACATATTACTGATTATTTCAAAATACCAAAATAATAAATCTTCCTGCGAAACTTTGCTTAAGTGCGAAGACGTTACCATTTTGAAAACGATCTTCAACCAAGTGCTTCATTCTAATGGCTGATAGTGTGCAGTAGCTCAGCCAATCATATTGCAGCATTTGCATTAGTATACTAGTAGATTATTACTTATTATTCATTTTCATCATTACCATTCCACAGCCAAGAAATACAAAAAAGAAGTTTGAGTGCAGTTTCTAAGATTTGTTTAGGCGTCAAACTGGATCATTACAGTTTTGAGTGAGAAGAGTTTTGCTATGATTTATCAACAGAACCCTGCTTGTGTTGAATCATGGGGAGCAAGGTTGAAGCAGTAGTGAGAACACTTGCACTTCCACCTCTGGGACCGGTTAGCTCAGTTGGATCGCCGACCGGTTAGCTCAGTTGGTTGGGCACTGGACTATTGTGCGGGAGGACGTGCGTTCGAACAACAACCGGACCATCACCCGGGGTCTTTAAATTACTGAGGAGAAAGTTCTGCCTTTGCAATGACATCTGTAAATGGTTAGAGTTTCTAGCCTTCTCGGATGAGGACGATGAACCCGAGGTCCCGTCTCACAACTCTTGTTCGTATTAACTTCGAGGGACGTTAAAGAACACACATGTACTGTTCGCAAATAGTAGGGGACGTAGATCCCGGTGTTGTGGTATGGGCTTTGTGAATGTAATTTCACACACGTACGTATTATGAACGAGCTTGCACAGCTCCTGGCGTTATGTGTATAAAGTATAGATTGATTGATTGGCCAGAGTTCGAACCCTGACCTCTAGGTTCCCTCCTTGCTCAGAGGGTTTTCGGGGTTCTCCGATTTTCTCCCCTCCATAAAATCCAAATTCAAATCTCCAAATTCAAGTTCCATCTTGGGGGTGGATTGGCGGTAGATATTCTCGAGGATCTCGAGTTCTATTGTCTATACGCCTAGTGTATAACATCTGTGTATCTTGTACTGAATACTCAAACAAATAAATAAATGAAATACTCTGTAATGATTTCTTACTTATATTCTCTGACCCAGGTTAACAGGCTAATACACTCGTTAGAATCCAGACGCTCTTCAAGAACAAATCTCTCAAGCTGAAGATAAAAAAACAGCACTGTGAGATGCACACACGTCATCTACTTTCAGTCATATAGCTTCCTTTAGAAACAACGATACTTCGATACTTACATAACCACGTAACTGGTTAACATAACTGGTCCGACTGGTTTGTGTAACTGGTTAGACTGATTTGCATAACTGGTCAGACTGGTCTGTGTAACTTTTCAGACTGGTCTGTGTAACTTGTCAGACTGGTCTGGGTAACTGGTCAGACTGGTCTGGGTAACTGGTCAGACTGGTCTGTGTAACTTGTCAGACTGGTCTGGGTAACTGGTCAGACTGGTCTGGGTAACTGGTCAGACTGGTATGTGTAACTGGTCAGACTGGTTTGTTCGAATACTGGTTCTGGTTACAGTGCCACTACTCTAACCAAGGCCACCTACATCAATTTTCATACAAATTTTGAATGTCTGTTTTTGACACTGAACAACAGATTTGTGGCGAGTTTCTACCAACTACGATGCTTCTTTTTCAATCTTGAGCTGTTCTGTACAGTTATAGGACAAATTATATGCACTTTAGGCAAAATATAAAACATTTGCAGAGATTCTGTTGTTCAGATCCTCGATCGTGATTGGATAATTTGTGTGAAAATTTGCTTGGATGGCCTTGACTCGAGCAGTCGCACTGTAAACAAGCCCTGCTAGAAACGTAGGACCTCCTGGGTACTTTTGCACTGTCGGTGGGGTAACATTCATAGAAATGTTTCACGTATAAGTTTTTCTAAGAAAAATGAAGTATTTCTAATGACAAGAAAGCAAGGGAGGTAAACAGCCGCGCCATATGCAAGGCTGCAAATAACAGTCGGTCATCGGACAATTGTCCGGTAAATTTGACGTTTTGATCGGCGAATTATTTGTCTGGTCTGTCACTCTGACCGGGCACTTTTGATCCAAATTAAACTTTAAATTATCATACTTTACTCTGAGGAGAGTCTTTTTAAGTGCGACGTCAGTGAAGACTGATCAGTGAACTAATACAACTGTTACAGCTCCTGTCCATGATTAATATTGTGCAATTAAAGCAGTGAAATAGGTTGTTTTGTTGAATTCTTAATTTTGCTCTTTCACTTGGAATTTTTTTGTCCGACCAGATTGTTTCCTTGTCAGGTCAGGTCTGGTCTCTGTTTAAAAAACACTCACCATAGCAGACAGAGCTTTGTGATACATTTTGACAAATCGGTCAAAGATGTTGTAACTTGGAGGAAAACAAGCCTGGCATAAATTCTGTAATATCAACACAAGAAACAACTCCACTGTAAGTAGCTCATCAATGAATGAGAATTCTTTAAAAATAAAATAAAGTAATAATAATAATAGTAATAATAATACTAATAAAAATGAATAATCAAAAATAGAAAAGTATAGCCCTAATGGATCTTGGTTTGTAAATGTCTTTTATAACAAAGTCCTTGAGAATCATTCTAATTAATTTGTAATTATAGTAAATGTTGTTTCCCTTGTTGTTACTGTTTTTGTTATGGTGGTGTTAGTAGTAAACTAAAAGGAGACCAACCTTCACAACTATCAAGTCATCCAACACACGCTGTCTAGTGCGTTCAAGATGTTTTACCAACCACATTTTATCATCAATTCTGTCCTGCAGTTCCATCTCAAGACTTTCAAACCTTCAAATGTAGAATAACTTAACAACTTAACACAATAAATGGATTATGTGACAAAAAACACATTCACGCACTGCATGTTTGTGACACGTTGCGTGACATTTTGTTACATCACACTTCCACTGCACTTGCACTGGATTTTTCAGTGTAATTTTGTCATAAATGTTTAAGCTTGTTTTTGAAATGAATTTCACATGAATTTGTCAATATCGTCTGTGCTATGTGTGTGCATGAAACTGTTGCGTATCAAAGCTGTTGCATGTTATAATCAATCACCCATCTGTTTACTGCATAAATATCTCCTTTTCACTTTCCCAAAAAAAGCACATCCAAAAAGATGTGAAAGCTGCTAAAAGTAATAACAAATATTACAAGAAACCCATAAGACTTGAAATGTGTAACACACATTCACAGCTTGTCCAGATTTAGTTTTTCCTTAGTACCACATTTGTTACTGTTGTTAGCACTGATTGGTTCATTGGTTTCTCTTGCTTTCCAAATATGGTAGCTGGTAGATTGAATGTGGACAAGCTGTGTTTGAAGACGTTCAGTGGCAGTTACAAGTGTCAAGTATTGAGGGTTTCTGATATTACATATCCACTATCCAAAGAGGAGTGCTTATAAGCATTAAACCTTTTATATACCAGTTTTATCCTTTACATGACAGTAATAACAACACCAATACAATAAATATGCATTATTGACCAAGCTTGAGGACAACACAGGGCTGTATATTGCACAAGTTCTTCTTTACATTTTATTGACTGAAATGCTGTCAAGGTCAATAAAACCACCCATATGTTAAAAAAGTAGTCCTTAATTATCAAATTATGACTCATAATAAGGATTTTTCTCAACCTGTTGCTGACAGATTCCTCTAAAACTTTGAAAGACTTCTCTCTCCACTTCTTGGGTCTTCCAGGAACAAAAAAACTGATGCTCTCTACCCGTTCTTGGGCTCGTCTATCAGCTCTGAATGAAACAAGTGACATAAATATGGTTAAGTCATGGTTAAGAGTTTTTTTTTATGAATTTACATCAGGTTACCGTATCTCTGTGCCAAGTAATTAATACTCTGAAGTACCTTTCCTCTCGCTCAATGATCCTGAGAACAGTCACCAGTTGTGCAGGGTCACTGCGAACTGTACTGAGGACACGGCCTAACACCACCCAACACTGCTTCCCTAGGGATTCCTACAGGAGACGATACTTTACATTGAGCACAAGAATGATGTAGCCATACACAACACTGTATTTCAAGGGAGTACTACAGGGGAGGACACTTGTGCTGGTATTGGATGTAACACTATGCAACACTACATCCCCAGATAGCACTTCAGAGGTGGAAATGATACTGCTGGTTTGAGATGTAAAATTATATGATACCGTAACCTCAGGGAGTACCACTGGGGAGCACATTATACTACTATAAGACACTTCATCCCAAGGGTATCCCACTGGGAAACAGATTATAAAAATTGATATCAGGGAAGTCCTATAGGGTGGCAATCATATTTTCAGTGTATACTACTTTTCAAGGGCCTCTTATAGGATTATAAAGAGAAACACACCACTACGAAAGCTGAATATTATTGTAATGTATTTTTACTTTTTCTGAGTAAGCTTTACTTACAGAAAGCCTCCTTACAGCTTCAAAGTATCTGTCAAGAGGCTGTAAAAAAAAATAATAAAATAAAATAAATAAGAAAGAAAGATAGCTTATTACACTAAACTTCTGCAGATGATGCTGCCATTGCTAAATAACAACAAGATGCTCTTAGAGCGCATATTCATGCCTAGCTATTAATTGGCCTCTGCAGCCATGGCTGGCTAAATTGCCAAGTATCATAACAGAGAGAGCCTAATGAAAGAGACCAGTATGCAAACATAAAAGTTACTTTAACTTAAATATAAACAAATGACCTGCTTTGAAACTGTCAATGCACGACTTTGTTTGGTGTGGGTCTACCAAGAACGGCATGTAGTTTGTAGTTTGGGCATCCAAGAAACAAAGCTACTTGCCATGGTCATCAATGAAGAAAGGATCTAACACTTTCTCACAGACACTGCTCTTCGGTCACATGATTTCAACCTCGTTTTCACAATCAGTCTCATACAGGGGGGTAGGTAGTGCCTAGCACATTCATGGCAGATTTTTGACATAACAAAAGATAGAAAACCCAAACCAAGGCTTGTACCAGCCTAAAAGCCTGGTCACTAGTAAAATGATATACGCTGAACTTGCCCAGAGAATAATATAACAGACATTTTTCCGCCGACCTGTCATAGGCAAACTTGGAAAACAAAATCTACAGTACAGCCTCCCGATAGGAGTCAAGCCTTGTGTCCTATTGAATGACCCTCAGGTTTCACACCTATTTTATTATGCTACATGTACTAGTGTCCTAGGGTGTACAAAACAGTGATATATACAGCTAGTATTACCTAGTAACCAGCCTCTCATCATATAAATATCAATGAAATACCAGCGTGATGTGAGCTTTCACATGAAAACATGTTATTTTCAGACAGGAAAATATCATGTTGCTATGGTAACATAATAAATCGCACCTTAATTGAAGAGAAATGGAAGTGAAATGGTTTGGTATTTCATTGGTGTAAATATAATAATATTTATCATATAATAATTATCATATTTTGTATGTCCACATGGCTATGCAGCAACCTTAATAAATCATGTACATTGAAAAGCATTATTATTTGCACTCACAGTTTTGTCCGGTCTAGGTCCTTCTTCATTTTGTGACATTTTATGCACTTCAAACAGCAGTTCATCCCTTGTACCCTCAAGATCTGATAAACTGGCAAAGTAAAGATTCACAAAGCCAATAATGGACATTTCAGATTTTGTACGAGTTTAATAACCAGTAAAGTACCAAATATTGCACAGACCTTTATCAAAAGTAGATAGATGGGCTCAAATTATAACAAAATAAATGCTTTTATTTTTTTCTGAAGCACCTCAGCGGGCCGGAATCCCAAATCCTCCAATCTGATTGGCTAATCGCGCGCTCATAACTGGTCCAGCTTTTTACGATACGGACCACGGTCCGGATTTTTATCCGCGCTATTCGCGGCAAATTGAAATTGTTGCGAAAGTTTACAAACACAGGCAACAGTTACTCGTATACAACTTCCCGTGGAAATATGTGAGGAAAATATAAATTCAGAAGAAAAAAAAAACAAACAAATAGAAAAAATAAAGACCTCGGGCACAGTTTTTTACCATACGGACCTCCCGCCCGGTAAATAACATATATATAATAAATAAATTTTTTACCAAAAACTTATTTGAAAGTTCCTGCCAAACTGAATTATGATTGCCTGAACATCTATCTTATTTTATATGCTTCTATTTTACAACTAAGTAGTTTTCAAAATGTTTTTATACAAGAAGAGATTACTATATTTCTAGGGCTAAATTCTTTGAGGTTGAAACATGACCAAAAATAAGTCCACAATGCATACATGTGTGGCTTACTAGGCCATGTGACAGGAACTCAGCTATCTTGGACAAATAAATAAATAAATCTGATTGTGCCATAATGTTGCTACACACTTCATGTAAGCCATGCAAAAACTGACTGCAAGGTCAACATTAACAATGCATGTAATTGAGCACAGAATGACTTGTTTTGAAAGAACGTTCATTTACTAGTAGGAAACTGCACTTAGCAACATTATTATAATTACAATATTGCTGTCCATCATGGAAGGTATGACATAGACAGGTATGATTCATAGTAAGGCAAGTTCTGTTTTCTCGCGAGGTCAGGGTCCCAATTTTGTACATATTTTACTGTATTACCAAACTTTAAAATGCTACTACCTCATTCAATAAACAACATTGACATTATTTCAAGTATCTGAAGCATTTCCATAAAGTTGAGACCCACAGGAAAACAGTTTCACCTTTAGCAGGGACTATAGTCCTCTAGCCCCTTACATGTTAAATCCTTTGAAGAAGAATTACTGTAGCCTACACTGTGCCGCACCTTTTCTTTGCCGCACCTTTTTGCATCTTTTCGTATGGGTGATGTTATTTATCGTATTTTTTTTGGTTTGTGTTTGTTTTTGTTTTGTTGTTTGTTTTGTTTTTTTTGTAATGTAAACTGCATACTGTAAGTATTTTTTAATTCTAATTTGTAATTGATGTTTATGCACTGTATTTATAGTAGTGTAAGTACTAAAAAGCAAAAAAAAAAAAATTAAAATGAAAAAAAAAACATTAACATTATTATTCAATACCATAAAAGACAAGAAGATCATTCTCTCAATACCATTTGTGAGCAAGGAGCAGTTTGCCTTCATTGATCAAAGTTTCTGTTTTCTTGACATTTTCAGGAACTGTGAAGATCAGATTTAAGTGTTCACAAGCTTTGGAAATCTGTGAAAATGATAATTGTAAGGAAAACATTTAACATACAGAAGTACTGTAATAACACAATTTTCCATTGGTTACTTTCACATTGTGCTTAGGGATGTTTGGATAAATCAAAAATCAGAAATTTGACAACAACAAACAGTTTCAAAATACAGTTCACCTCACTTTGATGATTGTGACAACCTCGCACATCTTCTAAATCTCCTGCCAATGTTTTGACATTCTTGCACATGGAATCAACCTGACTCATGCTGGTAAAAAGCCCAAAAAATGCTGCCTTAGACAAGTGAGGCTTGTACATACAATGTATATGTTGTGGTTCAATTCTATCCTTGGTTTAAATTTTATTTTCCTTTGTTTTGAACTCATTATCATACCTTACCATACCAAAAATTAAAGGAAAATAAAACTTAAACCAAGGAAAAAATTGAACCACAACATATATATATATATATAAATATATATATATATATATATATATGTATATATAGGCAATTGTGGAAAACGAGGACGGACAACTTCGAGCGAAAAAAATATATATATATATATATATACAGTAAAAAATCTAAAAAAAGTTTAAAAATTTAATAAAAATAGACGTTTCGGTCAATGACCTTCATCAGTTGCAGTGCAAGTGAATAAGAAATTACAATGTCCTTAAATAGGTTTACAGTATAAAAGATGACATAATATAACAAAGATGATTACATAACAGGGCGTGGTAACACATGAAAATGAAAAAATTAACCAATGATAAACAATCGGTGATTACTCATATCGGTGTGAAAAAATTAACCAATGATAAACAATCGGTGATTATTCATATGAATACTGTGAATATTTTACACGCGGGTCCCTTCACACTTTTGGCTGACTTGACAAATCATGTTATAGTTTTTTAACATTAATCTTATTTGTATTATATCCGATTATTTATTCATATTTGGTTTGCGTTTCTTGAGTTTTGTATCGCATTGTCATAGTTTCTTGCTTAGTAATCACCGATTGTTTATCATTGGTTAATTTTTTCATTTTCATGTGTTACCACGCCCTGTTATGTAATCATCTTTGTTATATTATGTCATCTTTTATACTGTAAACCTATTTAAGGACATTGTAATTTCTTATTCACTTGCACTGCAACTGATGAAGGTCATTGACCGAAACGTCTATTTTTATTAAATTTTTAAACTTTTTTTAGATTTTTTACTGTATATATATATATTTTTTTCGCTCGAAGTTGTCCGTCCTCGTTTTCCACAATTGCCTACAAATTTCATTACTCGAGGTTTGGACTACGAATCCTTTTGGATCCTTCTGGCGCGTGGCATCCCTGTTGGCTCGAAGCATCATAACTTTTTATATATGTATATATATATATTGTATATACACACCCACTCACTTCACATTACAGCCCCTGGTGTATCATACAATGTAACAAGGCAGCAAGGCAGCCTGGCAGCATGGCAGGGTGCTAGACTAGATTGGCTAGTGAAATCTAGACAAAGTAGGCAGCGGTGAGAGGTAAATTCTGACAAAGTTAGCGGGGATTTTCACCGGTTGCTGGCTTCTAATGAAAACCTTGTGTGGAGGTTTCTGGGAGGTTTCTGTATGCACAGCTGTGCATGGATTGTAAGCAGAAACTAAATGAACTATACTGTACCTACCTTTGCTTTATTTCCTTAATCTCATGAAGAGCACTACAAAAGAACAACTGGTCACAATTATTGACGTCAAATTTGACAGTCTTATGGACAGCATATCTTCGGAAGTAAATCCATGAACACTACATATCGCAATGACATGGGTTTTAACAGCCACCCTGGTTGATTGGTCACACATTTGGGCTGTAAACCCAACTGGCTGTAACCAGTGGATTCTTTTTTAACCAAAGGCATTAGCTAACAGTGGCAAATTTTCCCTTGCTCACAAGAATTATGTTCATGGCATAAAAATGAGTACAACAATAAACAAGACACTGTCACCTATGCAGCTGATGGAGTCCTGTCCTCACGCCATCAAGTTGTGACTGAACTGCTGTTTTCAATCTTGCTTCTGCAGATGCCTGACACAGTGCAATATATAAAAACTAATACTGTATGATGCACTCTACAGAGCAAAACAATCACCACCTTACTTCTTGCACCTTGCTTGGGGTGGGGCAGGAATTTCCTGCCCCACCCCCAAGGCAGGGCAAAAACCCTGGGAACAAGGTTGGCAGAGTAACTGGCATTATAATGAAGTAGGTAGCAATTTTCAGTGGCAGCTGGTTACTTTTAACAACCCTGCAAGATGGGCCTATCTAGCCCAATTAGGATTTCCTGCGTTGCCACACAAAACAAAACAAAGCAAAATAGCCATATAACAAATTCTTTATTGACCAAGCTTGTTTGGTCAAGATGGCTGGATGTTGGCCTTGTCCTTTTTGCAATTTTATTGACCTCAACTACATTGTACTCAGCCAATATGAAGCCACCTTGACCTCAGGCTTGGTCAGTAGCATATGTATACTGACCAAATTCTTTCATGCATTTGACAGAGACTCCAAGTTCTTTTTCATGTTTTTTTTATTTGGTTAACTGGGTGTAACATCTAATTTTACATGTAGTTCCTGAATTTTTTGTACTTTAGGTTTTATAAATGTAATATTTTAACTCTTAATGTAAATTAATTTTAAAATACTGGGCTCCCATAGAGATCAGCTACCCTGAGTAAAGTTTTGTCTGTTTTGTCTGTCTGTCTGTAATACCACGTCAGAGCTTTGACCCTTTAATTACCTTACTTAGCAAGCAAAGTGTAACTTCTTGTTACAATAAAAAGGCATTGATAAGCAAACCGTTAAGGAGAATTCACCAATTTATCAACTTGAGGGATAGATTTACATGTATAGTATTGTTAAAACTTACTTTGTTTCTCATATATCTTCTTCTCCACTGCTCAACTTTGTCCAGACTGTCTGGATGCTAAAGTGAATTTGGAAAATAATCTGTATTCTGCTATTTCTAGTACTACCAGTTTACCAATGGCTAGGTATATGTTGTGGTTCAGTTTTTCAATATCAGCTTGCATGAACAAGAGGTCATTCGAGGGTATGTTCTCTAAACTGAAATACACCTGACCATGCAATCGAAACCAGAAGTGACAGAAGAAACAGTTTCTTTGAAAATGAGACAACTTTTGTTGACATTAAAAAAAAAATTGAAAAATTTTCATGCCCGGACATAACAAGATAATGTTGCTCACTCAGCAGCCAATCAGAGTGCACATACTATTGTAGCCATAAAATAATGTATGATAATGAGTATGAAACAAAGGAATATAAAATTTAAATCAAGGATAAAATTGAACCACCACATACATATAAGACTGTATGGTCCTTAACATGTATGCCAAGTTTGATTTTCGATCCATTTAACAATGATAACTGGTAGCATAGAGGATGCTTGATAGCTAAAGGAATGATACAAATCTAAATGGACAGGTAAAATCTACCAGTTTAAAAAAATTACTATACTCGATCGATTTCCGTATCACCACATGTGCTATTACGAATTTTGTGGTTGAATTGTTCAGG
The DNA here is from genome assembly GCA_949710005.1 of Ricordea florida. Taxonomy (NCBI): domain Eukaryota; kingdom Metazoa; phylum Cnidaria; class Anthozoa; order Corallimorpharia; family Ricordeidae; genus Ricordea; species Ricordea florida. The sequence continues at coordinate 2,180,079 of OX453276.1, read as the reverse complement.
GGAGTGAACGTGCAAACATTTCTTGTTTACGAAAAAGGCTACAGTATAGCTACAGTATGCATGATGAAGCATGGTGTGGTATGGAAATCTTGCCGAAATAGTTATTTACAGGGGTAACTGCAGAATGAAATCTTGCTGGTGTTGTGCCAAGCGGCCTACCTGTAGCATATTTGCAACAGTTCTTGCGGCATTTTCGTGAGCCTCTGCCTTCCACTTTTGAATATCGACTGACATGTTGAGTTTTTAATAAATGATAACTTGAATTCAAGGAGAAAATTGCATGTTTTTCTCTAAGGAAGTCTCTTTCACTCCAATGTCGCCATTTTGATTCAAGCCAACAGTGCATCATGGTGAAAACAAAAACATTAGCACCCATACCTCCACCGCTACACTATTCCAATATGGCGGTTCTAAACAAGGCTATGTGACGTCGAGGTATGTATTTTTCACCTTCTCAGCTGTAATTCTTGTTTGAGTATGCACAGTAAAGGAAGGACTGGAAGGAGACGAAACTTCAAGAAAAACTTGGCAGATCGTGGCGAGTCTGGGTACTGTGTGATAGGTACCGATTACGTGTTGCTTCTGAAATGGGCAAAGCGAAATGGAATTTTCTTCGGTAAATTACGGCCAGCAATTTTCCCTCAAACAGGACGTGGATTGATGAGTCATAAAAAGCTCGGAAGTGGTGATCTGTTGATCTCCGTCCCGGAGGATATGTTGATTACAAAGGAAACAGCGCAAAAGAGCGAAATAGGGAAGGTTCTGGTAAAACACAACTTAGAATCGGCTCTGTCGTCGATACAGACACTGTGCGCTTTCTTATTGAATGAAAAATATCGTGGTGAAAGTTCATTTTGGTTTCCTTATATCAACACATTGCCGAGGTCCTTTAATACTCCTGCTTATTTTACGGAAGAGGAGCTACGCGTTTTATCTCCTTCCTTCCAAGAACAGTGTGTTCTGCAGGGTAGAAAAATTTCCGAATCATACGTCGAGTTAAAATGTTATCTCACAAGTCTTTCCAGTGAGTTAGATAAAGGTTTTGTGGAGTTCTGTACGCATGATAAATTCAGATGGGCGTGGTTCGTTGTGAACACGCGGTCAGTGTTCAAACCAGTCCACGAGAACAACACCCATCATGGTAACAGTGCTTCACAGCAGGGAGATGAATACGCGCTCGCACCAGTTCTTGATCTTTTAAACCACACTTGTGAGGCTGAGGTAAAAATTGTCAACTCACCTTTTATTAACTTAATTTTACAGACTAATTAGAGTTTTGAGTGCTGAAAAGTCAGGTTTTTGGAATAGAATATGCAGCCAACTATTAGCATCCTTACCAATAAAGGAACAATAATGAAGCATTACAGAAAACACTAGTTCCTTGTCAGTGTGACCCAGGGTGGATTTTCTGTTCAGCATCAAGAATGACGTAAATTTGTCAGCTGTTCTCATCCTTGCTCTGTACTCAAATTGGAATGATTTCTGCACAGGTCCCTACTTCATTATGCATGCTGTAGTTGAATTGTCTTGGGAAGTGCGCATGCAAACATTTCTTGTACGGCTACAGCATGCATAATTAAGTAGGGAGCTGTGAAGAAATCATTCACTCAAATTTTCAACCTTGCCCTCCCCACAAAACCAATGTTTGCCACAATCCATTTTTCTTTAAGATAGTAATATAATCATGGTGCCTGTTTTCCTTAAGGTCAAAGCTGGACTCAATGAACTTAGCCACAAATATGAGATTCATACATTATCAGCATACAACAAGTATTCCCAGGTGTTTATCTCCTATGGCCCTCATGACAACAGAACACTGCTTCTGGAATATGGCTTCCTGTTGCCACGGAATCTACACAACACTGTTGATTTCTCTTTGGAGATGGTTTACTCCATTGTGGCTCAAAATATGGCAGGAATTTCCCGTAAGAAAAGAGAAGTAATAAAAACAAATCAACTGGAAACGGACTTATGTTGTACAGAGCAAAATGGACTTTCCTGGAATGTTCTTGTGTTGCTGAGAATTTTGGCAATGAGTGAGGATACATTTCAAAAGGACAGACACAAAGCATGGACAGCAGAAACTTTACCTGAGCATATTGAATTCAAGGTTTTTCAGTGGAGTCAAAGATTGATTCAGGACGTTTTAGAATCATATGTTACAAGCCCAGAGGAACAAACTGATGAAATACCAAAAGATGGAACTTTAACAGTAAACATGGAAATAGCTTTGCTACTAAAAAAGCAAGAAAAGCAGATTTTATTGGATACACTAGACATGCTCCATTTTTGAAAGTTGCAAGTCCATCCTACATTCTGTTTTCTATCAAGCTAACCCTTTACAGCACCAAGGAAACCCTGCCACTCTTAGCCAGGATAAAGTTTTCCTAAAATCAGATGTTATGTTATGTTATGTTATGTTATGTTATGTTACAGGAAAACTTGAAATTTACCTCACTTCTGCAAGGTCAGGAATGCAGATTTTGCATCTGTGACAGAGGGATTCTGGTTTGGAGGTCTGTGAACCCCCTCTTCCCTGCCAGGAGGTTTCCCCATCTCTTAAACGTGAATGTTATGAATAAACGTGGACATGGAATAACATCTGATTGGGTGTGTACATTAGATATGTTCCTCCCCTCCCCTCCACCCCATGGGAAGCCCCCCCTCAATTTCTGGCAACTGGACTCAAATTTCATGCTTAACTTTTGCTTGTAAAACAGTAATTTATTTTCCTGTTGTATTTGATCTTTTTACCTCCAATGTTGTTCCATGTCGTGGGAGGTTCATTTGCTCCTTGCATCACTGTATTTCCAGACATAAAAGAGGTTCAATCGATCATCAGTGACAGGAGCTCCTGTCAGTGATGATATACATAAGACAAAGGGGGGAAGAGGAGAGGTAAAAGGAAAATGAGAAGGGAGGGGAGGGACCCTCCAGCACTACCTTCCCCCACCAGATGGAAACTCCCCTACTCTTTCTATCAGCTTGACTCAGATTCAGCATCAACTATGTCTGGATTGTTGTCCAGACTCAGACTTGTTTTTTAACTCAAATAATTTATTAATAAAACTCAGTTAAGAATTTTCTTCATATGAACAAGGTCTGTCCTTTTTTACTCTCTATTAAATAGTTTCATCTTTATCACATCATCTTTTACATCTTTCAAGATAGTATTAACATGGCTTTTGTTACATCTTTTCTAGCCTAAATCATGGACTCCTGAGCTATTCAAAACTGCAATCAAACAATATTATTCCATAAAAAATACCACAGCAAAAGTACTGTATAACTGCTTCCTTTTTATATGCCTCTTCAAAAATGTCTCTATGTACAATTGTATTTCTGGGTTATCAAGTACTTGGTTGAGTTGCGTTAAATATTTCAGTTGGGCTCCGGTTAAGCTGGCAAAACAACAGTGTTTTCAAGCCAGTGGAGATATTGGCTATAAAATTCCTTTCACTAGAGAAACTTTACTTACATGAAAGAAAGAAAGAATAAGGAAAAAAGAATTACTAATAGATTCAATTAACAAGCGGTCCACACGCCGGCATTGGATCCTTTTTACTTTCTCAACAACTTGGAGGATGAGAAACACTAGAAACGACAAAAAGAAATATAAAAAAGTTTAAGGTTTCACTTTTTTAATTTGATATAAATGTTATGGAAGTTGTTGGGGTGCATTTGTGATGGTATGCTTTATCGTTTGGTCGTTAAAAAGGTTTTTTTCTTCGCATTGCCTGCGTGCCCCCCACCCCTCCCCTGCTCGGTGTATGGAACTTTAACGACATTAAGTATTGTGGGGCTCTGACGAAGGGCTAACGCTCGATACGTCAGTACCTCCTTTTTACCTTACGGTGGTATTACTTAATCAACTCGTTTGATTATCCCACATTTTTGTTTAACGACATTAACTTGCCTTGTCCTTGACTTCTATGCCGTTGGGTGAACATCATGCAACAATGGTTTTCGTGAAAACGAAAAGGTAAACAAAAAAAAGAAATTGATTACCTGTTGAATTACACGATAAATAAAGTAGTGAAAACGCATAGAGACGCGAAGAATAGCTTCCGAGAAATGTTCGAGAAACTGGCGACCGTAAAAATATTACATTCCTACTCTGGGATAAGCCGTCGTTTCTGCTGTTTTATAGCCAGTTTTGCTCTATTTTGCTGTTCTTTTGTTACTATTTTATTTTCGGTTCTGTAGTTGATGTTTTGTATTCGCTGTTCTGTTGTTGCTTTTCCATGGTTCCGGTTTTGTATTTCCAGTATAGTACATTTGCTCGTCTTTATTGTTGCTGAAGAGGGGGAGGGGGGGTAAGAATTTGCAATAATGCGGTTTTGCGTTAGTTTTAATGCGGTTTTACGGTAATTTTGAGTTGAAAGTACGTTATTGCGCTTTTGCAAGACTAAGCGGTTTGCAATTTTGAAATTTTAGGTCGCGGTTATTCGTGAAAATAGTCAAAATGTGCATGCTTGTTGCGCTTCCACCGTTTTCACCGTTTGCATCGTAACTCCTCCGGTTGTGTTCTCTGAAGTATAGTGTCATCGGATGATTGTGGCGTTTCATTTTCGTCTGTGCGGTTTCGCGGTATTTGGATGCCTTACGTGCCTCTCCTGCTGGCTGTTTTATGGTTACAATTCTTTATTTACTGTTCAGTGCCGTTGTAGTTTTTAGAATGTAAAGTTCACTCTCACCTGTCGTTTTTACATCACAGACCCAGGAAGAGCTGGAGGTGGCGAGATTACAAAGTCTTTCTCTATACTTTCAATCAATTCCTTCTCGTCATCGTCATAAAATTCATTATAGTTTGATGGACTCACTACAGGATCCCTCGTGTCATGCCTATCATTAAGTACACAATAAAGAGATTAACCACGTTCTCAGAATTGATCCAAACAAACATCCCAAGACAGCATTAACGTGGGCCCCAGAGGGAAGAAAAAGTCGTGGCAGACCGAAAGAGACTTGGCAGAGAACCACAGAAAACGAACGAACAGCATTGGGTTTTGGTTCATGGGAGCGAGGCAACAGTGGCTGCACGTGACCGTGTGACATGGCGAAGGAGAGTGTCTGGCCCTATACCCACTGTCGGGTCGAACATTACGTCATCCAACCGGTTTGAACCAGTTGGATGAGCACGAGGGGAGAGTGTGTGACAGTTTTTTCTTCGGATGAAGTGATTCTTGTAACGTTGACATTTACTTGCACACTGGTGAATAAATTGTTCGTAAAAACACTACGACACAAAGTGGCGACCCCGCCAGGACAAGAACAGGAAGGAGTTTGTGAGTTACAGTTACTTAGCGAAAAAACAAACCTGGAACGTGTGAGTAAAATCTAAAGTAAACATGGCCACCGATCTTGATCTTGATGCCGCGATAAAAAGGATCGACGCGAAATTGCGAATGTTGAAGTTTACACGGGAAGATGTACCTAGGATCAGAGGAAAAAACGAGCTGAAGGCGCTGGAACGATTACAAAAAGCTATGGAAGGTCAGATCGATGGCGTTCACGAACAGATGTTCCAAATACAAGCTCTCAGAATAGAGAATGGAGATGATCCAGTTGAGGTGAGGGAATGGTCTCTTGAAATAGAAAGACAACTGGAAGAGTTTCAGGAAACTGCCGACGATGTGAGAGAAATGGCGAGAAACAAGCAAGAGGAGGCATTACGGAGACAGCGAGACGAAGAGGAAATGAGAGAAGAGGAGAAAAGGAGACGCCATTACGAAGAGGAGTTGAAGCTCGAGGAAGCGCGAATGAAAATGAAGCGGGAATATGAAAGGAAATTCGAGGAGGATCGAAACAAATCTATCAAGGAAAGCGGTGCCAAGTTACCCAAGCTAACAATCACGCAGTTTCAGGGAACGCATTTGGACTGGTTGAGATTCTGGAGTCAGTTCGAAACAGAGATAGACAAGGCAAGTATCTCTCAGGTTGCTAAGTTTTCGTACCTCAAGGAGCTATTAATATCAACAGTGCGAGTCTTTGTTGATGGTCTGCCCTATAATTCTGAGGGATATGAACGAGCGAAATTTATTCTGAGTAGCAAATACGGTAAGTCAAGTGAAGTAGCAAATGCCCACATGCAAGAAATTATTGGCTTGTCCACCATTACTGGCACACGTCCAGCTCCAATTCAGGAGTTTTACGAGAAGCTAACAAGCCACATTCAGGTTCTTGAGACTATGGGCAAGATCAAGGAGATTCATGGATTTGCCCGCACAACCCTTGACAAACTACCTGGGATCAGAGCAGACTTAGTAAGACTAGATGACAATTGGCAAGAGTGGGGTTTTTCTGAATTGATTGAGTCCTTAAGGAGGTGGTGTGACCGTAACCCTGTTCCCAGCGACAACCCAAAGCAAGACCTCCCAAGGCGTGACTTGTCGAATCGTGATTTATCAAACCGGAAACCGCCATTTCGAAGCCCATCAAGTCATTCCCTGCCCAAGAAGAACACTGTTTACCAAACAAAGGATGAGGTTGGAAGAATGGGACGTGGCTGCATCTATTGTAACAGTGAGGACCACAAGGCCACGGAGTGTAAAAAGGTCCCTAACTTGAACCAGCGCAAAAAGATCTTAAGTGACAAGAGGTTGTGTTTCAACTGCACAGGTGCAAAACACCAAGCGCAAGATTGCCGCAGCAAAACCAACTGCCAGGTTTGTGGTCACAGGCATCACACATCCATTTGTGATAAACAGCATAGCAACAATCAAATGATGTTAGCAACTGGTGAAGGATCTGTCATTTACCCAGTGGTGGTTGTAGTGGTTGATGGTATCAAATGCAGGGCTTTACTAGATACAGGTTCTGGAAGTTCCTATGCATCAGCAGCCCTTGTTGCTCGTTTGAATAAACGCCCTTTCCACGTCGAACATAGACAGATTGAAATGATGCTTTGCTCAACAGTCCAGAAGGTCCAGAGCTATTCTGTTAAGGTTGGCAGTGTTGATGGGAAGTTTGAGATGACAACGAGGGTCAGCAAGGTTGACAAAGGTCTTTTGCTCACTGTCCCCAATCCGAATTATGAAGATCTGATCAGGAAATATTGTCATCTACAAGGAGTGGTCATGAACGATGACGACAAGAAGAGTGAGTTGCCCATCCATGTAATCCTTGGGGCTAGTGAGTACTCAAGAATAAAGACGGAGACCAAGCCAAAGATTGGACAACCATCCGAACCAATTGCCGAGCTCACCAAGCTAGGGTGGACCATGATGTCTACAGGAGAGGAAAGCGTACTCTCAAATGTTTACTTTACAAGGACATCCACAGCAGACTACCAGCAACTCTGCAGTTTAGATGTGTTGGGGCTTGAGGATAGGGCGGAAGAAGACCAACAGGACGTCTTTGATGAGTTCAGCCAACAGTTACAACGGAGTGAGGAAGGATGGTATCAAACAGGATTACTGTGGAAGGTGGGACACGCTCCCCTGCTCAAGAATGAACGTGGGAGCAAAAGAAGACTTGAAGGTTTGCTAAAGAAGTTACAGAGAGAACCGGGGATGTTAGACAAGTACGATGAAATCATACAAGAGCAGTTGGCTGATGGGATAGTTGAAAGAGTTACAGATGTGGAGACCAGTAGGGAATTTTACATTCCACACAAAGGAGTAAAGAGGGAATCAGCAGAGACAACCAAACTGAGGATTGTATTTGATGCGTCGGCAAAGCCAGGAGAGGAGAAGCCATCACTAAATGAGTGCCTAGAAAGCGGACCGCCCCTTCAGAATCTGTTGTGGGACGTGTTAGTGCGTAATCGTTTTAAGCCAGTCGCGCTGGCAGGTGACATCAAGCAGGCGTTTCTACAAGTACGAATAAGGGCAGAAGACAGAGATGCACTGCGCTTTCATTGGATCAAGGACAAGGACCCATCAGCTATTGAAGTCTTGAGGTTTACGCGAGCATTATTCGGCTTGGTTCAGTCGCCATTCCTATTGGCAGCGACACTAAAATTGCATCTAGAGAGCCTAAGGGAGAAGTACCCAGAAGAAATTGAAGAGATCCTAAGGAGTCTATACGTCGATGATGTTATCACTGGTGGCAGTACCACGGCAGAAGTCCAAGAACTGAAGAAGACCATAGTGTCAGTGTTTGGAGAGGCAAAGTTTACTATGCACAAGTGGAACTCTAATGTGTCTCAGCTGGAGAGTGAAATTATTAGTGTCGAAGAGCAGCCAACCTTTGCAAAGCAACAGTTGGGGGTCAAGGAAGGGGAATCAAAGCTGTTAGGACTCCCATGGAACAAATCAGATGACTCAATTGCTGTGAAATTTCCTGAGGAACCTATTGATGTTACGAAAAGAGGGATCCTACGTTTCCTAGCCGCTGTATACGACCCACTAGGTCTAGCATCACCTGCAACACTTGTGGGAAAGTTTCTGTATCGTGAAGTATGTGACTTGCGTCTGCCATGGGATGAGAAGGTATCAGACAAAATTGGGCAAGAATGGTTCAAGTTTGTGAGGAGTCTCCCAAGCATGATTGAAGTGCCACGAAGCCTACCAAGGTTTAAAGAGCCAACTGAGGGAGTTGAGCTACATGTCTTTGGCGACACAAGTGGATCTGGGATATCCGCAGTTGCATATGCAGTAATCCAACAAGCCTCAGGGTTGAGCCAGGGTTTAATTGCGGCTAAGTCAAGATTGGCAAAGAAGAATCTTACCATTCCGAGACTGGAACTTGTAGCAGCACATATGGCCGCAAACCTTGCAGAGAATGTGCGAAAGGCATTATCTGACCAACCAATTAAGTCAGTTTATGGCTGGAGTGACAGCAAGGTTGCCCTCCACTGGATCAAGGGGGGCGGTTCTTACAAGCAATTCGTGGCTAATAGAGTCCGCAAGATCAATGCCAAGGATTTCATTGAGTGGAGGCACGTGGACACCAAACGGAACCCGGCAGACGTAGGAAGCAGAGGTTGTAAGGCAGGTCATCTATCCAGTTTGTGGTTACCAGGTCCAGAGTGGCTTCCCAATCGGGAAGAGTGGCCAGAAGAGATAGTGACGAACCCTAGCAAAGAAACAGAAGCAGAAGCTAAGCTCACTAAGGAGATCTTTGCAGTTGCAGTCGAACCAAAGGATGATCTTGATGAGTTACTGGAGAAGCATGTTCTTTGGCAGATGGTCAGAGTTACGGGATGGGTCGGACGGTTTTCTCAGAACTGCCGAAGCAAGAAACTGTATCGAATCAGAGGTCCCTTGACGACAGCTGAAACCGATAGAGCAGTGAAGTGGTGGATAAGACGTGAACAAGGGAGATACAGTGTGACAGAGAAGTTCCAGGAGGACCAACAAAGATTAAATCTTCAAAAGAATGATGAAGGGATTTATGTATGCAAGGGAAGAATCCAGGGAGTTTATCCGGTGTATCTGCCACCCAGGGTGACCTTATCAGAAAAAATTGTGCAAGATGCCCACATCATGACCCTGCATGGGGGAGTTGGACAGACTACGGTGCTTGTACGACAAAAGTATTGGATACCCCGTCTTCGGCAGCTGACGAAGAATGTCATTAATCACTGCTTTGGTTGCAAGAAATTCCATATCACAAGGTTCCCCAAGCCAAAACCAGCAGATCTACCAGTTGATCGTACAGATGGATCATATCCCTTCCAAGTAATAGGAGTGGATTTCGCTGGTCCTATAGCGTACAAGGCCTCCAAGAAGAAACAAGGCAAAGCACACCTACTCCTGTTTGCATGTAGTCTAACTAGAGCAGTCCATTTAGAGTTGCTGACAGACCAGACTACTGAAAGCTTTATAAAGTGCTTAAAGCGGTTTATTGCGAGACGGGGGAGACCTAGGAAGATCTATTCTGACAATGGTAGGAGCTTTGTAGCTGCCAGCAAGTGGCTAAAGAGTATCATGAGAGACGAGATGACCCAAGATTATCTTGCCCATCACAACATGCTGTGGCAGTTTAATCTTGCCAGGGCCCCGTGGTGGGGCGGACAATTTGAACGGTTAATTGGAATAGTAAAGCAGGCTTTCTACAAGGTTATTGGACGGGCGAACCTTACTTTCAGTGAGCTAGAGGAAGTGTTCCTTGACGTGGAGGTGGCCGTCAACAACCGGCCCTTAACCTATGTAGAAGATGATGTTGAATTTCCGGTACTTACCCCAGCAGTTATGATGTATGGAGAATCATATGTCCTTCCAGAGGAAGACGTGGACTTGTTAGAGGATGTGGAATTACGGAAGAGAGCAAGGTACCTTCGGCGTTGCAAGGACGTTTTATGGTCGCGATGGTCCGCAGAGTATGTAAGGAGTTTAAGGGAACGACACAACCTAAAGCACAAGTCTAAGGAACCAACCCTCGAGGTTGGAGATGTGGTGCTGATACAGAACGAGGAGCGTAATCGTGGGAAGTGGAACATCGGTATCGTCACCAAGTTGATCAAGGGAAGTGACGGAGTCCTCCGAGGAGCCAGACTGAGAGCAGGAAAGTCGTACCTGGAACGGGCGATCCAACAACTTTGTCCAATGGAGCTGTCTTGCGACGTGACACACACAGAGTCGAATCAAGTAGTACAGCTCAATCCCAGAGCCAGAGAATTTGCTCCAAGACAAGCAGCCATAGCTGCAATAGAGCGTATTAGAGGTATTGCAGAAGAAGAAAAAGCCAATGAACTGTCCTAGTGACTAGTGTGATTATGACTAGTAGTACTTGAACTCGTTACTGTTACTGTTTATAGGTTTTCAGAACATTGGAGATGAGTTATATTTGCTCCACATTTGTGAATCAAATAGGGGGAGAGTGTCGGGTCGAACATTACGTCATCCAACCGGTTTGAACCAGTTGGATGAGCACGAGGGGAGAGTGTGTGACAGTTTTTTCTTCGGATGAAGTGATTCTTGTAACGTTGACA
>OX453276.1:2024200-2164200 GCA_949710005.1 Ricordea florida | reverse complement strand
TACAGTTTGCCTCGCTGATCAAGTTGAATTCATATTAGTTTTATTTGTAAGCAAGTCGTATTTTGAATAAGAAGTAGCACGATTTAAAATAATTTTAGGTTCCACTTCTCTCGTCAAGAAAACGCTCTGCTCGTCTCACGATTTCCGTGTTTTAAACAGCTTTTTAACATCTTGGTTTGCATGCATTCGTTACTCATAAACACCCTTTGAAAAGAAATAGCCGTTTCCATTTTGCTTAAAAAGTCGGCATTTCCAAATAACTATTCAGTTCTAATATTTTTGCGTCTTGGCGGAAAATTTTGTAATTTTTTTCCCGCGGGCCAATTTATTTCATCTATCACCTATCTTATTTTTGAGAGGCCTAGTAAATTAACTCTCTCGCAAACAGGATTTCTTGTAATTTGTAGCTGTCATCTGTTAATAAACTCCACATATCTACCGAGCGTTTATCTACGAATGCTTCTGCAGCTTAAAGCAATGAGTATTTGAGAAGAAATCAATAATAATAATAATAATAATAATAATAATAATTTGACAGCATGACTCTTATACCGCACCATATTTTTTCTCTTCTAGATAGTGTCACGTCACAACTATAAACTTACGTGTATTAGACTGTGTAAACAAACGCTCAAACTTTTCTTACCAGCTTGGTTTTAGGCGTGTTTGCGGCTTTGAACTTTTTGATATCAATTAACGTCGAGGGATCAAACTCATCCTCTGTATCTTCCTACCAAAAGAAGGAAAATCGGTCCATTAGCGTTGGTTTTTAATTTCTGCATTTCTTTACAAAAAAAAAATAGACGCAAAACTGATAAAAAAAATAAATCTTGACAAGGTTACACTGAGTGTCAGTACGCTGCAGAATCGGTTAGTAAAATGGAAATATTGGATCGCTTTTTAGAAATCCTGAAAGCTGCTATTCGCCATTCATGTTCTAAGGCTTCAGTCGCTATAATTTTAATGCAATTTAATTTGTACTTAAATGATGCCCAGTGGTAAAGGATCGGTACATATTGGTCGTGATTAATGCTACATTGTGAGTCGGCACTCACGGTTCGTGGGCTATTTAACAGAATTTGAGATTTAAATACAGGTCAATACAGGGCAACCGCTCACATGATTAAATCATTTATCTGTTTATGGTATTTACTTGCTCATCCAGCAACAAGGAAAGCTCTTTTACTCATTAGTATTATGTTTACCTTTATTAGAACTCGTTGCTTGAGGGCAAAGTTATCAAACTGGGATCCAGCGTCAGACGAAACGCGTGAACTCAAGGATTCGATCCGTATCTCATTTTCTCGGTTTTCGGTCACATCACTTGAGATCATGTCTACTCCATCACGGCCGTATTCGTTCTCACTATCCTGAAAGCCCGTTTGTTCGTTAGTGAAGCCGTTAGTTACAGCAGCACGTTGTGTAATCAATTTCCCGTTCGAGGCACCCCAGGCATTTACTACCCCTGCTTTCTGAAATGACCTCTCTCCTACAACTTGTGTGTTCGTCACAGCAGATATGACGTCTCGACTTTCTTGCGGTGAAAAAATATCCAAGCTCTCCTCTCTGTGCAATTCTTTTCCTACATTTTCCCTTCCGCTTGCCGTTGCTTCTGCTTTCAGTCCATTTCTACTGTCTTCTCCAGAAGCAATAGTTTCGGTCTCGTTAGCATTTACGTCTTGTTTCTGTTGAGAAGACGCGCTACATCCCATAGTCACGGCTTCTTTTTTCCCGACACCATCCAAGCTTAGGATTTACATTCTCGCTTATTTCCACAGCGACAAACTTGTTTTCAGTAACTATTGTTAAGTGATCTTGCGCTCCATCAAAATAGGATTACAATGAAGAGTGCAACTTGACGTTGTTATGTAAATAATTTTGTTGTAGAGAAATTTATACGTCACAAATACTGTAATTAAAGAATAACCATCGCGCGCTGTAGCGTGGAATAAACGATCAGTAGGTGATCCGTGAGCGATACTGAGCGTGATTTGGACTCTCTTTTCTGTTTTGCTTTGACCATTTCACAGGTTGGATAAACGTATGTGAAATGATTACATCCAAGAATATCTGCGTAGCTACGAAAGCAAACAAAAATTCACCGAAGCGTTTTGAGTCAGATTTGGAGGAATTTTGAATCTCACGATAAAAAAGTAGCACCTTTTCATCACCTCAATAACCACTAATCTCCCTACATGTGCCTCTGAGCTAAAGCCCTGCGGGGGGCAACAATACAGCATGATTGTAATCGATTTCATTGTCAAATTTACAGAGAAATACATTGATTACTTACATGAATTTTAACTTAAATTTTTTTTTGAAACATCAAAATATCATCATTCGCATTCATATTATTTATATTCCGGCAATGAAAATCGTCATAAACGGGTATTCAAAAGCGCGGGCAGCTCTTGTGAACACTATTTCTAGGAAATCTTAAAAATACCAATGGCATACAACCGATATCTGACCAAGTCTCTCACGTACTTAAAAGACACGGTGGTGCAGTGGTTAGCGCGTTGGACTTCATGTTAGCCGGAAGTAGACAATGGGTGTCTCCTTAGACAAGAAATTCGACTCTGTACTATCTCTCTCTACCCAGGTGTGTAAATGAGTGCCTCCGGCAAAAAGGAACAGAATTCGTCATTGTCGGAATGCAACAGCACGGAGCCCACCAAAAGGTAAAAAAAAGTCACTCAAACAATGGTCAGTGTCTATCACCATGGCGTCATCTGAACACTAGCTTCATTTGTACTAAACCTTTCACCGGGAGCACTTGTATTCATGGGTCCTGATTAAACGACAGTCAGACGCTTTTTGATAGATAAGGGCGGACCATTAGAAAAGTGATGGGGGGGGGGGGGTGTAGCCTCCCACGCAAACGTTCTTAGGGGTTCGTCACGCGTTCCTACCGTAGGAACGCGTGACGAACCCCTAAGAACGTTTGCGTGGGAGGCTAGGGGGGGTGTGGAAAAAAAAACAAAAAAAATTCATGCAAGGGAAAAAGCAAAGAAAAAAATTCATGCAAAGAAGAAGGTAAAAAAAAAATTCATGCAGAAGGAAGGTCCAATTGTGACTTTTTCACACGTAGTAAAAAAAAATTCGTGCAAGCTGAAAATTCCCCATCCCCCCACTCCCCCCCATCACTTTTCTAATGGTCGATCCGTCCCTAACGGGTAAAGGCCCACACGAATCTTAGAGTCCACACCACCGGAGGTTTTTCTGGTTTCGGTAGCATGAAGCAGGTGGAACTAAAGTTACTACCCTCTTGATGAATGCTAGCAGGAGCGAATCAGATTCGCTCCTGATGCTAGTCAATCACATAGTCACCCGTGCACCACAGAGCAGTTGCCACAGGAAACCCACTCGTGCCACAGGAGGCCCACTGGTGCCACAGGAGGCCCACTGGTGCCACAGGAAGTCCAGCTTCTTCCAGTTTCAGTAATGAGGCAAATGAGACTACAGTATTGTTACTCTCCCGCCCCCCCCCCACCCCCCCGATGGGATGCTAATCCAACGCAGGTCCCAGCATTAGCGAGCTTATAAGCACGCGCGTTTTTGAGAACATTACACGTTCCGGGACAGTGGTGTCTCCCAGATTTTTATAGTGATCATCTCTAATGGAGAAAAGATACTAATCAATGTAAATGTAGTTGTGTGAAGACAAGTTAAAAGGGGAAACAGCTCACTTCTGGTTGCCTTGCTTAAGCTCGCTACTATATCACCGGGTACCCATTTATACAGCTGGGTGGAGAGACAGTGGGTGTTAAGTTTCTTGTTTTTGAAAGGAAACAAGACAGTGCCATCACCAGGGCTTGTACTCCAGACCTCCTCCTCGTAATTCCGACACACTAACCACTACACTAACGATCAGGGTCGGGTTGTTCGAAGCAGGGTTAAGGTAACGCAGGGTTAGTGCGAAATTTAAATGCAGATATGAGAACTTAAAAAGCACATTCAGTACGTAGAATTCTTTTTGAAGACAATTTGATGATTGTATGCTCTGAATAAAATAGACTAAGTTATCGGAGAAAACGCTTTTTAACAAGAGGAAAAGAAACCCATGTTTAAATTTAACCCTGGGTTAGCGCTAATCGGCCTTCGAACAACCGGCCCCAGGTTGACTGGCACTGGTAAACATTTTAAAACATTAACTAACATTGGTGTACGTACAAAGTACCTGACCCTCACCCGCTGAGGAGAATTGGAAGTGAATTGAAGGTTACTTGGACCCGGTCCCATCACATGCAACGTTTCAAGATGGCGGACAGTCCTTGTCTGAACGAATCCCTTACTGGACGAAGGCCTGTGTAGTCCAAGTTTTCCCCTGTATGCACTGAAAATGGCTTCAGAAACAAATATTAATGAACTAGCGGAAAGCTTACTTCTTAAAATATTCTGTTTCGTCGCTGGACAGCGCATTTTCAACCTTTTTCGCATGAAACTTGTCTGTAAGCAGTGGTATCGTCTCGCTGAGGACTCTAGTTTATGGCGAAACGTTTGCTTGCCCAACTGTGATGGATTGTCTTATGAAGTGCTTAAACGCATTCTTTGTTGGTGTGGCAATGTAAAGGAAGTGAATCTAGAGAATTGCGTCCTTATTAATGATGAATGCCTTGAGATTGTGGCCAAGAAATGCCCAAATCTCCAAGTTCTTTGTCTGACGGGTTGTCGTTTGATTACGGATCACGGAGTTAAAGCTGTGACACGCAAATGCGGCTTACTCGAGCGAATGAGCATAACTGTGTTCAAAACCAACATAGCGCCCGACACTTTCAAGGACCTCATGTATTCCTGTTCAAAACTACGCCATCTGGATATTAACTGCGAGGGTGAAGAAGACTCAACCGAAACGCACTTTTTCTTGACGAATGAATTTTGGAACGCTGTCCACATAAACAAAAATTTTCAAAAATTCCATTGCAAGAATGCTGGAATCACCGACGAAGAAACATTCTTGGCAAACAATCGCGAATTTGGATTACTTGAGCTGAGTTTATCCGGTTGTTTAGAATTGAGTGATCTTATTCTTTGCCGTATTTGCAATACTTCCCCGAATTTGGTAAGTCTTGATGTTTCTAAATGCTCCGGTATTGACGACGGAGCAATTTCTACTGTTGCACAGTTTTGCCCAAACCTGAAGTATCTCATTGCAAAAGCTTGCCCTTGTGTGACTGATGTCTCAATCCAGTTTGTGGCTGAAAACTGCAAGAGTCTTCAACACTTGAATGTTAGTGGTTGTGAGTTACCTAGACCAGCTGGAAACATTACAGACGTTGCTGTTCAAAGTCTTGCTAACAACTGTGCCAATTTGCACCATTTGAATGTTAAATGGTGTCAAGGAGTCACTGATAATGGAATCACAGCAATTGCCACAAACTGTACTAAATTGATGCATTTGAATATTAGTGGCTGTCTGGGTATTTCTGATATTTCAATTAAGATTGTTGCAGCATTTTGTGAGGATTTACAAAGTTTGGAGATTTCAGAATGTTTGCGGATAACCAGGAACAGCATTAATGATGTGGTGCAGAACTGCACCAAACTTAAGTTCCTTGATATGCAAGTTTGTTCCTATGTGAAAGATTTAGATCTGAAGATGGACAGCAAGGTGTTACTTTCTCTGTGTCATGTGGACCTTTCCTATTGCACAAAGATCACTGATGAATGTTTGAAACAGTTGGCTGTTTGCTGTCCTAGACTGACTTATATCAGCATTGCTGGATGCCACCGAATCACAGATGCTGGAATCAAGTGCCTTTCATTCAACTGCCAAAATTTGCAATACCTTGATGCATCTTTCAGAGGATCACAATCTTGTGCACAAATTACCAGTGATTCAATGAATGCCCTTGCTTTGAATTGTCCATATTTAGCATACTTGGATGTGATTGGTTGCTGGAATATCAGTGAAGCTTCCATTGAACTTATCGTCAAATCTTGTCAATATCTGAAGCAGCTCAATGTAACTCAGTTCACAGACAAGATGGATTCCCAGCTACGTTTAAGGATTGTAAATTTTATTTCAAATTATCGATCATCTTGTACATTAGAGGAAATGACTTCCCCTCCCAGGGGTGGTAAAGTAGTGCAGAATTTTCTTTTAAAAATAGCTGCTCCAAGTCTCTAGGTTGTGCATTGATAGAAGTCATTATTTTTTAGTCTCAGAGCAAGTGAGAAAGTTTAATATGGCCTTGCTAAACTCTTGTTTCATCCCAAAGATTGGGGTTGTAATTCTCGTTAGTAAAATTAGTACTATGCACTTATTGGAGAACTTTGATCAAATGGTTTTGATCAAGTTTGTCTAGGTTGATAATTTTTACTATATTGGTGTTTAGTAACACATTTGATTTTGTTAAGACATATCAATTACATCTGAGAGTCCAAGGTTTAATCAGATCAGTAAAATTGGCAGCTCATTTTTGTTTTTAAAATGCTATTGTTGACGTTGATGTTATTCTGCGGACAAGAATAAGTGAATGCAAATAGACTTTCAAGATCACCAAGTCCTGGAATATTCCAAAATATAGTAGGTTTTGAATTTAACAAACTTTTGAATTCTCTCTCACTCCTTCCGTTTATTCCATCAGCTTGAGTTAGCATGCACCATTTTTCTCTCTCAGATCAATGGATAAGTAAAGGTAATCATACGGTTTCGAGTTCAATTTGGAATTAATTTGCACGAGTGAGTTTTTCAAAAAGCTGAAATTGCACGAGCCGCTTCGGCGAGTGCAATTTCAGCTTTTTGAAAAACTCACAAGTACAAATTAATTCCAAATTGAACGAGAAAAGCCGTATGATTACTTATTAATAATATAAACATGAAAAAATTCGCCTGGAAGAAGTACCGGAAGATCTCATTGCGGACGGACAGGAAGTAAGCATTTGACGCGGATTTGACACTTTATTTACTGATTGGCTGATGAAGATCAACTGATAACGCTACGAACTCAAAGCTGGTCGTTTAAAAATAAAGAATATCATAATCGAGAAAATCGATGTGTAATTTGCACTGGTGTTACACTTTTTGCACTGGTATTACACTTTTTGCACTGGTGTTACACTTGAACTGCACTGCTCTCAGCCAATCAGAATTGAGTAATTTTTTCATGTATATTATTATGGTGTTTAGTAACACATTTGATTTTGTTAAGACATATCAATTACATCTGAGAGTCCAAGGTTTAATCAGATCAGTAAAATTGGCAGCTCATTTTTGTTTTTAAAATGCTATTGTTGACGTTGATGTTATTCTGCGGACAAGAATAAGTGAATGCAAATAGACTTTCAAGATCACCAAGTCCTGGAATATTCCAAAATATAGTAGGTTTTGAATTTAACAAACTTTTGAATTCTCTCTCACTCCTTCCGTTTATTCCATCAGCTTAAGTTAGCATGCACCATTTTTCTCTCTCAGATCAATGGATAAGCTGTAAAACATGTCACCTTGATGGTTTGTGTGTGCACCTGCACCTGCGATATGGTTGCCTAATTAAGTTCCTTTTTTGACTTTGATGTTGGTAACTGTGCACTGTTTACAATGACAATTCACATTCACAGATATCAACCCCACTTCCTTCCTCGATGGACGGCAATGTTTTGTCATTTTATTACCCTCCTACCCTAACAACCTGTTTTCTTCATGCGACTAAGGCTACAATCTAAGAAACATGGGAAACGAGTTAACTTTACCAATAACGTTTTAGCCATGCTGGAGCAGGCTCAGGGAACTTTCATCCATCAAACACATGGTGTACTAATAATAACGACAGTTCCAAATCTTTGGCATTAGAATTACGATATGGATTACAAAAGGGAGATAAAATCTGATTGTGAGTAAATATGGTTCATATATAAAATGTGTCTACAATATGGCTGCCAGTAATGTCACCTGTTCAGTTGGGCAATTGCTTTGGGTATAAATGAGTTTTTGTTTCTTTCGGTCCCTGATGATATCTTTGGATCTTTGGCCTTCCTCAGTCTGTAGCAGTGGTTAACAGGCTCTGGTATAAACGAGCACGGGTGAGTATCATCAGACATAATACGTTCCAGTTCGCGTAGGGTGATCTCGTCCCTTCTTATGGACAAGGATGGCAAAAAGACCGGTTCTGTCCTCGTGTACCGGTACACAAGAGCCGATACAAAAGAGCAAACAATACATAACAGCTAATCAATGACTCCTAAACAAAGAAAATACAATGGTTATTCTCTTGTACCGGTGTACGATCATACGAGGACAGAACCAAAGGTCCTTAGGAGGACCAAGTATTTTGAGGCTTTTCGTTTGGACACTGTAGTTCGTTCTCTAAATATTGTGGAAGACCGCCCCAGATGACGGCCCCGAACTCAGAGAGTGGTCTGATTTTGGTGTTGTAGCATGTAATTCCAACTTCAACTGGTAGCTTCGTCTAACGGCATTCTCTTAGAAAAAATAAAGTCTCTTCTTGGCTTTCTTGATAGTGTATTCCACATGTCTGTTGTATTTAAGATTTTTCACCGTCAATCACGGCAGGAACAGTTTTGGTGGTTCTGGGATGGATTGTTTAAAGCATATTCACATGTTGATTTCCTAATGTTATGTAAGTGATTTTAGGTAATCCAGACTCCTGCCAGGCAAACCAGTAAACCAGTATTTCAAGGCAGTTTTAAAGTCCTCATTGTTCTACTGTATCAAAATAAAGTGTGTAAATTATGCTATTGTCTCAAGTTTTTCCCTTTTATTCCCCCTACATAGGGGGACTACAGATCGCCGACCAGTTAGCTCAGTTGGAAGAGCACTGCACTACCGTGCGGGAGGTTGCAGGTTCAAACCCCAGTCGGAACAACACTCAGGGTGTTTAAATATAATTGAGATGAACGTGTTGCCATTCGCAAACGGTTACACTTTCTAGTCTTCTCGGATAAGGACGATAAAATGTAGGTCCCGTCTCACCATACCTGTTCCTTATACTCTGTGGGACGTTGAAGAACCCACACACTGTTCAAAAAGAGTATGGGACCTAGGTACCGGTGTGGTAGTCTATCTCTACCTCTGGTTACAGAGATATGTCATATGGCATGCACACGTACACGTTTTAACGAGCACTTGGGAGCTCCTTGGTGTCACGTGTATAAATAAAGTAATGTATTGTATTGTGGGGTTATGCAGGAAAAAGCCAAACCACAGCATAAATCGCTGCAATGTCAGCTCTTAAATGTATAAACAAAGGTTTTTCCTCGCGAAGCGAGGCCGAAGGCCGAGCGTAGCGAGGTTACTAATCGTGTCGCCTTCGGTCAGACCACGTGGCTCGCAAGCCCGAGTAAATCGAGCCGAGAGTTTTTATATATGTATATATATTTTTATTATATCTGCAACCCTTGTATATGAGCAAACGCGCGCTCTGATTGGTTCCCTACTCATGGTATATCAGCTCATATACCATTGGCACGGAAAACGGCCATCATGGAGGGATGATTTCTTGAATTAGACAGGGAGAAATTCAAGTCTTGCTTAAAAATCATACACCAAAAAAATACTACCGAAGCAAATAAATAGGGAATGAAATTATTCGACGGTAAGTGAGCAAATTATATTGCGAAATTGTTTACTACGAACGAAAGTGAAACTCTTACAAACAGCCGCCATTTTGAAAGATCTGTGAAGCCCGTAAATTTTAAACTGAGTTTTTATTTTATTTCTGCCTACTTTTTCCACTTTAAAATTCTCAAACTAATTTGCTAACTCGAAAATAACTGACAAGTACATTAAGGAGATGTTTAAAAACGAGCCAGACTCGTGTTTGAAACTTTTTTACACATCGGCTCTACAATATGTCGGCTCGACAACAACATGGTTCTGTTCAAAAACAATAACAAAGTCAATTCTTGTCGTACAAACTAAATCCAGTGTCTCATAAGCGAGGGTTTGGAGATATAATAAAACAATTATTCCACTCAATCTCGTCGTATATGAGCTATAGCCAACTCGGCGCTACGCGCCTCGTTGGCTATTAGCTCATATACGACTCGATTTCGTGGAATAATTGCTAAATATATATATATATATCTATATTTTAAAGGTGTCCGTTCGCAGGCCAGGTTACCTGGCAACATTACTTCATGTGAATTTCCGCCATTTCGAATTCCGTAAATGATGTTTTGAAAATAATGTGAATTTTGTGGAAACCAATTTCACTGATCCTGGAAGTACATCTCAGCAAGAAGATCTCCGAGATATACAAGAACGAGCGGCGATGGATCGTCGTCGAGTAAGTTTGAATGCCGCAAAAATCAGCGCACGTACGGGAAGCGGCGACTCAAAGAATAGATTAAGAAACTACGGCAGGGGCGATAACAAGAGACATCACAGCAGAGACAACAACTGCTCGCTCAAAAATGGGAAAGGAAACAGCAAGGAAAAGGACCAGGAATGCAATCAAGTTAGATTGGAAATTGAATTTGTTATAGATAGTAACAAAGACTCGTTTTAGCTATACAGGACATGAGAGACTTAGAACGGAAACCGAGTAGGAACGACTTCAAAAAGATTGAGATACACTGGAAAATATGATAATCACAAGACAAACTGTAATGAAAACAGAATTTAAGGAAAATCATGGCAACAGCGTACAGACAGAATCAGAGGACGAACGAAGAAACAGATTACCATATCGTCGTGAAAAAAGTTTCAGGAAAGGGGAAACAAAAACGAACCGCAAAGAAATGAAAGATGACAGTCACGTAGTATTTATACTGCAATGAGAATGCAAGTAGGTATTTTTCGTAGTGAAACGATTGCCTTCCATTTTAAAGAAATTCCCAATACAGAGGTTGCAGTTGTGATAGCAATTATTTATAATTATGTGATCTGATATCATTGCAACAGTGAAAATAAATTGAAGATTTGTTTGATGTAGCAGTTATGCTCAGCATTTTCAACAGAAAACATACCAAACAATAAGTGACTGGTTCTGCAGTATTATCAGTGATCAGTGCAAGTATTTGTAAATAAAGCAGTTGTCATTACTGACTTCTGAGTAGTATTTCTCTATTATTAACTTTGTTACTTTCTGCTGTTTGCTTTATTTTTATGATGTCAAATATCAATATTTCATAACAGCCACAACATGCAATTAACCTTTTACATTGGAAAAACTTTATAAAGAAGAAAATAAATTTTGTAATGCCAAAATGTTTATGATCTTTCTCATATATTCATTGCAAGTGTGCTGTATGTAGTAGCAAGTGTTTCAAGTTTCCTAAATGCCCTATGCTTTCAATAATGATTCTCCACACAAACTTTATAGACAAATGACTGCACTAGATTCTAAGCCTTTAAGAAGAAATGTTGTTGTTTGGAGCTGTTTTGATTACTACCACCTCTGATGGAAAGCCTATTAAGAAGATTTTTGTATTGCTTGTAGTAGTAGAGTAACAATACCTTTACCAAGATTAGGACATGCATCCCACCCCATAAAAATATATTATGTTTAACATAAAAAATATAACAATAATAATCATATCAATACCAGTAATAATAATAGTAATGATAATAATAATGATAATAATATAATGATAGTTCTTCTCGTTACTATATGTCATTGGTTACAGTTCAAGTCTGGCTGCCATGACTTTTTCGATGACATAACATCATTATATTAAATCTTTCTTCTGCAGTTTTTATAATAGAAATTTTCATATATTCAAAATAATATAATCTGTGGTTGGGTATGGATATTTTGCCTGTTTCTGTAACAGCACAATCAAACTTTCATGTGGTATATACTTTTCACTGATTGATGTTGATTTCACATTATTTTTTTACAGGAGTAGGTAGTGCAGCAATCTTTTTGAACACATTAAGATTTTAATAACTCTTTCTTACATGTATTGTTTTTATGATATGACCTAAAAATAGCACAACCACATACTATACAGTCGGCACTCACTATTACCAAACCTTTATTCAAAGTTTTTGTAGAATCCAATTGTTTTACCCCAAATTTTGTTAATGTAATGACATTGTATCTCACACTTCTGTTGATATGGCATCTCTTTTGAGGTAAGAGAAATTTTTCTATCTACCACTGGGGGTACCATTGCAACTGAAAAGAGTACACAAATTAAAACATGCACTATTCATAATGCTCTCAATTGTGGTTACCCGGGAATGAAATAATGACTGCAGTAGACAATAAAATATCTAATCAGAAGATTCTTCTTACAATGAATCTCATGCAATTATAACCAAAAAACATAAACAAAAAATAATCGGAGCATTCAACTCATCCTCAGTGTAAGAACATACTGTGTTTAAAAGTGATGTACAACAAAGAAGACAAAGCAGTAGAGACTAAGAAAATAAAACTAAAGAAAAAAACACAGGTTTTTACACCGTGGTAAACACATGCATTCATATCAACTCTTCAAGATTTCACCTGCAAAAGATTTACAATCATTTTCAATTTGTGTTAAGTGAATATTATTGTGATACTTCATCGACTCTGTATTCCCTGTCAAGATAATAAATAATTTTAATTCTATTCCCTCTGGTGCAATCTAAGTGGCAATGAAAGAGCTAAATGAAGGTCAATTTTTAAGCACTGTGTTGAGCGGTATACTGATCATGCAATTTGCACCAGGTGTCACTAATTGTGTACCAAACACAGCATAAGAAATAAAATAATGGGGAATACGTTGATATAAAAATAAATTACAAAATATAGAAAAAAAATAAAGAATAAAATATAAAAGCATTGTGACTTCTTCAAAAACTAGCTTCGCGAGGTTTTTGCGGGAGTCGTATTTCTAGTATAAATATAATTCAGTAGCTAAAAAGACTTTGATTCTTTTTTTTTTCTTTGTGGCTTCTGCCCACAAAGAAGAAGCCACTTTGTTATCGTGTTGTAAGTTCGTGTGATAGTAACCAATTGCGCGTGATTGTGTAATCATTACGAAAGAGCCACGCGTGAGTTGAAAAGCAGAACAAGCATGGTACACGTGACGAAAAGTAACCGACTCTATTTTTACCGCGAACAACCCCGAACATGGGCGAGCGGAAACCGGCTTAAGATCGACTTCAATACTTCTGTCGATAGTCACTCGATGAAATGGTTTCACTGCGTCTTCGGCATTTTTGAGAAGGGTCTAGAGCATGCTTCGTGCTTTTCTTTATTATGCACCCACACCAGACCCAATAGCCTCAGAGACCAAATTTAAATCGTAACTACAATGACTTTTTTTCAAGTAAATGTTAGCAATTGATAAACTTCATGACTTGACAAATCTTACTATAAAGTAAAGTGCATAGCATAAAAATAACTAAACCGCAGTTGCTACATGTGATCTCAGACTACCTATTTTTTATCACTGCAAAGATACGAACCTGTGCTGCCTGTGACCTTCGGTGCCTGAAGGGTTACGGTGAAATCAGTAACGATTGCGTAATGTCTGAATTATCAAATTCTAAGAAAAAGTATTGAGATTTTTGGAACCAATCAGACCTGACTTCCGGTAAATTTCCCGGAATAGAAAAATCCTACCTAAGCAATTTTAAATAACAAAAACAAATCATACAAGGAAAGAAGTCGTGACATTATAACTCCAGAGTATTTTTGACTAGATTTAGTAAGCAACCATCGTTTAGCAAACCTTACTAGGAGAGATGAAGGCGTTCTGTTAACATACAAACCAAGTTTTACGATTTCTATTTTAACCATGATGATTTTCTTGAAAAGACTTGCTGTGAAGAAACCTTAGCACCAATTTAGTATTCGCTTGACGAAATACCATCAAGTTGTAATAGTATTATGACAGACGAACTTGCAGCGTCTTTTGGTAGCTTATTTCTAGGCGAAAGACAGGCAGGAATAGCTTCTTCTAGACATGAAAGGAGAACAGGACGAGAACACACTACCAGAGGGGAAACCACGTTACGTCAGTCAGCGCTCACGACACCATCATTCAGGGCGAATGATCCAACAGCTGATCGAAATTCTCGAGCTGTTCGTGAGGCCGCTAATCTTTATCTGCAGGCAGATCGTCCAGGCCAGCGGATGAAGACAAAACAGCAACGCGAAGTGCTGCCTATTTGTGAGCACGAAGACGAGATTGTGCAGCACATCGCCAGCCATAGGGTGACTTGCATTCAAGGTGAAACTGGATGTGGAAAGTCGAGCATGGTGCCTCAGTTTTTGCTGGAGCACTACGAGAGGAACAGGTGAGACAAATACATTTGCTTTATATAAGGATCTCACGGGAAAAAGGTCTGCCATTCTTCATTTAATCTTTGCGCACAGTTTAATAACAAGTCAGTGTGGCCCCCACTGTACTGTTTCACTGTTTAAAAAACTGTTCTTTTAAAAAGCTATCTCATGCACACCTTTCACTTCCATTTTTTCCACTTGTCTTTTTTGCACGTTAAGGTGAGTATAAAGCAGTTATTTTTTTCCGAATCGCGTCTTATTTAGAGTATATTTAAGCGCTACTATTCTACTGAGTCATTGTCACTTGTGCTTCGCAAAAAAAAAAAAAAAATCTATTGTTATGTCCGCCAAATCGTGCGCATATTGTCTCTACTGTAAGCGGGCTTTAAAGGGAAATTGTGCCCATTTTGTCGCCAACATCGTACTATGTGTCTGCATGCACTCTTTTTAATGAACAAGACAGAGGATCAAATCTCCTGAGTATCATCACCTGATCTGTATTGGGAGAAAAAATGTACAAACGAATAAGGTTTCTTGATGTGAAAGCGGATTACACCGCTTCCTTCACGGCGAAGTATTGAAATGTAATGCACTGAGTTATCAAGACCGAGGTTTGTGTTGTTCACCTGAACCTTCGGCTTCGGCAGATAACTCAAACCTAGGCCTCGATAATTCTCGCCATCATGCTGAACCTTCTTCACTAATTGTTTATTATTCACATTCAAACAGCCCAAGCTTCGTGAAATACCTTCCACCCAAAGCCGCTCGAGAGTATCAAGCAAACATTGTGGTCACTCAGCCGAGACGGCTGGCTGCTAAGACACTGGCGCAAAGAGTCGCATCTAATCTTGGAGAGGAGACTGGGGAGACTGTAGGGTACGCCATAGCGAGGGATACAAAGAGATCAGCTGACACGAGGATTACCTACGTCACCACTGGTTACTTGCTTCAGGTACTATGTCACCTTGTGTTCTACCAATTTTATAGTCCACAACTCTGTGAGTGACCAGCTTGGTTTAAGAAAAAAATCGGGATCAATGTCAGTATCTGGGCAACTGTGTACCTACCCCTCCCCTAAACCAACATTAACACTTTAACTTATTAACGTTTTTAACTTATTCTAATTTGTTGGTTTAGGGGACGGGTAGGTGTGCAGTTGCCCAGAAGCTGACATTGATCGAAAAATCGTCACATAAATGTGGGGGGAACTAGAAGTCGCTTTAGGCCAAAAAAACTAGCTTTCCCACATTTTTAACCATAAGAGGTTGAACTAAAAACAATGACCACTAGCTTATATGAGTTTTCCCAAACTGGGTACTGGGTTCCAATCGCTTCACTATACTGTGTGTATTTACTGCGATTGGCCAGAATAATTACTTTTGGTTTGGTTTTACATGTAGCTAATTGAAAACCGCGCTACATCGAATGCCGCGTTCACACCAACTGAACTTGTCTAGTTAAGTCTTATCTTTGCACATAGTGAGAAAAAGAGTCTAACAGTGATTCATTAGAAATAACTTTCAAGTTGGTAGAGAATTTACACGGGGCTGTTTTGCGCAAAGTGATTCCAAACCATGTTTAACCAAACAGCTTTTACACATGTTTAAGGTCCGGTGTGAACGCTGCAGAAGACTTTGTAATGAATAATCATGAGCCATCTACAGCCGTCTTTTTCGTGCTGTTTAGCTATTTTCCAAGAGTTCAAACTGCCATCAAAAAAAAGACAGAATACGGGATGCTTCGCGCTTCAGAAGCCTGGAATAAGCCCACACCAAAAGATCGCTTACACATGAACTCAGCAAAGATTCTCTTCATTGTTTCCTTCCCAGCTCCTCGTTAGCAGGCCGAACTTTTTCCAGCGGTATAGTCACGTGATATTGGACGAGATACACGAGCGGCAAATTGACTCAGATTTACTTAGCCTCGTTATCAAGTTATGTATGGCACAGCAGTGCAAAACTAAGGTGATAGTGATGTCAGCCACATTGCAGGGGAAACTATTCTCCAGGTGCGTACAGAAGCTTTGATGTCTATGCACTGGTGTAATCAGATTGATGCTTAATTAATTAACAGTGTGATTTGTATAGGTAATCACATGATTTCGAGTGCAATTTGGGATAAATCAGCACGAGTAAATTTTTCAAAGGCTAACCAAATTGCACGAGCCCGATTTGTAGTCTTTGAAAAATTTACGAGTGCTGATTTATCCCAAATTGCACGAGACAAATCATGTGATTACTTGTTAATAATATACATGCAAAAATTTAATTTCAATTTTCTGCACTCAATTTCAACTTTTTGCACTCAATTTCTACTTTCTGCACTCAATTTCAACTTTCTGCACTCAATTTCAACTTTTTGCACTCAATTTTAATTTTCTGCACTGTTTGGGATTAATTGACGTGCTCTCAGCCAATGAGCATGTGACGTGAGCTTTAGTTGGCTCATGACGCCATTTTGAACCAGAGCGAAGCACACACACACACAAACAATAAATCAGTTGTTTTAAGCTAATAGTGAGTAATGCAGCTCTAATTTGTCTTTTACTATAAGTAAATAAAGCATAAACGTTGCTTGAGTTGCTTGTTGAATTTTTTTCAAGGGCTCTTTGTTTTGTGCTTTTACCGAAGTTAGCAGCCAGTAGAGTTAAATCCAAGTGTAGCACCGGTCCTCTCACATAGCTATGAAACTCGGTGTTACTTTCATATAATGGTTTAAACGGAAGAAACGTACTTAGGATTTTATGAATACCCAACCACACAGAGCCCTATATTAAGACCGCACTGTGCATATGTGATTTTCTCTTCAACTTGCCTTGTAGATATTTCTCAGAGTCTGCCGCGGTCGATACCCATCGGAGAAAAGCTTCAATTCCAGAGCCAATTTTTGTAGGAGCTCGCAGATACCCCGTGGATGAAATCTATTTGGAAGAGTTTCTGCGGCTGAGGGATCTGACCGCTGCATTGAGCACCAAAGAAATAAAAAGCATCGCAAAGGCCTGGATTTCTTTCGACGCTAAAACTTCACCCGATCTAGCGGGAACTATTTTACAGCACATTCGTACAGTTAACCGTCCCGAAATTTTAAAAGGTTTGTCATCAGTAGCTCCTGCGTTGATTAATTTATTTTAATTGTGCCGGTTTCACTTTCTTTCCTCGTTCGTGTACTTATGTTTAGCAGTAACAGTAGTGACAACGGCAACAGCAACAGAAAAAAAAGCAGCAACAACAAGAATAACAACAACAGCAGCAACAACAAGCAGACAACAGCAACAGCATCAGCAGCAACAACACAAAACAACAACAACAACAACAGCAACAACAACAGCAAAAATAACGATAACAATAACAGAAACAGCAACAACAACAAGCAGACAGTAGCATCAACAACAACTACAACAACAACACCACCACCAACAACAATAACAATAACAACAGCAACAATTACAACACCAACAAAACCACCTACACCAATAACAACAACAACAGCGGCAACGCCAACAATAACGACAGCAGCAATTACAACACCACCAACAGCATCACCAACAACAACGCCAACAACAACGCCAACAACACCAACAGCACCACCAACAACGCCAACAACAACACCAACAGCACCACCAACAACACTAACAACACCAACAACAACAAAGGCAATAACAACAACAGCAACAACGACAATAACAACAACAATAATAATAACAACAACACCAACAACAGCAGCGCCAACAATAACAACGCCAGCAATAACGACACCAACAACTACAATAACAACAACACCAACAACAGCAACAACAACACCGCCACTAACAACATCAGCATTACCACCAACAACACCAACAATAACAACACCAACAACGACAGTAACAACAACAGCAACGGTAACAACAACAATAGTCACAGCAGCAACAAAACCAACAATAACAACAATGACACCAACACCAACACCAACAACAGCAGCCAAAGTTAACTGCATGATTTCTCTGCCCAAATCAATAAGACCCTCACATGAATGTTCTGAGGTTTCCCTAGATTACTTTGAAAAGGTAGAATTCTGAACATATCAAGTTAAAACTAATCATTATTTTCAGATCGAGAAATGGACATGGGGGCGATTAATTTTGCAGTCAGAAAACAACGATCAAAAGATCCTTGGCCACAAATTCAAGATGGCCTCCTTGAGGTTGGCGAAAAGCTTATAACGACATTTTCAAAACCAGGAGAAACTACACTTGTCTTCCTGCCCGGTAATGTATCGTTATGCATGTTAGTAACGTTATGTCACGTGTAAGATACAACGAAAGACAACTTAACTCAACGTAACGTAACGTAACTTAACTCGACGTAACGTATTACAACCGGTCAAAACGGTAAAAACAATGTCTCTGTGTTTTTTTTTAATTTCTCTTTACCTTTGATTTCAGGAATGGCAGATATCCAAGAAATGTACGAAAAATTGGAGCCATATGAACTAAACCCGCGCGGAAAGAATATCCATATTTTTGTTCTTCACTCCCAGGTTAGTTCACATTTCACTCACAGGAACGTTTCTGCAGATCTCTCTAAATCCCTAACACATAAAATCGGGACACCTACTCTTTCACTACTCGCTATCTGCTTAGTTTTTATTTTACAATCTTGAGTACCTATCGACTGAAAAATCCAATGACCAATCTCTCCAGCAAAAGAACGTTTTGCCTATTTCTATAGAGCTCCGATGCGACGCCAATATGGAGCCATCTTGACCATAAAAGCTAAGTCAAGAGATTTATTACATGACCATTTTGTTCTGTTTTGCTTCCCGGGAAAAAACGAAAAATCACTAGAGGGCAAGATAGGCGGCCATCTTGTCCGCTCGGGCAGCCAATCAAAGTCCAAGATTCGCCTCATCTTGTCCATTCGCGGATCCAGTAGAAGTATTTACTAAAAACACTTGTGGTCTGTTCCAGACATAAGCGGAATTTAGTGAAAATCTAGTAGTATACTAATGCAAATGCTGCAATATGATTGGCTAGGCTACTGCACACTATCAACCAGAAGAGTGAAGCACTTGGTTGAAGATCGTTTTTCAAAATGGCGACGTCTTTGCGTTTTAGCGAAGTTTCCCAGGAAGATTTAGTATTTTGGTATTTTCTTCACCGATTCGTTTGTGGTTTTTACTAAAACAATTAGATTATTCGCTCTCGATTTCTACGAGGTAATAGGTGATGAGGCCAAATATCACCCCTTATAGTTCATCAACAAATTTTATCCGACTCTTATTGGTTTAAATCGATCACGTGATGCGATAGCGTTTGTCCGCGGAGAAACACTATCAGCTCATAGTGCCCTTCCGAGGAAAATACTCGGTTGGGTAGAACTCGTCCATGAAAATTTTAATAAATATCGCTACTCGCTTCGCCGAGGTCAGCGAAGAAGACGTATATATCCTTGTTAATGAGGTTGTACCCCCACCCCCCTCCCCCCCCCCAAAAAAAACAAGGCACGCATGAACAAATACTTAAATTGATCTGCATTTAGCGGGTTTTGACTGTTTTTCAAATTGTTGAAATTGTTGCTGTTGTTGGCGCGCGGAAGAAAATTTAGCCTTGAATAATAAAGACAGTAGAGTGTTCATGTCTCGGAACTATCAGTCTGATCATAGTCTGATCATAGTTTCGGTTACTAACTATGGTCTGATATTTGCCCCTTGGAAATTTGATGTTCTTAAAACTAGCATGTTTGCCCCAGCTCGAAGCTTGGCTTCTCGGGCAAATATTTGTTTTAGGAACATCAAATTTCTGCAGGGCAACTATCAGCCGATAGTTCCTCGAAAGAAACACTCTATTGTTTAAGGAGATAGTTTTTAGCCCCGAGGGATTTCCCTGGGACGAGTAAAATTGTCTGGCGTTAGCCAGTGTAAAAGACACTATTGGGGCTTAAAGGGTTAAAAGTTCAAAGGCTATCATATATACAAATTAAAAATATAAAACCGAACGTTTTCGACTAAAAGTCATCATCAGGGTTTGTGTTTTTTTTTAGAAACACTCTATTGTTTAAATAGAAATCCCGAGTTCATAATAGTACACCCACACAAAGCACTTACTCTAACTCAGTCAATAGTTTGCTAACTTCTTTTGTTTGCAAAGATTCCGAATGACGAACAGGAGGCAGCGTTTAGAGACCCTCCGTCGGACACTGTGCATGTCGTACTAGCTACCAACATTGCCGAGAGCTCGTTGACAATACCAAAGGTCCGAATAGTGATCGATTATGGTCTTCGTAAACAGTGTGTATATAATCCTGCCCGTCAGATGTCCTCCATTCACGACACCTGGATTTCCCAAGCTAGCGCTGAGCAGAGAAAAGGTAAGCAACTAATTTTCTTATTTTTTTTTTTGAATTTTCAACATATATGTGAATGAAATCATGTATCTGCATTGCGATAGCAACGGAGTTCAAGACTTACCTTCCCACTGAAAAGCTACTGAACAGTATACTGTATTGTGCTACTGTACTTTACTGTATTGTGGTACTGTACTTTACTGTATTGTGGTACTGTTTTACTATACAGTGTGGTTCTAACTTTTTTCATCTGTGGATCAAACCATGCGGTGTGCCCATTCTTTCGAAAGCTACTGAACAGTGCTGTACTGTGGTACTGTCGTTTTATTGTGTGGTTCTTTTACTTTTATATGTGGATAAAACCATGCCGCATAAACACACCTTTGTCTTGCACGGGATGCCCATCATAGATCGGATCTCCTAATACACGGTTACTGCTTCCAGTCTGCAGCTTGGCCGGTTGGTAACTCCAGATAGAACATGACTTCATTGGCCAGAAACTAGCTTACTGAAGATTTAAAATTTGCACTACCATCAGCACCCCTGAGGAATCACAAAACTATAATGAAAACATACTCTGGAACTGTGTTTCATGTAATGCTCGGGGGCAATCCTGTGATGGACTAGCATTCCATCCATTGGCTCTAACTTTCCTTCTGTTGGTTAAAACGTGCAGTTTGACAATTCTGGAAAGGTACTGAACAATCCTGTACTGTGTGATTACAGGTCGAACTGGAAGAGTTTTCAAAGGATTTGTCTTCAGAATGTACACAAAAAAATTCTTCGTCAGAGGTCTTGAAGAGTTCGATCCACCAGAGATGAAAATCTCGCCTCTGGATAAACTGGTTTTGCGTATCAAGTGGATAGGACGAAACATCGCCCCTGGGGAGTCTGTCCGGGAGCTTCTTAATCAAGCCGTCCAGCCTCCGCCCTTGGAGCAACTTGAGGCGGCCATTGAACGGCTAGGTGACGTGGGCGCCTTGACAGGTAGAAGCCGTGCTTTTTTTTGTATGTGTGTGATGCGCACTTGAAAATATGGCACGTTGATTTCAAGATAAGGGAGTAAAACAAAATGAGCACTTTCGAAAATTGTAGCATAAAATACACAAAATGTAGGGCGCTGTATAGTACGTACATCGTAAATAAACTCTCATAGTGAAATTCTGTGTTACGTTGAACAATGCAGCAATTTTCTCTGCCCATTGTAGACTATTCTGAAGAGGCTGACATAACTTTGGTTGGTCACGCTGTATTGCGGCTTCCGCTGGACCTACTACAGTGCAGGCTTGTTGTCTATGGAATTATAATGGGTTGTCCATGCGATGCTATCGTAATGGCGGCTTCTATGATGTTGAGACAGGAGCCATTTTCATTGCCGCTTAGAATGGTATGTAAAGGCTTTCATTTGCACAGGTAATCAAATGGTTACGGGTGCAATTTTGAATAAGTAAGCACAAGGAATTTTTGCAAAGATGCACAAGCCTGTAGGGCGAGTGCAATTTGTTGTCTTTGAAAAATTTGCAAGGGCTTGTTTCTACAAAATCGGACTCGAAATCCTCAGTTTGATTACTTGTTAACAATATACATGCAAAGACTTAATTTTAAATTTCTGCACTCATTTCAACTTTCTGCACGGTTTGAGATTAATTGAGCAGACGTGCTCTCAGCCAATCAAGCGCGTTGAAATTTTAGGTTAATAATCTAAGTATCTCCTCAAGAGTGATCGAGTCAGTTTGTAGTGGATGATAACAATCAGTATCTCCATTGAACAAGATTCATGCGCGCTTAACTACGATTGTTTTCTATTGGGATCTGTTGATGTTTTGACCAAAACCGTTCTCGGTGAAACGCATTAACTCTTGGTAATAGTTACTTAAGCTGGAAAGACCTGAGAAGCATCGTACAGAATGGTCTGTGGCCATGAATAACTAAACAGCTTCTTACACAGGCTACTCAAACATCGATCACCTGACGATGTTCAGTTCTCGATCTCGGAAAGGAAACAAACATATGTGAAAACTTCGCAATGCTCTGAATATAAAAATAAGGGGCTAACCCCACATAAAATACTTTGGTCAAACGT
The DNA here is from genome assembly GCA_949710005.1 of Ricordea florida. NCBI lineage: Eukaryota > Metazoa > Cnidaria > Anthozoa > Corallimorpharia > Ricordeidae > Ricordea > Ricordea florida. The sequence goes on along the minus strand of OX453276.1, from coordinate 2,141,611 downwards.
CGAGTTTAACGCGGTATTTGGATCGTCATAAACATCTGGTATGGATAAGACAAAGACCAGGGGTTGCTATTGGTGCGTTAACAAGGCTTTAAGCTCATTCCTACTTGGTTGTAAAAGTTGATCAAGCCGTGAACCACTGAGCCACAAGAAAAGAACCAACTAAAGGTAAACGGTTTATTTGGATATAACAAACACACATACACACACGCACACACACACACACGCACAAATTGAAACAAAAACACTTGAATTAAAACAAAAAACATCCTTACCGATGTAAATGGGTAAAACTAGTGGGTAACAGCCTTAAAAAAAAAAACATTTTTAACTGATCAAATAATTAAGACTGACAAAAATTTGAAGCTCTCTATTTTTCTCTCCTAATAGGGGATAATTCAGTAGATTACTGCGATCTTGATGTTTTCTGGTAAACTGTGAATGGTAACTGAATAACCGTCAAGTGTTGTATCTCTTCCCCAGATAATGAAAGACCCTAAGAAATACTTGAATTCCTTGACACGAAGTTTCACTAGTCGAATCAAGTTTGACTCTGACCTTTACAGCGAGCCAGTCATGATGAGGAATCTGTTCTTAGCCTGGCTTGAACACGTGCGTGCATCTGGTAGTCAAGATACAGGTAACATTTACTAACAACACGTCATGGCTACAACGTCATCTTAGAGCTTGTGGGTTGCATTTGGTCAGTCCCTATACGACACACTGGATAAACTAAACAAAATCCGGTACCACAGTACACTACTGTTCAGTAGGTTTGCAAAGAATGGTCACACTGTATGGTTTGATCCACAGATGAAAAAGTTAGAACCACATTGAAAAGTAAAACAAACAGTACCACAGTTCAGTACTGTTCAGTAGCTTTACAAAGAATGGTCACACTGCATGGTTTGATCCACAGATGAAAAAGTTGGAACCACACTGTATAGTAAAACAAACAGTACCACAGCACAGTACTGTTTAATTGGTTTTCTTAAGAGTAAATTGCTATGTGTGGTTTCGTACAGATGAAAGCGTTGCCGGGAGTACACTGCACCAGCACTGCAGTGGATTTGAGTTTTAAACGCTACACAATTTATTTCTTTTCATGGTAGCATTGGGACCTCTTAGCCACATCCACATTATGATTTTGGTATAACGATTAATAAATTGGAGTAAAATAAATTTCATTGACAAAGTTTGTATTTTTTATGTCAGGCTTGACACACTATGCAGAGGGAGAAAGGTCTTGTCTAGAGCGTTATTCACCAGCTAGAACGGCTTCTCGGGTCAATACGCTACGAAAGAATTTTTGCCGAGATAACGCTCTACACTGTAAACGATTCAAAGAGTTTGAAAACTCCGTCGCCGAGGTGGCTTCTCGAGTGATTGGTTTCGTTTCCGAGGAGAGCGAGGGCTGCAGAAAGGTCACAAATCTGATGAGAATTCTGTCCACTGAAGGAGATGACGATGTCGTTTTAGATATTGAAGATGATGACATAACAGATGGAGCTACTGCCGCTTCTAATGTTCCTTCTAGGGTGAAATCAGCCACTAAAAGGAAATCCAGTCCCACCGAGTGGTTCAGCCAGAACTCTAACCTTCTAAAAGCCCTTCTTGTTGCAGCATTCAGTCCTACATTTATAGAGGGAACTTGCTTTGATGAAGTCAAGCCAAGCAAACTACAATTGGTGAACAAATGTGAAAAGTATGTAAAAAGTTGTTTCAGGTTTCAGGACCTTAAAACGTCAGTTGCTTTTTGATGTGTTTTAATGTGTATGCTGCGAGGTGGAAGAGTTTCTATTCATAAAGATTGTTTCATGTTTTGTACACATGGTTACTCTGAGCTGTTGCCATAAAGTGACGGAATGCTTCTTAAAAGAAGAAACAGGAATTTTAAAAAAAGAGCCAAGGTTTTTCCTTGGAAACAGAAAGGGTTAAAAAAGTTAGAACGATTTTAACAAGAAGTTGACAAAGCACAGCATATGTGATCTTATCTATGGTCACACGACTATTTCATAAGCGTATATATCACATGAACCGTTCGGCCCTGCTCACGCAGTCCGGTCCCATAGAAAACGGTAGAAAAAGCTGACCTGTGCAGGGCTGGACCGGAAAATCCGTCCGGCCCTGATGCACTTGTCTGACTTTGCTACGAAGTCAAAAAACAAAACATTGAACAACAGAAATGAGAAAATAAGACACGTTTTCGATGAACTGCGAGATTCTTGTTCTGGGAAAGTTTTCATTGTATAATTTTTTTTTTTGTGATTTTTCCCGTGCGCGCCAGGCTATCGCTACCTGTTTAAAATGAAAACAAATTTTCGAAATTTTCAAAACTTAGTAAATGGTAGGTCATGACCTCGAGCCATGGCCAAATATTTTCCCGTCCGGCCCTCCCACTAAGTCAATAAGCACATATTTTTTCTTTCTATCCAACAGATGTAGAAAGAATGAATGCGAATATATGAAATTCATATGTGTGAACTGCGGAAGAAAGCTTTCACTTATTAAAAATATATAGAAAGGTCATTTGTATGTTTGACTTTGATTTTTCGCGTTTGAACCCAGAACTGCTTCAGCTATGCAAAGACGTGGCTTTGACCCCAAGAAAACGGTAGCCTTGAATAATATTCTTGAGGGAAATCCCGAGCTGAAAAGAGACCGAACAATCACAAGGGAAATAATCAAACTAACGTGCGATCCTCAAAGAATAGACTGTGCTGGCACATGTAAGTACATCAAATGGCAAGAGAGGTTATTCTAGTGGACGGATTTTCATCTAATGTCGTTCACATGGGTTCAGTCACAAATAGATCTTGACAAACCGATCATTGAACGGAAAACTTGTGTTGATATGCAACCGTCAAAAAATGGGTAAGCTAACAAAAAGTATGTTAATTTGCTCCCTCGTCTGCTTCTAAACCTTTCTAAAGTGCATCACTATATGTAACTTATATCCCAGCATAATCCTTATTAGTGCATGTAGCGAAGGGGCTGATCTCCGGTATCCCTATTAGGACCGAAACGGTTTCGCAACTGCGAGACGCCCACTGTCGACTTTGTCATGTGAGCAAACAAAACTGTCAATCACAATATTTGAAAAGGATCCATTGAGACTTCACTAACGGTCTTATACTGCGACTACTCGAACCCAGGTCACCCAAATAAATTATCCTACAAATTTTCAATGTCTGTTTTTTGACGCTGAACAACAGATTTGTGCAGTTTCTACCGACTTAGATGGTTCTTTTTCAATCTTGATACGTTTTGTACAGTGATAGAGCAAATTAGACGCATTTTAAGCGAAATATAAAACGTTTGTAGAGATTCTATTGTTTAGATACTCCATCGTGATTGGATAACTTGTGTCAAAATTTGTTTCGGTGACGTTGGTTTCGTGTAGTAGCGCTGTAAGTATTTTTTGAATTTTTAGTCTCGAGAAAATCTGAAAAAGAAACTCAAAGGAATCACGTTAACAATCGCAAGATTTTACTCGTCTCAGTTAGCTTTCCTTCTAATGATCAGTGAGCCATTTGTGCTTACTTTACACAATCTTCTCTCTTTGTTAGTTTGGATTCTGATTGTAATTTCGACTCTTTTTTTCTCACTTTAGACGACAGAATTTTCATAGAATTTTCGTACGACAGTGAAATGCCTCAAGACATGTCTCTTCTTCATGACGTGCCCTTCAAAGCACACTTGTTAAGCCAGTTTGGTGAGGGACGAAACCGGTTTACGGTACCTTTGCCTAAATACACTCGCGCTTTCAGGGTTTGCCGGCGGGAGCAGCTCGACTTTCAACAGCCTGTTCAACCTTACAAATTGCACTGGAATTTCGCGCGACAGAAGAAAGAGGAAAGCATGCCTCATGTGCTACAAGGTATGAAACTTAAAGCTAAAAATTTACTCGTCTTCTGCCTGTATGTACTTATGTCAGGCATGGAAACCACAACAGCGAGGGCCAATTACTGTGGTCCCTTAAAAATTTCCTGATCGAATTGGAATTTAGAGGTGTTGGTTTTTATGGATTGAGGAAAACTAGAGCAAAAGCCTCACAGCAAGCGAGAACCAACAACAAACTCGAGGTGAGGGGCGTGGGCTCTTACTACTTCGCCAACCTCTCTCTCTACAAAAAACATCATACTACATGCCGAGCCAATAAACTCGAGCGTAGTAAAACTGCTTATTATATCTCTCAGTTAGTACGCGTGCTGTGATTGGTCAATTTAGCGGGCCGTACTTCACTATACGGCCCGCTAACTTCAAAAGTTTGTTTTGGTCGCCAAAATGTCTCCAGAGATATAATAAAGATCTTACAAACCTCGTTTTCTCGGTCCGTACTGTAAGTTACGGATCCTCGTTTTTTCCGCTCGGGTTTATGGCCCGCGAGCTTCGCGCTTAGGCGATTATTACTTTGGAGTTCAACAAAGTGTCCTTTGGCCAAAATTGAACGAAATGGATTGCAAAAACGGAGCGAGAGTTAAGTAGTGTAAAATATCGTGCGTGGTATATGAGTCGGTCAACCAGCGATCTAATAGAAAAAATGTAATTGATGCGTAAATGTAATTCATTCCTTAGCTTTTATCACAAACTGGCGAAATCCAATCGGTTTTGCGTGTGATACAAGAGGAAGACAGATACACCACTATGCAGTTGCAGGCGAGATAAAAGGTATAAATTATTACACAAGGAGGTATCAATTATCACATGCAAAGGTATGAATTATCTCGAGAATACATCAGAATTATCACACGAAATGGTGAGAAAAATCATATGAGAAAGAGTGAATTAGCACGTGAAAAAGTATGAGGTGTCACATGAAAAAGAATGAAGTATCACGTGAAAAGGTGTGAGTTAACAAATGAAAAGGTGTGAATGATCAAATGTAAAGGTATGATTATCACGTGAAAAGGTATCAGCTTTCACGTGAAAAGATATAAATTATCACGTGACATTTAAATTGTCAAAGCCAATTATCTTAAACATCATTCAACGCTAGATTACAACGATCGACAAAGAAAATGAAAATTTGTGAAAAAACGAAGTACAATACACTAACTCCACCGCGGTCGCAACAAACATCAACTTGAGTAAATCACCTCGCAGTCAACTTTCCTCATATTTTTTCTTGTTTTCAAATTTTGAAGACTGCCACAGTTTCACTTCTAAGGAGCATAACTTCAAGTGTAGCGAAACAGAGTTCATGTAGCTTAACACTGACGGTCGTGCTTGACATATTGCGTCTGCGCACCTGTCGCTGAAGCAGTATCAAAGTTCCTTTTTATTTGTGTGTCGTAGGAGACCCCACGAAGTGCCACGTCAATTGGGTGACAGTTCTCCCGTCTGAAGACGATGGTTTCCTGGCTAAAATCATGATGCTCGCCTTCATATCCCAGAATACCAAAGTGGAGTTCACTTTGTCTGACGAACCCTCATTCACTGTTAGAAAAGTAAAATTGTCTGGGTTGTCCCTTACGTTCAGTCAGCAGTTCCCTTTGACGTAAGTTTCCGAGTAGCGTTTAACTATTTTTAGCTGCTTGTGTTATTTTTCCTGCTATCAGGGGGGGTGGGGTAGGGATGTTTGTTGGATTGAACTGGTGAAACAGTCTTCTCAGACTTACACAACCTCAAATTAATTTAACTACTCCACAGCAACATTATGAAATCACAAAATGCAGTTGCGCGAGGATCCGTAACTTACAATACGGACCGAGAAAACGAGGTTTGTAAGATATTTATTATATCTGAAAAAAAACTTTTGAATCTAGCGGGCCGTACAGTAAAGTACGGCCCGCTAAATTGACCAATCACAGCGCGCGTACCAACTGAGAGATACAGTAAAGGATTTTAGTCAACACAAATATTTCAATACCTGCACATTAAGGCAAAATTTTGGCAATAGAAGTTGCAAAATTTGCCCCTCAATGGCTTTTCTGTATTTCATTCCCCTGTCATTTGACTGGTTAGTTTAAATGCAGACTTTTGATTGGAGAAACTAAAAGCAATAAGTGTTATTTATTGCTCCTCCTTCTTGAAACTAAATAAGTTTTAACTCTTGACTCGAAAGCAGCAGAAGAGAAATGGAAAATTGTTAAAACATGATTTCGTCTATGAAATTACAAATCGAATCTCTTTATTGCAATCTTATATTCAAAAGATTAGTAGAGAAAATGGGTCATTTTGGTCCACTAGCTTTAGTCTAAGGTTTGTTCAACTTCTTTTTGCGTCTTGTTTGCTCCCAGAAACGATATCCTGTCAAAAATAAACCAAGTCAGAATGGTGTTTTCCACAATATTTAAGGAATGCTCGGAAGACCGACACAAGATTCCAGACTGCGCAGTGAACGAGATTTTGATGGGATTGTTTCGTGCATGTGAAACACCACAAGGTATGAATTCGAACAAGAGACAATTCACTGTTCCATCATCAATCGTGGAAAGGGCATGCACAGTTTTCTTGTTACCCGTCAAACGGTTCCATGGCTTCCTAAGGGTATTTATTTCAGCTCCCCATCATGCCATTTCGTAACCAGATGTCTTAAAGTTTTACGTTTCATTTGATTCACAAAAAGATTGGTTATTTAGTACTTACGGTCACTGTGGTTGAGTTAAAACACGTATATGGGAATCTCATAGTCCTAGAGATTGTTGGCTCAGTTTATAAACACAGCGGTGTTTCTTTACAGCAGCATCTGCACCTATCCGTACGCGCGGAGAGACCCACGAGATTGAAGTATCCCCATTTGCGACATCATTCCATGCAAAGAGGAAGGATACATTCACCATCTTGGAGGTAAGTCGATAGTATGACACAAAATGCGGGAGTTATAGAAATCTGCCCGAAAACATTCTAGTCTTAGCAAAAACGAGCGCATTGGGTCTAATACGACTTCCTCGGTCTGTTCGGTACAAGCACGAAAAAGCCCCAACTGAAATTAAAAATGTAACGTGCCTGCGCTCAGCTGACAAAATATGAGGCAGAAACATGACAAACTCAGGCTTGTCAAACCAAAGAAAGCTCATTAACTTCCTTTATGGGACAAAGACCAGCAGGCAGAAAAACGGAACGGTTATATCTCCTAGTATTAGGCGCGGCGGATCGTTTTATTGACCGCAAATAAATCAGTTTCTCCTATGATGACTCTTTCAGCCATTCGACTTGAACAAACTGTCCACTCGACAGCGGAGGTCATCGCAGGAAAAACAACAGCGAGTCGTCAACGCTGCTGTCCCAATGCCCGTTCAGTACACGACTCAACGGCTGAGGTCATCGCAAGAAAGACTGCGAGGTATCGACGCTGCTGTCCCAATGCCCGTTCAGTACACGACTCAACAGCTGAGGTCATCGCAAGAAAGACTGCGAGGTATCAACGCTGCTGTCCCAATGCCCGTTCAGTACACCACTCGACAGCTGAGGTCATCGCAAGAAAGACAAACACAGCGAGGTGTCAACGCTGCTGTCGTGACTCCCTTACGCCGGGTGCTGAAACCAATACGAAGACTGTCTCCACAGTTTTATAACTGAATCAAACTTTGCCTATGCACACAAAAGAAACTCGTCTACTTTTCTAATAAGATTCAAACGCCGTTATTCTTATAGGCCCCACTTCTTTCAATTTTAGAACAACACTGACGAACCGTCGAATGCATTTGTCGTTTCAAGGCTGTTACTTCTACCGGTCCAGGGAAACCAATCAACATTGACCTTAAAAGTACTTGCACAATTAGAGCTCAGTTTCATTTTCAACAATAGAGCTCTTCAGAATAAGTGAAAGGTCGACGTGTGAGCAATTTGAGCATAATACCTGAAAATATTCAGGCTTGAACGGGATTGGAACCAATTGAACTATCCAGCCAACTAGGAGCTAGTCATTTGTGAGTTTGCAATATACCCGTAGACGATAAGAAAACACATATGAATAAATGAAAATTCAATATATGTTAACTGTGGTAGAAAGCTTTTCAATAAGTGAAAGATCGTCGCAAAAATGTGAACTATCTTTCTTCCACAGTTCACATACAGCATATGAAATTTTAATATATTCACATTCAATACAGCTCTTCATTAAAGCCGAAAAATCAGCTATAAATATTAAGACAATAGACTTTGGGTTAATGAGCAAAAACGAGTTGTTTTTAGTATGTTTTCAAACGGTCATCACAACCACACCAAGTGACGCATGGAAAGTCAACAGGGATCGTGGAGCCTGCTCCAACTGCGAAAATTTTTACGGGGATCGGGAGACAAAAGAAAGTCAAGAGAGAGAGAGAGAAATCTAATTCAGGGAAATTTCTTCAAAAAAAAAAAAAGAGAAAAAAAAAAGAGCGAGAGAAAAGAAATGAAAAATGAATCAAGAGAGAGACGACGGACATGGAAATATTACAGTCCACTGAAAAATCACCTGAAAAGTATTCTAAAATTTCTCTGCTTTTTATGCGTAAAACTGCTACCTGACTTAGCACTATTCTTTTGCATCAGATGACCTTGGTAACAGAGCAGATATCACTCATGCGATATTGTATTGATAACCTTTGTACATTGACAGTCATTACCAGATCAATAAAAGTCTTAAGGGTTAAAGGGGGTTAGTGGTCTTTTCTTCTTTAAGTTCAGTTTGTATCGATCTTCAAAGGAAATTCTGAATTCTGTAATATGAACAATTTTGCCTTCTGCATAGTTTGTCTTTCGTTGGTTCGCACAATGGACTGCAACAGTACATCAGGTAAACCAAGATCGATTATTTCAATCGGGATCTTTAAATAGAAATATTAAACAGTGATAGAGATAACATACACTTTATCTTTTCTAGAAAGTAGTGACTTTTATGCGGTCAAATTTAGATAAGTGCGTTTTTAGAACAAGTTACCGTCAGTAAAGCTATTGTTCTCTGGCAAATGTTTCAAAATTCGTATAAGCAGAATTTAAACTAAACTCATTATTATTTCATTTTATAGAAAGACTTTCAAAGTTCACATTACGTCGGCTTAATCGATTACCAACTCATCTTCAATTATACTCGTTTCCGGCTTTTCATGTGCATCATTTAGCTGTTGCTGCTATTTTTTCTCTTCAAGATGGCTGTCGAACCATTAAATTTGTTGATCGCAAGGAAGGGAAAGTGCTGGTGGGTCACGTGATTGAGACTCTGTATGCCAAAAGAAAAGAAAGTTGTGAGTTTCACTGCCTTGGTAACAACGCCTGTGTCTCGTACAACTTTGGACCAAGCGAGACTGGAGACAAAAATATATGCGAGCTAAACAACTCCACGGATCACAAAGATCTTCAGCCGAGAAAATTCTTTATCTATCAAGGGACTGAGGTTAGTTCGTTACCAGGCCATGGTCACCAGGCCTTATTTCGCCTAGTTCTCAGGCTTCTACATTTTTGCTGCGATCAATGCGTCTCAAATACGTCATCGAAATGAACTGACCGTGAAGGCCTGGGAAGAGTCCTTGAGGGACCCAGGCAAGGCCTGACATACATTTATCTCGGAAATGCGCATGTTCACACCAATGTATTCGGCCTTTCAAATTCATGGTGATAGCGAGTATGGGCAGTATTTACGACCGTAACTTTGGATTTGTTCCCTTTGGTACATAGGATCGTTTCAAACTCTACTCAACTATTATAACAGATTGAGATCGAGAGCGAATAATCTAATTGTTTTATTAAAAATTATAATAAACAAATCATGTGTCGGTGAAAAAATACCAAAATGCTAAATCTTCCTGCGAAACTTCGCCATTTTGAAAACGATCTTCAACCAGGTGCTGTACTCTTATGGGTGACAGCGTGCAGTAGCTCAGCCAATCAGATTGCGGCATTTGCATTAGTGTCCTTGTAGATTTGTACTAAATAGCCTTAGATTACTATATCATTAAGATATAAAGTACTATTCAATGGCAACCGTTACCTGAGGTAGCGTGGTGTCGAAACGGCGTCTCAGTTCTCGGTCGCATTTCTAAACCTAACGATCTTTTTTCAACGATTTTATTCACCGTCTTATTCCCTCCACAGAATGCGTGTCATTTCCTTCCCTGTCAAAACAACGGCACATGTCAATATGGGTTTACAAGCAAGCAATTTCGCTGCCTTTGTCCAGCTGGCTTTCGGGGGGAACTGTGTGACACGGGTAGGAAAATTAAGTGACATTTGCTTAAGGTATACATGGCACAAGTGAATGACAAGCCTTTTTCTAACTTGGGTTTTGACAGTTACTTACGTTATGCAGTTTTCCGAGAAAACACCTAAGGATTATGTCATGGTGTCGGGCATGGAAACCCTCTACGAATTTACGGTCTGTTTTTGGATCAGGACGAGTGACACAGGGACGAGTACCGTGTTAAGCTACGCTACCGCATATAACGATGAAGAATTTACCATAAGACATGATGATGACCAAGGATTTAGATTTATAATTGACCGCTACTACAGGTGAACGTTTAATACCTAGAACCACATTATATAACACAACAAACATTACCACAGTACAGTACTGTTCAGTAGCTTTACATAGAATAGTTACACTGCATGATTTGATCCACCGGGAAAAAGTTAGAACCACACTGTATAGTAAAACAAACAGTACCACAGTAAAATACTGTTCAGTAGCTTTCCATAGAATATTCACTGCATGGTTTGATCCATAAATAAAAAAGTTAGAACCACACTGTATAGTAAACCAAATTGATAAGGTTTGCAGCTCTTACGATCTGTACACGCTGCTAAAAAGAAACGCGGGCCCCGGGAACAGGGATGTGTTTTTCATTTCTCGTTTGTTTGACAGGAATTCATACATATTTGCTGATGATGGCAAGTGGCATCAGATTTGTACCACATGGAGCGGTTTTGATGGATCGTGGGAGCTGTTTAAAGATGGTAAAGTCAAATTCGATGACAAAGGCTACGCGCAAGGTGAAAATTCTAGGATAACCGAACGGGCATTTTCAGTCAAATTTTTCTTCCTTTTTTGTCGCAATTATGCAAGATGTTTCTCGATAGGTTGCTTAAAATATTAGGGATAAAAAGAAAGAGGTTCACACTTTCCAAGTGTTATTTTCAAGCAATACAAAACACGACATGCAATGTTTCATCACATATCGAATACCGAGAGCAGAAATACAGTATACTTGTATCGAGTTTTTGATATAGCTTCTCGAATAAAATTATTAACAGGTAGAACTACTCAGTCCGAATAAAGTACAGCGAGTTTTGAAGCCTTGATTTGAAATCAATACTATCTTCTTTCCTGGATTGATCTCAAAGGCTTTCGTACTTATTTTTCCATTTTCCAGGTAGTGTTATAAATGGCGGAGGGATCCTGGTACTGGGGCAAAATCAAGGCTCCTATGGAGGGGGGTTCAGTGATTACAAGAGCTTCAAGGGGGAATTGACAGGTGTCAATATCTGGAGCAGGGTGTTAAGCGAACAAGAGATCGCTGACATGTCGCAGTCGTGTTTGACTGGAGAAGGAGATGTTTACAAGTGGTCTGACTTCAGACCTTTCGTCAGGGGAGGGGTGAAATTCGCCACGGCCGACTGCTAACTAAAATAAAAAATGCATTATTTTTCAGAGTGTAACAGAGAATACAATAGCACTTACCCTTGTAATCTTAGACAAAACTTGAATTTTTGTTTAAATCGGATTCAAACCGGTGTCGAAACTCAAGTTAATATTGGTAATTGAACTGAGTGGAGTGCAATTTGGTCTAAAATCATACGCGTGATTTCAAAGTCACAAGTATGATTTAGACCAAAATTGCACGACACAAAGTTCAATTACCACTTTATTACACTCATTTTGAAATCACGCGGTTTCTTGTCAATACTACCTATTTAACTATTTCAGAAGCTTGGTTTTTGAATGAGTGACTTTAAAAAATGATGCGATTTAGAGAAAAAAAATGATACAATTCGTGAATAAATCACACTTCTATGGGCCAATCAAATTGCAGGATCACCTGTGATTTCAAAATGGATGTAACAAAGGGAGAAAACTGTTGAGGGTTGTCCAATGCACACGACTAGCCTCCAATGGAGTCAGAATTTCTCTATTCGTATGAGACATAAATTTCATATGCAGCCTGCTCGTCCCTGGTCTTGGCTTAAAGAACGAGTATATTACTTGTGTATCGTGCTTGTCTCTGGTCAGGGCTCCCATGACAAGGCATTTCATGGCTAGACTGCCTGAATCTCCAGTGGAATCTAGTGGAGTATGTTGGACATTCAGCCATTATGCATAGAAGCATTTGGAATCTCGACCTCTACCTTCTTAATTTTCTTGAAAAATAAATATGTATGACTTATGCTTTTGAATATTCTTTGGTTATTTTACTTCTTGTCATTTACTTAAAAAAAATTAGGTTTTGTCTAAGGAAAAATCAGTACTGATAAAAAAACACAAATACATGTTTTTCTCGAAAGTGATACTTTTCCCAAAATGTACAATAACTGAATGCAAACACTTTATGTCATAGCTCATCAAGGGCTTATTTCACTTGAGTATTGAACAATAAAAACGTGAGCTGAGGATTAGCGCATATCTGATCAACTATTAGATACTTCAAATTGCCATACACTTGTACATGTCATTATAGCACCAAAAGCACAATTTAGCTAGTAAAAATAACTTCTGAAGTAATTGCGCAAGAACAACAACGAAATGCGTTTTCGAATATATTTGCGCATAAAACCATAAAAACTGAACTGTTATTTCATGTTATCTTCTTGCTCTGTTTCATATTTTTTTCAGCAACTACAGCTGTTGAATGTCGTTGTCTTTTTTCGTACAATTCCGCCACCCGCTGTTAAAAACGTTACCATGTTCACCAAACTTTCTCAAGGCTTTCATTATTTATAAAGAGGATTAACATGGCCAGGAAACACCACTGATTGGATGGCGTCCACACATTAGGGATTTAGAATAGCAAATGACAAGAAACAGAACCACAGAAAAGAGTTACTATCCTAACGAAGGAGAAGGAAAACTCCTCAGACAGAAAGAGTGAACTTGGCTAATCAACCGTCCTTTGACAACCTTTCTGGTGATAGTGTTCTAGAGACTTGTTTAACCAGCTCTCTCTAATGAAATCCAGTCTTTTGTATGTCTGTATCGCTGTCGTGGCGACTTTTTGGTTGCAACTTTGCGCGACTTTTGAAGGTAGGAGATTCTTAATAACAATGTAACAATAAAGTAAGAGCAGTGTTTTACCAAAGACACGACTAACTTCACTTCAGTTAACATCTAAATACCCTATAACGAGGCGTCTCAAAATCGGTTTCAAAAACTTTCTTTGGAAATCTGAAGCAGTCAAGGGGGCTCTTTAATCATTTTCTTGGTAATGTTCTGAATATATATATTTTTTTAATTTTTCATCTTGTATTTTCTATAAGTATTCTGTACATACATACATACATGTATATTCACAGATTTTTTTTTCATTGTTCCACTTTAAAAGTTTTCAAAATCTATAAATTTGGTAGAACATTGAGTCTCCTGATGTGGATGAAACAAATGCAACGAGCCTTATGAAATATAACATAAATAATATAAGACATGAATAAAAAATGACAAAAATATAACATAGCCTTTCTTGTGGTTACAAAACGTATTTTGAGACTTGAGGAGTAGTCCTCCTCAGTTAGTAGCATTCACTCTCCTATGCATTAGGATGGAGAATTTGGAGTTTGATCAGTTTAGTGTCTGACTCCGCTGAGCACTGACAATGTACTCCTATGACTATCTCATTACAAAGATCTGAGTAGTAATTCTCCTTAGTAAATACTATGCACTTCGTTTTAAGTTTGAACGGAGAATGTGGTGTTTAATCAATTTGGTATCTGACACTGTCTGAGTGCTGGCAATTTCCTCCTATCGTTAGGAGATTTTACCATTTGATTACCTTTGGCAAACGTCTTTTCAGACGCACTAAGCTTTTTCTTATGTCTGAATACAGATCATTGTCGAACTTTAGAGTTTGTTCGTTTCCATGATGACAAGGCTCTTGTAGGTCACGTGATCAGAACCTTGAGCGTGACAAGCGGAGAGCTCTGTGAACACCAGTGCTTCATGGCCAGCGGTTGTGTGTCTTATAACTTTGGACCAAACTTTAAACGAAGCCTCCGCACTCCTCAGGATGAAAACATCTGTGAATTGAACAGTTCTTCAGATGAAAAACATCTGGTACCAAAAAGATTATTCATATACCGAGGAACGAAGGTCAGTCGATATTACAGCAGGCTTTAGACTATGGCGTGCGAAACCAAGTTCAATTTGAGACCATTCTTTGTGCTGTTTGCATGAATACATGGCGTGTTTTTACCTTTCGTATTATAAAAGTCGGATTCTGTTGTTAAATAAGTCGGATTCAGTCGTCCACTGATCATTTCGCTATTCGTTCCCTATTCCTTTAATTAGAATCCTTGTGAGCCCAATCCGTGCTCAAACAACGCCGCCTGTCAATCAGGATACACACATAAAGGGTTCCGCTGCCAATGTACTGCGGGCTTTAAAGGAGCATTATGTAAAATTAACAGAGATGCAGGTAACCAATTTTACAGTTAAAATGGCAGTTAACCTTAAAAATCTTGATCTGGGATCAAAATTCAGAAGTTCGCTTTAAAAATAATATTTATTTTTCGTTCCCATGCAGTTTTTTTTTCTAGCCAATAAATGCATGGGAGCGTGAAGATGTACGAACGAGCGCAAGTTTTCGTATCCCTGATAAACACTATCAGAGAGAATAAAACTGACAGAGAGGAACACTCCCGGCCCAGTCCTTTGATATGAAGATTTCAAAACATTTATTTTTGGACTCGGGAGTCTGGTTTCCAAGAGATCCGCATGCCTCATTGTGAGGCTCATGGATGCTTATGGCGGACTCTTGTTAGTAAATTCAGCCTGAATAACCCATAATTAGACAAAACATACATATTCAGGACCACGAGGGCTTTAAATGAAAATGGCGAGAAGGACTGGGTTATGGTGGAGTCACGCGGACCTGTCGGAAAACATACTTTTGTCAGCTCAGAAAGCGCATGGGCGTCCACGCTCTCTTTTTGGTGTCATCTACATTTTGGAGTAGATCCTCTCGCGGTCTTTTCTCGACCTTTAGATTTTGATTCGGCTAAACTTCCGCCGTTTTACGCCTCCTTGGTTAAGGCATGGCAACTAGCGGGAGGTTTTTATTCCTACAGTCATGGGGGCCTCGTCCTAGGTTACGGCTCCCCGGATGCTTTTCTGGTCTCCTCCGCCACCTGCAAACGGGTATTTCAGTTCCTGTTGTCGCGGATCTCCACGGTCCCTCATTGTATATCTAAATATCGCCCGATTTTTGGCGACCTTTACTGGCCCACCACTTGGCGCTCTCTTTTTGAAAGTGGCCCACGGCGTTCCTTACACTGCCGAGCGCCTAACATCCTTCGGCCTGAACGTCCCTGCGGGCTGCTTCTGTGGCGGGGTCTTGGAGTCTTTGGACCACCTCTTGTTCTCGTGCCCGCTAGCTAAAAGCGGCCTAGACTGGATTCAGTCACTTCTGACTGTTGCCAGTCCAACAGCACCTTCTATCGCTTTGCGCCATGTTCGTTTTGGTTTCAATCCGGACGAACTGTTGTGCGTACCCTTGGTCTTTCAATATCTGCTTCATGTATTCAAGCTACTGATGTGGTCTCAGCGGAACGATTAACGTTTTCGCTCTGTCCATCCTAGTGCTGTAGGCCTCATCGCTACCATTAAGGTTTTGGTTACATTCTATCTGCCCTTGTATTTTAAACGTTTTAAATCTACGAGGAAGCGTCGCCTTTTTCACCGCCAGTAGGGCGGCAACGGCGTTATTTGCCAAGTTCAGGGTAACACTTTGTTTTTCCGTTTCTAAGTCTGAATTTTCCGTTCTTGTTCCGCTGCTTCTCGCTAATTTCTCTGTTCACTTGGTCGCCTTCATTGGTTGAACTGAGGCACAGTAGGCACTTTTGTGCAACTTCTTGCGATGTTTGGGGGGTTCGTTTCCACCCCTGCAGCCTCGTCTCAATTTCATATACCATTAGTTGGCACTTCGTGTGCAATTTTTTGCTGGCACTTGCTCATGTGCAATTTCTAAATGGGAGGCGGGGTTCGATTCCCCGGCGAAGTTGGCAAACTGGCCACGTTCAGTGGGTTCCCTCCCATTGAGGTTGGTGTCTTAGTCCGTTATGGACGGGGGTCATTGCACTTCAGGCCCTCGTACCGCCTCAAAAACAAAAAAAAAACTTCCGTTCCTATCACTACTGAAGTTTTCATATCTCAGCCGACGTCCCGAGTGCGCCTCTCTGTCCCTTGTGTTCTCTTAACTCTATGCAGTAGAAAACTTAGGCTCTGACTTTCTCAATGGAAATTAAGCACCGTGACGTGTTTGGATATCTGATGAAACACGGTTCGATTTGCATCGTTAATTTCACCTTCTCAATAACTTCTCTCTCGAAGCCATATCAAACACTCGATACATGTGTTTCATCACAAATCAAACTCCTCGAATTTCGCTTAAAATACTTCGCTGCGCGTCGTATTTGCAACTCTCTTCTCGGTGTTTGATATGTGATTTAACACTGAAACTCTTGTTTGATATGTGATGAAACACTGTATATCGTGTTTGATATGTGATGAAACACTTTATCTCGTGTTTGATATGTGATGAAACACTGTATCTCGTGTTTGATATGTGATGAAACACTGTATCTCGTGTTTGATATGTGATGAAACACTATCTCGTGTTTTATACCTGATGAAACACTGTATCTCGTGTTTGATATATTACGTAAAACATTCAAGTCTTTATAATGTGACTTCTCAACAATATTTTTCCTATTTCTAACAGCTGCAGGTGTTAACAAATGTGACCCAGATATGTGTATGAATGGGGGGCAATGCATTGATCACGACAGTGGAGTAAGCTGTTTCTGTTTCCCGGGATATACTGGGGACCAGTGTCAGACAGGTAGGTTTTAACCTCACTCCCAGTCTCTTTATTTGCTGGGAAGAGGACACCCTGGGAACGAGGTGGGTAGTTTATGTACTAAACATACTTTTTTTTTCAAAATATTAACCTGATCGCCAAGTCTGATTTCCGACATTCTTTTTTTTCCATTTTCCCATAGATGTAAACGAGGCGTTTCATTCAACGATGAAAAATTAAGAACCACACGTCCACACTTTATAGTAAAACAAACAGTACCAGTCAGTACAATACTGTTCAGTAGCTTTGTAAAGAATGGCCACATCGCATGGTTTGATTCAGAGATGCAAAAAGTCCAAACAGTACCACATGGCTATAACTTTCAGAAGCTTTCCACAGAATGGTCACATAAGTTGTATGATTCGTTGAAAAATAGATACACTGCCACAAAAGGTGTTATCATGGAAGTTCATGTTTCAAGGTTTTGTTTGATTATTTTTTTCAGAGGCGTTTGCTTTACGATTCCAAGCAAGGTCTGTCGATAGCTTCGTAAGAGTCCAAAAAAAATTTCCTGCTGTCCACGCCGTAACAGCCTGTTTCTGGATGAAATCAAATGATGCATCACCTGGATGTATATTTAGCTATGCCACATCCAACTGGCATGCTAACGAATTCACCATTGAACATTACAAAGATTTCATGATAACAGTGAAAGAAAAAGCTGTGTAAGATTTAAATCATGAGCTATCAAGTTAAAATAACATTTAATCACTTGCAAGTCATACTGTGGTGACGTGGCAAAACCACTGGTCTTAAAATCCCAAGGATTTAACTCCCACCTAAGACACGGTAGTGTAGTGGTTAGCGTGTCGGACTTCTGAGTAGGGATGTCTGGAGTTCAAACCCTGATGATGGCACTGTGTTGTTTCCTGACGAGAAACTCAACTCCACACTGTCTCTCTCCACCCAGGTGTATAAATGGGTACCAGCGATACAATGCTGGGGGTAACTTGTGTTGTTTCCTTAGACAAGAAACTTAACTCTACACTGTCTCTCTCCAACCAGGTGTATAAATGGGTACCAGAGATATAATGCTGGGGGTAACTTGTGTTATTTCCTTAGACAGGAAACTTAACTCCACACTGTCTCTCTCCACCCAGGTGTATAAATGGGTAGCGCCAATATAATCTTGGGGGTAACCCTGCATTGGACTAGCATCCCATCCAGGGTGGGGGGGGGGGGAGTAACATTAATTTCCAGGTGCTCCATGTTACTGAAACTGGTATAAGCTTCAGCTGCATAAAGCTCATGTGCACCTTTGCCTTTAACCTTAGACACACTTGCAAACAGCTTCAACGTGAAACACTGTGATTCGTGACCTTGATATATGTTGTTTGAATCACTTGATTGAACCTATGAGCTTAAAGCTAAGACTGGTGCCAATGGTGAAAGTATTTAGTGTTGTTTGACAAGGTATTGATAGTGTTGTTTGACAAGGTATTGATAGTATTGTTTGACAAGGTATTTAGTGTTGTTTAACAAGGTATTTAGTGTTGTTTGACAAGGTATTGATAATGTTGTTTGACAAGGTATTGCTAGTGTGAGAAGTTAAATCTTCATCCCTTCTAAGGTTGAAAGCTTATTGTTAAGTACAAAGGGTTTTTGAATAAAGAGGTGATTTAACTCAACATAATTTATAAATCAGTAAGAGTGAGTGGACTAACTTTCTTATAATTGAATATAATTGAATTAGGAACACACCAGTGTCTGCAAATGATGGAGAGTGGCACCATATTTGTGTGATGTGGGATGACTCTGGCATGTGAAAATTGTTCAAAGATGGAAAGCTTGTTGCTAGTGACCGTAATTTGGTGACAGGTAATTTCAATAGAGCTATAAAAATAAGTGCACTTCACGTAATATGAGACGATGTGACTTGAGATTGGATTAGATGAGGTGAGACAAGATGACATGAGATGAGATGAAGTGACATGAGACGAGATGAGATGAGATGGAAATGGAATGAGACGAGACCTTACGTGTGAGTTCAGTGGAATGAGATCAGATGAGATCAGTAAAGATGGGATAAGAAAATATGAGGTGAGATGGAATGAGATGAGCATAGATGGGATGAAATAAGACAATATCAGGTGAAATGGGATGGGAGGAGATGGGACAAGTGAGATGAAGAGAGATCAGATGAGATGAGGTGAGATACCATAACTGAAGGTGAATTAAAAGGGGATATAATTATCCTTAACAGAAACACTTCATTGCTTTGCTTATATTACTCAAGTACAAAATTCATTAAATAACATTTTGACTTCTTGGAAGGTCAACGGATCAATGGCAATGGAATTTTGATACTTGGGCAAGAACAAGACAGTTTTGGAGGAAGGTTTGATGCCACACAGAGCTTTGTAGGAGAAATGACAGGTGTAAATATCTGGGGCAGTGTGTTAACTGAAGAAGTGATTGCTGACATGTCACACTCTTGCTTGACTGGTGAGGGGGATGTTTACAAGAGGTGTGACTTCAGAGCAGATGCGGAGGAAAGGGTGCAAGTCATCACTGCTTCTTGCTAAAGCAGGCAAAACCTTAAGATTTAATCAACTTTCAACTTCTTCAACTTGCTTCAACTTGCCACATGTTTTCACAACTCATTAATGCACTAGGGTCTGAGTTTTTTTTTTTGGTCATTTCTTTAGTAATTTCTTCAGTATTTTCTTCGGTGTGAATTGCACACAAACTAAATATGTGGGGGAGAGGAGAGAGGATAGGGGGGGGAGAGAGAGACAGCTCCCCCCATCTCTCATTGGATTTCATAATTCCCTTGCTCAAGTTAAGGTTTCCATTCTATTTCGCTGCGTTAAAAAAAAATAGGAAGGCTGGAACAACCATTCCTCAAGTTAACAGTCTAACGAGCTGCCAAGAAACTTTTCACTATTTATGTCTCTATGGAGAACACTTTGTGTAAATAAAATTCTATAATTCCGGTGTCAAATCATTTTGACGGTTATTTGTAGTTTTTTGTTTACCTGTATCATAATTATTTATAGAAGCTCTTGAAATTTTTAACACATTTCAACACTTTCAAGGAGCGTGAACATGATGTGACAAACTAAATAGCCGAATAAGCAACTTGCAACAGTTATAAAATGAACATAATTCGTACCGTTCAAAGGGTGTACCTTGCTGTATTTTGTGCTGGAGTTGCCACACGGTTATAGCTTCCCTTCTGCAACTTGGCTCTATGGAGACCTCATTAGCTCTTCCCAAAAATACTGTGAGAAGACGGAGTGAGGAGCTAATCGACAAGCTAATCTCTGTTGGTTAAAAGTGCAATTTCATACCGTGGGAGTCACCGTGGGAACGAAGTTGGATCAGCGGTTTGATGTTGATCCAGGATATTGTTCTGTATCAGGGCACATATTGTATCGTGCTTACAGAGGGTCAATAATTGGGTTCTCAAATCACGCTTTCCCACCCATTTTTTTCGGTTAGTCCCGCCATCCCGCCCTTTTTTACTTGGGAATCCCAAGACGTTTTTGTGTTGATTAGTAATTTGTTAAATAATAATTAAAACAATAGCACTCACAAACCTCATACGGTTTGATCTGACAGCATGGGATAGCCTGTGTACACCCGTCCCCTACCCTAAAAAAACGGGAAAGAGGAGAGGGGCGGTTGCAAACAGGCTAGCGTGGGGTAATCGAGAATGGAAACGTTTGACAAGTCCTGAAAGCGGTTATTGCGCTTGGCAACTTAGAATGAAGATTGGAATTGAAATCCCGTATCCCGCTCTGTTTCAATTGCCAATCTCGCATCCCAACCCTACAAAAATACGAAATCCTGCTTCGACTCGCAACTGAAATGCCCGCTTCCCGCCCCTGCTTTGAACTCAAATCCCGAATATCACCAAGAAGAAAAGCCAAATCCTGCATCCCGCCAAAACCTATCAGGGGGACCCTCCTTACATTTCCCTTCGTCTTTGCGGTTTTTGTAAACCACCACTACTTGAGTTTAGTATAAATACTCAGGTGGTTATACAAAACCGCGCGCTCTGATTGGTTCGCTATCTCGGATTATCAGCCGATAATCACCTCGACGAACAAAATGGCTGCCAGTCGTTCGCGCGCTTTTGATGAAATATAATTTTTTCGTGATGTACAATGCTTTTTTTTCTTTTTTTGAAATAATCACCTATGTATTTATACTAAAACAATTATTCGCCTCAGGCTCAGTGATTATCGATGAATATTCACCTCGACTTCGTCTCGGTGAATATTCACCGATAATCACTTCGCCTTCGGCGAATAATTGTTAAATAACATATGTTTCCATACATGACGTACTAAAAGTGATTCGGTGAATCAAGATGGACGCGACCATCAAAAAATTTAAAGGCACGTTTGAAAGAGAGATTGATTGCAGGCACGGAACTTTAAGAATCAAGCAAGCTGAAGTGGGCGACGAAAGCTGCGTTGTCTGGGATGCTGCTCTAGTCCTTGCAAAATATTTGCAAACAGATAGATTTTATTCAAACGAAGCCTTGAAAAGTAAGCAAGTAATTGAGCTAGGCGCAGGGACTGGAGTTGTTGGGCTTGTGGCGGCCTGCTGTGGGTATGCATCAAAACATTTACCCAATATATTCAGTCGTTGGCTTAACACGAGATTTTTTATACCAGAGGAAACAGATTTCCGAAAGTGCCTCGACAATATTCGAAGAAACCCGACGAATTCCGAGTTTTGTTGAAGCCGGTGAGATTTCCGCACAGGTCCCTACTTCATTATGCATGCTGTAGCTGTCTTGTGTGGTGTAATACACGTGCAAATATTTCTTGTGATCGAAGAACGAAATGGTATAGGTACAGAATGCATAATGAAGTAGGGACCTGTACGGAAATCTTATCTTGAAGCCTTCCGAAACCTTTGAATTTGCCATTCATAGCAATTACCAAAAACATAATGATTAGCTACCAACTCGAGGATGTTGTATTGATTTAACCCAACATTCTCACTGTCTGAGAACCTATTAACCATGGCTAATTGTCAAAGTGTCAATCAACATCAATAACAGCTCTTCTCGGAAATGCACTATATAAAATGCCTTGGACAATTAAACGCAAAAAAAATATTATTGTACCTATATTATTTTGAATATTTTAATTTCTTATGCATTTTTAAAGATGTGATAAGAGTGTACCAGTCAGTGAACTAAATTTAACTTATTGATGACTTACTTGTATTCCACTACCTCAGAGCTGATGTCTGCTGTACTGACTTGCCAGAGGTCGTTCCACTGATAGAAATAAACAGAGTTGCTAACCAGCACATGATCACAGGAAAACTTGAAGTTCAAATACTGGAATGGTGGGTAGACCATTTGTAAGTTACCTTTGCCCTTGTGATATAATGGAAGTGGTATATTTTAAGCCTGGAGAATTTGTGAAAGATGTATTTTTGGGCACTGTCCCAGGCAAACTTTGTCATTCATGTCCCAGCAGCATGTTGCATGTTTGTCCCGTGGCCCAAACCAATGTCCTAATTCCCACAAGTCTCGTATAGCTCAGTGGTCAATCATCTGAACTAGCGATTGGAAGGTGATGTGTAATTATGGGGATCCTGGCACATTTGATAAACTAGGTGAGACGGGGCTCTTGCCCAAATTTTCATAAAGACTTCATCAAAGCCCCTACCAAGCCTCAACCAAGACCCCACCAAACCCTCAACCAAGCCATCACCAAGCCCTAATAAATACTTCATCAAAGCCCCTACCAAGCCTCAACCAAGACCCCACCAAACCCTCAACCAAGACCTCACCAAGCCCTAATAAAACCTTCATCAAACATCCCAGGTGCGGAGCGCAACCAAACCCCTGCCAAACCATAGCTAATATGTTACAAAATCGATGTGAATATGATACGAGGATCTGGCACATTTAATAAAATAAAAATGATTTAAAAAGAATAAAATAATGATTAAAGATGGAAAAATTAGAAACTTTGACTAAAACAAATTTGAAAAGAATTGCGAGTTATTTAAAAATTAAAGGAAGATCAAAACTATATTTAAGAGAAGATTTTATTAATGAGTTTAAAAAGTTTGAAGAAGAAAAAATTATAAATTTAATTGAAAAAGTCACCACTACTTGTCCTTATATTTGCATACATGAAAAACATAAATATTTTTGCAAAGAATGTAGAGGGCCTCAAATATGCATTCATGATAATGTTAAATATTTTTGCAAAAGTTGTAAAGGAGCACAAATATGTGTACATGGAAAAGTTAAATATATTTGTAAAGAATGCGGTGGATCACAAATATGTATACATGGGAAAGTTAAATATCGTTGTAAAGAATGTAAAGGCACTCAAATTTGCGTACATAATAAACAAAAACAACAATGTAAAGAATGTGGAGGATCGCAAATATGTGAACATGGTAAACAGAAAGCTTCTTGTAAGGAATGTAGAATAAAATTAAAAAATAAAAATGATTTAAATATATAAAATAAAATAAAAAAAAAGATGGAAAGACAAAAATATAAGAGGAAAATAAAAAAATGTTTAGATTTTGGTTTTACTTTGGAATATTTTAACAATGAAAAAATTAATAATATGGATTTTTTAAGATTAATAAAAAAAGATTGTTTATACACATTATCAAAAGCACTTTCTATTAAATATGAGAATATGGGTGAAAGAGAAATAGTAGAGTTTCAAATTAATTACACTCATGTTAATAGTAATTTTTGTGGTAATAAGTATTATTATTGTTTTGCTTTTTCACCAATCTCTGATATGAGTGTTATATTCCCCAAAGATGAAAAAAGCAATGATTTTTTAATGGATAGGGAAGAATCAAAAGAATTTAGAGAAGCTTTAGTAAATAAAAAAGTTATTATTGATTCTTTTTGGGTAAGTGTATATACAAAAACATATAAAGTATTACATAAAAATAAATTTTACAAAGATTTACATAATGATTTAATGGTTGTAGCATGGCATCCAAGTAGATATTTAGATTGGATTGTTGATATCGAGGAGTTAAAGTTTTTGAAAGAGTTATGGGGCGAAGATTAATTAAGTTATATAACCTAAATAATGGTTACATAACAAAAATTTATCTAAATCTTAAACTAAAAGTTATGGGAGAACCCATCAGATCAAGTTTTTTCCATTCAACATCTAATATGCTTAAATCAAAATGATTTATAACGCTATCATATTTTCGAACTGGGATTGTTGGATAATCCTTTGTGGGTATGTTTGCAAGTAGGTGCGATGGTGAGAGTTTAACAAGTTCCCCATATTTGGTTTTATTCATATATGATGACTTATTATCCACTATACTACACATAAGTCTCAGTGGTTCCTTAATCTGTATATTTATAGGGTATAATTTACCAGGATTTATAACTTCAGTCACACCTAAACCAACCGCTAGCCCTCTCGTAAGTTTTATTTTGAAGTTCTTATTTGAATATAGATAGTCAACAGTGTCTGTCTCAATGATTGTTATCTTTGCCTTATCTGTATCATTAAGAAAGATCGATTGAATATCACGCAACGAATATGTACCGGGTTGTATTATTATTAGTGGTTGATTCTCATCATTAAACAATATCTGTTGTTCCTTGAAATTAATCAATCTTTTGGTTTGTATATTACAATCCAGGAGTTGTATCTCCCGAAGATTTTTCAGCGGAGGATCTAAATAAATCCTTGTTTCAGACTCGTACATGGTAATGCTTAACATTTTTGTTTTCAGCGAAGCTGGTCTTTAGATCTGATTACATCATTGACGTAATCACATTCCTGAGCGACGTTAGAAACCGACCTTTTTGAAGTAAACATAAAATCTACTTTTCGATTTCAAATCCACTTTACATTTTGCTTGTTGCTATGTCGTAAAAGTATGCAATCTATTGTTCTACACGTGAACACTAATCCAAAAACAATGATAATCACGTGAAATAGTCATGAACTACCGAAATAGATACCACGCAAATACACTAGAGACAATTATAAATGCTAATATATTATCTTCATGTTGCGTAGTCACGTCCGACTTTACGCGCGGCGGGAATGAGTCTTTGACCGACTTTTCATTTTGCGTTGGAGGGATTTTTGGTTTCGGATTTGTCTCAACTATTGAATGAGGTAACTTTAACTTTGAAGATCCCATGTTATGACTTATTCCGACCTGTTTTGCTTCGGTGTTTAGGGTATTATTCACCCCAAATTTCATATCATTAGTTGCTTTCATAAGTTTGTTATTATATCCGGTCACGCTCTCCGTATTTATAATCATATTACTCGGCATCAACCACAAACCTGGAGCAATAGCTAAATCAAGCCGTAATTTCGCTTCTTGTACAGCTAATTGATATCTTTGGATAGAACTAGAAATGTCATTCACAATCACGCTACTTTCAAATAAAGCTAAGAATTCTTGTTGTGTCTCGATTGCTCCACCACCGTTACCATAAATCGAGTTTCTAGTGTTAACTTGTGCACCTAATATACAATAA
This sequence comes from Ricordea florida, assembly GCA_949710005.1. Lineage (NCBI taxonomy): Eukaryota > Metazoa > Cnidaria > Anthozoa > Corallimorpharia > Ricordeidae > Ricordea > Ricordea florida. The sequence continues at coordinate 2,116,153 of OX453276.1, read as the reverse complement.
ACAAAAGCCTCAGCGGATCTATTCAATCTACCGAGTCCAGCTTTAGTGAGTCCATGTCCACTTGTTGGAATAAACCATGCATATCTGTAATCACCAAAGACATCATTACGAATAAATGAAATTAATTTAACATGATTATAGTCTGCGTCCTTTTTTAAAAATTTTTGTAATCCTTTAGCAACAGTTTTTTCTCTCTCAGTTAGGTCATCTGAAAATTTATTATCACCACCAGGATATTGGTTTTCTTTAGGTGAACTTTCATCGTATTTATAAAATATATCTCCCAATCCATTGTTTGTTCCAATTTTAAACCTAAAATCTTCTGTATTACTAATTCCAAACTCTTTACACAAACGCTGATATGCTACTTTACTATATGGATTATTGTTTATTACAAATGGTTGCTCATCGGGTAGGGGAAGACTTAATTCATATAATATCCGCCTTATTGTAAAATATATATGAAACTTAATGAAGCTATTAACTACTTTGGGGTAATTTAGGCTCTCAAAAGGACTTATACCACAACCAGATGTTGCACACCAAACTGCAAAGTTAAGTTGCTGCGGCCAGTAATTGAAATCTTGTGAGTTCAACCATTTCTTGCTTTGTTTTCCAGATTTGAAAGTTACAATTTGATTTGTAAATATGTTTCTCATTAGAGCTGTGAATTTCTTTGTATTTGAAACATATATATCTAGTGAGGTTAGCATTTTTGTTATATCACTTGTAAAGTCATCAAAGTTAATAGCCGGTATAGGATAACTTTGGTTAGTCATGGTTAAACTCTTTGGGAAAGATGAAACTACATCAGGCAAACTTAACCCTAAATCCTTCCATAAAAGTTTTTTCAAATTAGGTGATAGACCATCAGTCCATGTTTTTCCAGTAGGATCATCATTAGACATGACAGTCATCTCATTATATTTCCACTTAATATATCCTCCATATGAATCATTCACAAATGTAAATTTATCAAGATTAGAGCTTGGATATCTATTTTTGAAGTCGTTTAATAACATCTTATTCTTTGTGTTCCAGATAATCTGGTCTTTAGATTAAGAATAAGATGTAAAGTATTAATTAATTTCTTTTCTAATACTAGCAAAACAATTGCAACCCACATCAGTTCTTTCATATGAAATTTTTAATGAGCGGGAGTGGTTAACTCTTTTAATAGATCTGCACGAACTTCTCTTCTTATCTGAGACATGTTTAAGTTTTTTTCTGTATCTCTCCTAAATTTTTGACGAACTTCTAGTTTTAGTTTTTGAAACTTTTCCAACTCTGCTAAAATTATGGAAAATTCTTGATCAGATATAACATTATCTTTCAATGCCTTTGAAACCAAGTCGTTAATGGTGTTTAATTTTGATTTTGCAATTGCGGTGGTTTGTTCGTGTTTGCTAACTTTATGAGAAAGTTTTTTAGCAGCAATACCAAATCCAACCGATAATCCGCCAAAAACTCCACCTACAACACCCAAAGGCACACCAACAACAGCACCAAAACCAGTAAGAGAAGTTCCTAAACCGCTTGCAGATAGAATAACTGAAATCATACCGCCACAAACACTTATTTTTGTAAATATTCCTCTAGCTCTATTATATTTTTTTCTTACTTCTTCGTAATGTCTAATTTCTTTCTCAAGATTTTGTAATACTTCGCTTGATTTTTGCAGTCTGAAATTAATAGGATCAGGATTATTAGACAATCCAGGGTAAATTCTATTGTATTCATCCATATTGTATTTTACTGAACAGCATGATATCTTTAAATTTGTTACTTTCTCTTTTTTATACTTTCCACAAAATATAGAACCACAGCCATTATCAAAAGCCAGGCATTCTTACCTAAAAATCCAATAACCTGCCCAGCTGTTTTGAATAGAAAGCTTACAATCGCACCAACCATTCCTGGTAATATTTCACCCAGTTTTTTACCAAGAGTTTTCAACCCATTACCTACACCTTTTCCTAAAGTAGATAATCCTTTTGAAAGATTAGAAACTATAACCCCAATTATAACACCAACAGCACTCACAACAGCAAAGACTGTAAAACCATACTTTTTGAATATTGCTTTAATTCGCTCTCGTAATGACATTCTTTCTCGGATTTGCTCACTCTCGCGATCCCTAGCAGCCATTTCATTATCATCATCAGCAATTTCTCTATCTAAAGTCTCTATTCTTGCTCTTTCCTCTGGCGTTTTCAATGGTTTATCCTCAATGAATTTTTTCTCCTCCTTCTTTTTATTTTGTGATTCTTTTATCTTTTCAACCTCACGATCATTATCTTCAATAATATCTTCTGCTCTTGGTCCTAAAGCATTTTTTAGTTGGCCATCACGAAGTTTAGCTCCACTTTTAAGATTTCTAAATTCACCACCTCTAAGAACATATGTAGCCGAATTAGTTCTACCTGGTAATTTAATTGCTGGTAATTTTATTCCTTTCCCAACATTTTGTAAAAATGTTATAATATGTTGAAATTTTGGTTTTGGATATACAATTTTTATATCATCTTCAGCTTCTTTTTTTTCTTTAATCTTTTTAAAAAGAGGATCATTTTCATTAACACCACCAAACGATGTTTCTGCCTCCTCCTCCCGCTCATCATCTTGGTTAATTAAACGAGTGGTTGATGATATTGTATCCAATTCCATATTTTGTTCATCAATATCATTATCATCATCATCATCTTTTGTTTCATTTAGTTCAGTTGGATCAAAATCTTCTGGTAAATATCCTCCTTCTGCCATATTTAGATTTTTTACTCATCAGTAAGAAATCTTTAAACTAATCGCATACAATTACCTAAAATAATTTACTGGCCATATAACCCAATGCCAACATACCACCACCCACATATACCATTTCGCCCATCTTTTGATTGTCGCTGGGTCTATAATAATCTGAAAATTTAGGTTCTTGCATTTGTTCATATAATGCAAATTGTTCATTTGTAGTTGAAATATTTTTTGATGCTTGATATTTTTCATCTTTTTTCTTTATTTTCCAATCCATTAGTTTCTGTCTATTTTTCTGATATTCCGCATAATCTCTTTGGTATTTTTCCATTGCTTTATCGTGTCTTATTTTTTCTGTATCAACATTTTTTCCTGATAAATATTTTGCAAGATAGTTTCCACCAACAAAAGCTGTTGCATTTAATACTGCTCCTCCAATCATAAATGCTATTGATGCCATTTTTATATTCGTTAATTTGGAAGTATCTTTTGTTCCTCTAAATATGTTTTTAGGTACATACTACCCGATAATACAGCAACCCATTTTGCATAATTTGTAATACTTGAGGATGGGTCGTTCATAAATGATTCTTTCATTGCTTTTTTAGCAACATATCCAACACCAGCTGCTAATCCAATAAGGACTGCTGAATCAGTAACAGTTTTCACAAGTTTATTTTCGGTTGACATGATTTTTTACTACATCAGTAAGAAATCTTTAGATAACTTTTAAGAGATTAAATTAAATCATTCCAATTTTTGGTCTATCTGTGGGTTGTGGATTATGAATCTTTATGGGCGGGGCTTGAAAAGGTTGTGTTGGAACTTGTGATAAATCTGGTATCCTATTTTTATATTCAGTGTACCAATCTCTAGCTTTTTCCTGATATCTCATAAAAAGATAAAATGCTGTAAAACCTAATCCAACAATAGATAAAACAGTAGTAAAAGATAACTCTGGTAGCCAGCTTCGATTTGCTTTTGATTCGCCATCTTCATTAGTCTCTTCTTCCTGTTTCATTTTTTCTTCACGTTTCATTTGCTCCGCTGTTCGTTGGGTCTCCCTAGCTAACGCTTCTTTTGCTTTTTTATTATATTCAGCTAATTTTTTACCAGCTGCTACTTTTTTAGGATCTTTTGCCTTTTTTCCCGCAGTTTTTTCCTCTTCTTTTGGAGGATCTCTTGTAATTTGCTCAACAACTTCTTCTGACATTATTTTCATATCATTAAGAAATCTTTAAATCAATCACATAATGCTTAGTAAACAGTATCAATACCGTTAGCATCTTGCTTAGTATCCTGCTCAGTTGTGCTAGCATTATCTGTAATTGCCCTTGAAACTTGTTGATTTTTGTTGAATTTTATGTGTTTAGCAACCTGGAACAGCCCGCTAGCAAGTGCTGCCAATCTTCCTGCTTTCAATGCTAAGAGCCCTACAATGTTTGTCAGTTCGCGATTAACTAAATCATCATTCTTCAAATCCTTACAAAGTGCATCAATATCATCCACAGGAACCATGTAAGAAATAATTTTAGAAACTAGTTGAAGGGATGAATCTACCAATCCACCGTTAATTTTTTTACCCATTACCGCTTGATATCGATTAAAATATTTTTCTACATCTTTTTCTGATAATTTTTTTATATCCCCCAAACTCATTTCAACACCCAAATATTCCTTTGTGGTTCCAAGAGCTGCTAGAATAGCTAGTGATTCTTGTTTTATTTCAATATCATCAGATTTTACATTGTCTTTTCCCGATCCTCCCTGCGGTCGGTCTGTTTTTCCTACAGTATTTTCTTCTTCAATATAATCTTCCGGCCCTGCCGGGGAGAGCTTCGCTCGATCAACTTCTGTCATCTTTTGTGGTAATACATGGATTATTTTTAAATCGTTATTCCCCGTTTGGGACTTCCAAATAGCAATTAAATGGGTATCGCAAACTTAAACATAGCCTAGAATATTTTTCAGTTTTCAGGAGATGCATAAACTTTTTACCTAATTCGTAATCCAAATCACCTCCATAATCTTCGAAAAACATCTTCATACCCTTCTGTGACGGATTATGAAAAGTAACAACACAAGCTACATTTTCTCGGAATGGTTTTGCAATTGATGTTAATTGCTGAGTGAGAACCCAAACTGATAAACCATGATGTCTTCCGGAGAATGCTAAATCTATAAACTTGTTTGATCTTTTCTTCAAATCATTAGATACAGCGCAATCGTCTAAAATTATTAATGTGTTTGTTCCAGAGAATAAAGTTTGACAATCATTTAACAATTCATTAATCTCATCAATGTTACTGGCATCGGGTGATAATACAAAGAAACGTTTATCTCCTCTAGCAAAATTATGATAGGTTTTATTTTTGGAATAGGTTGGGCAAATTAAAACAATATAATCAAAAATTTTTCGGAAAGACCCTCGTAGCTGTTCAATTAGGTACTTTGTTTTCCCACAATTTGTTGGTCCGGTTATGATACAGTGGAATGGTATTTTTTCTCGTAGTTCTTCCATGATTTTGTATCATAACATTATGTTTTTAGATTCTCAGTACTTAATTGATCTCAAACTTGAATTCATTATTTCCATCATTGCATCAGCTACAACAAACATATAGCAGGTTATTGTTCCTGAACCGCTTTGTTTCCTTTTAATTTCTATTTTTACACCATCATGTGTATTATTTAGAGCTAATCCACCCCCATGAATACCATTATCTGGGTGAGTTCTAGTATCAACCCAAAGAGCAAACTTATCTGCATAAAAATCCTTTTCTTTCAATGAAATTTGCAAACCATCATCTCTATGAAAGCGTTTTTTCACGGATTCCCAAATATCAGATGGAATCATTCCTCTAGAGTATATTCTATTTGGCACACCATCAACATCAATTTCAACAGAAGATATACCAGGATTATAAAAATTTTCAGAATCCCTTGCCCCCGCAGCTTGAGGTGTTAAAAACAAAAATAATACCCCAGTCATTGATCTTCTCGGTAAATTAATATGTTGATTAATAACACCATCACCACCAATAGAAAATGTAAAAGTTTTGTGTAAGGTAATATTTTCATAAAAGAATCCTTTACCAACTTGATATGTTGATTGCGCCTCGCGCGCTAAGTATTCGCTTGAAATTGAAGAATATTCTAACTCCAAGTTTTTGATTGAATATGATGGCGCTTTTGTTGTATCGGAATAAATAAGAATATTATTAATTGGGGCGAGTGTAATCTCAAATATTAGATGATTTTCCAATGCTTTTGGGTAAAAAACGCCGTGATCGTTTAAAATTGGGTGGTTTATTGGTATTCTATACTTTGAACCATGAACATTAGCAAGAGCAACTTCTTTTACATCTTGTGTTTTTGCATCGCCAGCTTTTGTTCTGAGTTTTCTCATATTTAGAGAAGAAGTAATGCCATTTTTTAATTTATCTTCTCTCTCTTCCGCGGTTAAAAATAAATCGCGATATGTTTGAAATAAATCATATCTTTGAGTATCTTGCAATGTTTCTCCTCCAAAAAGAACTTTTAATCTGGTTACAAGATTGGCCGACAAATTATTAACAACCGTATTATTTGCATGCCCATCAACTTCCAAATCGAAAAGTAGAGATACACTTCCAGGTACAATCACTAAATTATCAGAAAGTTTAGGGACATTTATATATAATGTTTCTCCAGGGCTGGCCGAGGATGGATTTAATGTAATTCTATTCAAAGTTGATTCTGCTTTCAACCCAAATGGCTCTCGAGGAATTCTATTTGGATTAATTTTTTCAGACGTCATATTTGATTTATAAGATACTTTGGTTAATCTTTAAATGAGTAACGAAAGCATTTTATCGAAAATATATTATTCAACTGAAGGATATTGGAAAGGATATTCTGCAATTCCTAAATTAGCTGAGAAGGCGAAAGTAAGTGAAGATGAAGCAAAACAATGGTTAGAGAAACAAGCAATATGGCAAATCTATCTTCCAGCTCCAAAGTATATACCTAGACCACACTGGACTGTAGATAAACCTAATCAGATTAACCAAGCAGATTTATTATTTTTACCACATGATAGAGTTGGAAGAAAAACATATAAATATGCATTAGTTGTGGTTGATGTGGCATCAAGATATAAAGATGCTGAACCATTAACCTCAAAAGAAAGTAGAGAAATTTCAAATGCTTTTGAAAAAATATATTCTAGAAAGTTAAAATACCCAAAAACATTAATGGTTGATCCTGGAAAAGAATTTATGGGTGAAGTTACTAAACTTATGAATTATCATAATGTAAACATTCAAAGAAGTGAAGCTGGAAATCATAGAGCTCAAGCATTTGTAGAAAACGCAAACAGAATATTAGGTGAAAAATTATTTAGCCATCAATATGCGCAAGAAATGATAAGTGATGCCCGATCAAGAGTATGGGTGAAAAGATTACCAGATATTTTGAAAACTTTGAATAATACACCAACGAGAATAACTGGTAAAGAGCCTGTTAAATCTATAAAACAGAAGGAGGTTGATATTGAACCTAAAAAGTATAATCGAGTTGTTGGTCTTGATGAGGTTAGATTGTCTCCTTATGTTAACGTTAGATATTTATTATTTCCCGGCGAACTTGAGGGTGGTGAAAAAAGGAGAGCTACTGATCCTATTTGGAGTATTAAAGTTTATAATATTTATAAAAGTATAATTTCACATAATCAACCGGTTTTATATTATTTGACTGATGGTCCGAGGCGTGGATTTGTAAGAGAAGAATTGCAAGTTATTCCTTATGATACGCAGTTACCTCCTAATTCTGTTTTAGTTAGATCCAGCTCTGCTGGGGAGGGCTCCGCCCGATAATGACCATATGGTAGAGTATGTATTCCATCTTCTTTAATGATTCTCTTATCATCATCAGCAGATAGTGCAACTTTATTAACAGTTTCAGTATAAACAAAATGCTTATAACTTCTTATTACTGGCATTTCTCTCATCTGCTTTACTTTGCTAACCAAACATTCCTTATAATCATCAAATCTTATACTATTTTCTACAACTGATTTCTTCATTCCTTTATCCTTTTTTATCTCATCACCATCATCCATCCTGAAAGCGTATAGCTTAGCCCGTAGACCAACAAATTCAGTTATTATTTTACCACCGGCTTCATCTTTAAACTTACCAATTACTTTTTTATTTACGCCCGTCTCAATACCTGATGGATGATTTTTAGGGTAATTGCTGGTGTCAAACATTTCTCTAACATCAGGGCTTATATCCTTATAGAAATCCTCAGTTTCTATATCATATACAAGACTATCTGTATCTGTCATAAGTAATTTAGCTTTTTCACCATATTTTGGTTTAATATAATTATAATGAAAGTCATACATCATTGCTTTACTTATATCTAAAATACACATTCCTAAGTAAATGGGTTTATTGTATTTTATATGTGTTCTATTCATATGTACTGCCATAAGATTTTCAGAAAAAATAGTGCGGCGATTATAGTTAGCTTTTGATATTAGTTTTCTTGCATCTTTCTCATTTGTTACTAATCTTATATCTACCCTTTTTCTAAGATTTTCCATTGTTTTTCCAAATACTGAATTATTCATGAGTTTGAAGAAATCTTTTTCAAAGTCGTTTTTCGCTTGTGCTCTCAATTTAGTATTCAAATCTATGTAAGGTTTTAACCATTCAGACTCTTCAAATGTAATTCCTCTATGAATCTTTGTTACTTCTAATCCAAGACTTTCATATTTTTTTAGAGTTTCATGGTGAACAACATAATTCTTTTTATTGTTGAGGTTTGGTATCAATTTCTCAACCCTATTAACCTTAATTCTTTCTGGGGCAAGCGGATAATCACTATGTAAATCATGAAGATGTTGTGAATATTTTAAATCAACCTCTAATATACATGGCATATTTCTCCAATTTTCAATATCTTCTTTTGGTATCCATTTTAAATCATGAGTGGGTAGTGGTTTACTCATTGCTCCACCATATAAATTATTTGCATCTAGATATTGTATATAATTTGTAACCATTTTAGGATCATATTCTTTCATGTATGGGTTATTTGCTTTAGCATATCTGTTTGATATTTGGGCTATTCCGCCACGAACGCCTTTCTCAATCATAATTAACATATCAATGTCGATTATCATCTCCAATTCAATTTTGGTTAATTTTAACATTGCATCCCAAGCTAGTCCGGGTGCTGTATAATACCAAGCAGGGTCCAAACCATAATGTGTTTGGCAAACATCTCTAAAGTTTTCAAAAACATCTGCTAATAATAACACATCAGACTGTAGATATAGATTAAGGTAATCTCTCATTGTTTTCATATTAAAAGTTTCCCATACCTTTTTAGCATGTTTGTAATCATCTTCTGAAATATCTTTACCGCTAAGTTTTGAGTAAAACGCTTCCTTTGGGGGAAGTTGGGTTTCATTTAATTTATCAAAATCATCAAGATAATCATATGGGAATACACCCTTTCTCAATAATAACTTTAATTCTTCGCCTACAAAATACTTTGTAATTTCATGTAGGTTTTTATCTGTCGGATTAAGACACCTACTTCCTTTTATTACACCTTTACAAACATCACACTTTCCACATTTAGTAAGATTACTAGACAAACTATCAAGACTGGATGACATAAATTTTAATGAATCTATAAACTTTATATCTCTCTTAACACATTTCATCTCGCCACTTTCTTTATCTTTGTAGGTATCAACCACAATCTCTTTTGAGAAAGAAATATACTTTTCCTCATTATTTGGTATAAGTTTTATTTTACCTTCTGTTTTAGCAAGATTATTAATAAATAGATGAGCATCATATCCTGATAAATTGTGAATTATAACTGGAAAGAATTTTGGAATCTTATAATTTAAATTGCATTCATTATGTGCCGCACCTCTATACTTTCCTGTAAGATGACAGTGATCTATTACCTTATCTTCGCCTAATTCTTTCTCACATATATGGCAATGAGTTGCGTTTTCATAGTTTATTTTTTCATCTTCTGTCATATTCTTCTTATTAAACTTTTTGAATCTTTTTACATTATAACTAATACATTTTTTATAAATTTCCTTAAATTCTTTCTCTAGATATTCAACAAATTTCTGTGCCACATCATCTTCTGAAGATTTAGCTGTATATCTATAAAATCTTGATTTACATATTTTTTCATTAAAACTCTTAATAAAACAGCCAAATGCAACTGGTTTGTGGGTTTGATATTTATTTGTAAAACTTTTGCTTTTATCTAGAGACTCATTATTTTTTATTTGTTTCAAAATACACTCAAAATCTGCATAGGCAACAATAGGTATTCTCATTTTTTTCACAAAATTTTTAAAAGAAATAAAACACGGACTACCATCTTTATTTTTTAGCATATCAATCCTTGCTTCTTTGTATAAATAACAATACCCTTCGTGCTTTTCCAATGTGCTTTTTAAATGAAAAGGATTCAAACAATTATCACAAAAGTACAACTTACATTTACGTTTAGTAACTTGTCTTCGTATAAGAGCACTAATATTCTTTATTAAAACAAAGTGTTTATTTGGCTCTTCATTTGTTTCTTCTGTTAATAAAAGTAATCTAATCAGTTTAAATCCTCTTTTCATACTTCTTTTTATAGTATATACTCCTATTTTTTTATCATATCCAAATATTGAAATATCATAATCATTTTGGTTTTCAAAATTAAAAACATCTTGATCAGAAGCTGGAAAATTAATTCCATTCCAATTAAAATTCTTTGATTGTTCAATTAATTCTTTAGTTATTCTTTGCGGGTTTTTATCAGTTGGATAAACGGCTCTTGTTACGCACCACTTGAAACATTCATTATCATTATTCTTGGGGTTAATAATAGCATTCCTGTTTAACAATTCTTTTGGTAATTGAATATAAGATCCTCCTAAAAGTGGAACAAAACGATCTATAAAAATGTCAAAGAATAGTACGCGTTCAAATTCCCAACCAGATCCATTATTTATAAAACCATCAAATAATTCAAGTTGTTGATTTGTTAATCTATCAAATAATTCTGATAAATCTGTTGATTCAAGAACAATTTCTGATTTTTCAGAAGGAAATGATGCGTCACAGTATACAAATTTAGTAATAAAACCCCCATATTTAGGATCATATTTTTTGAACTCGCATGAAAATATAAATTTAGTCTTCAATGATTTTTTCGATTCAACTCTCTTTCTAAGTAAATCCATAACTTTTGGTTTTATTTTATGTAAGAATGTCTTTTCATCAATCTTTTCTTTTCCTTCAATCCTATAACTAATATAATTACCATTTATGGCTGATTCATATTCCCTTGGTGTAAAATCTTCTGCAATTTCTTTTTCCTCATTTCTTTTTAATATTTTTGGTCTTGCGCCTTCCTTCTCATAATCCCTATTATTTTTTCTTTCACCTTTCTTATTATCACTTTTAGGTGGTGTTTTTATTTCTTTGGGTTTATTTACTTTTTTATATCTTTCTATAAAATTTTTAGCTACTTTTTCTACTTTATTTTTTGCCGCTACTGCTTTATTTTTTACTTTTTCAGGTATGTATGGTTTTACTACACCCCAAAACTTGTTTATTGCATTTCCTAAAAAAGTATTTTGTTTTGGTTTTATTACGGGCGGAGGTGGTCTTTTTGGTGGTTGTTTTGTTTTTATTACAGGTGGCGGCGGGCGCGGAGGAGCTCTTCCGCGACGATTAGGTGGCGGGCCTGGTGGAGTTCCCGGTCGGCGATTAGGTGGCGGGCCTGGTGGCGGGCTATCTGGATTAATTCGATCTGGTGAACCAGGCGATGGTTGAGGAATAGTTAAAGGTGGCAAATTTGGCTGATTTGCTGGTCTTATTGGTGGCAGATCAATATTTGGAATTGGAAGAGGTAAATTTGGTTGATCTATTGGCCTCATTGGTGTATTACGTAACTCATTAACAATTCCAGCAATATTAGTAATAATTTGTTGAATATTATTAGTTATTTCAGGGATATTACTCAACGCTTGAACAAAATCTCTTTTAATAAAACGTGAACGGCCAGGAATATTATACCATCTAGCCAAATGTTTCAGTTGCACAACATTTAATCTTCTTAATTCTTGTTCCATTTTGTATATTAATTCTTCTTCTTATTAAATCATTATTTTATTCTTTTTAAATCATTTTTATTTTATTAAATGTGCCAGATCCTCGTATCATATTCACATCGATTTTGTAACATATTAGCTATGGTTTGGCAGGGGTTTGGTTGCGCTCCGCACCTGGGATGTTTGATGAAGGTTTTATTAGGGCTTGGTGAGGTCTTGGTTGAGGGTTTGGTGGGGTCTTGGTTGAGGCTTGGTAGGGGCTTTGATGAAGTATTTATTAGGGCTTGGTGATGGCTTGGTTGAGGGTTTGGTGGGGTCTTGGTTGAGGCTTGGTAGGGGCTTTGATGAAGTCTTTATGAAAATTTGGGCAAGAGCCCCGTCTCACCTAGTTTATCAAATGTGCCAGGATCCCCATAATTACACATCAGAAGGTCATAAGAACAGACTCCTGTTGGGAGTTTGACGCTGACATTGCCAAAAATAAATTGTTAACTTTGTCCTTGGTAGTCTCTTTAATTTTTATTATTAAAATTATAGAAGTTGGTTCATCCCTTTCATATCAAATCAGAGGTGTATAGTCGAACTATCCTAATGACAGATGGTAGTATTTATTTTTTTAAATAATTTTGATAATGGGTTTCTTAAGGGGTCAAGATGTGAGCTGTTTTCCATTGAATCCAGATTTCGTGTTAGTTGCTGATTGCATTTACTATGAAGAGGTGAGTCTTATGGGTTTCTGGTCATACATAAATCTACTAGTTGCATAATTATTGTTAATGATAATTTTGAGATCAAATCAAGCCCAACCTTGCGCCAGTCTTGAACTTGCCGTTTTTCCAGATTTTTCGCTTTGCCCTTGTTTTGTTAGTCATTTACTAGGATCAGTTTTATTATGTGGATGGTTCTGCAAGCGGGCAAGAAGAGACAAATCTTGTGTTCTGATTGGCTACCCAAGCAGGGAAGATGGGCCTATGTGGCCCACTCGGGATTTCCCGCGTGGTCCCGCAAAACAAACAAAGCAAAATGACCATAATTATAATAAATCCTTTATTGACCAAGCTTTTTGGGGCAATATGGTGCATATTGACCTCATTCTCTTTTGCATTTTTATCAACCTCAACTTCATCTCAGCCAGTAAAAATGCAAAAAAAGAACTGGGTTAATATGCAGCCATCTTGACCTCATGCTTGGTCAATAACGTATATATCTTGAAAATACTGCTATCTCAAACTATTTTTCATCCTTTTTGGAAGTTTATAACAATGGCTATAACAGCAAACTTAACTTGAGCCATTCTGAATGTCTTTACTTTCGGCAAATGTTCTACAAACAATTCATTAAAGAAGACTAATTTAACTTTTACCACAAACCTATGTTTCAGTCACTGGTTCCTCTTGTTACCACATTATGCGATCTAAGCAGTAATACCACAACTGTTCTGATAAGTTATGAAGAGAGAACAACAGGCAATAAACCCTTGCTCCAAGAAACATTTTTCCAGGTACAGTAAGTTTTAATACATACATGTATTTGCATCATTCTGTCAGGCTATAGCCAACCAGTTTAGAAGTGAAAGGTACATGTTTAAGCCAGACTGTTGTGATCATATCCAAGGTTGAAACTTCTTGGCTTGCCTTACATAAATAAATATTATGTACACAAACATTAACAAGACCATGCATTCTCCGCAGGACATTTCAAACTCTTTGCTCAACTTAAGATAAATCTAATAAGGGTAAGTTGAAACCACACATATACGCACTGAGGTGACAGGGTTTTATTCCTTGTACCACTGTCGCCTCAGTGCGCATATGTGTGGCTTCAACTTACCCTTATTACATTTTGATGTTGTCATTTCAAGCCACATCCCACAACCCTACCATTTTTCATCACCTTAAGGTAAATCTAACTTTGTGACAATTTCTAACATTAATATTAATACCTTTTGCAATTAATTGTTAATAGTTAATTTGTTTCCAAAGCTTGTGAAAGAGCATTTTGAAGTCAAAGAAATCCCTGAAGAGCAACAGGACCCAGTATATCACAGTTCAGACATAAAACTTTTAGAGTTAAAAAGAAAGCCTAGAAGGTGACTGCAGCACAACTGATGCAGGGCACAGTTGCCCAAACTTCGGACATGAATTCAGTGTCTGCATGACTGTGCTGCCAAAGAGGAAAGCTGTGTTATTAATTACAGCACATTCCGGATCCTCAGTAAGGGAACTGGGGATAAAACTCACAAATTGATTGATGACACATGACTCAGTCAGAGACAATGGATGTTACATGACGATCAGGATGCAATTTTTCCTGACAATAACAAGACTTTGTCAAGAACAGCTTTATTTTGGGTGGGGTGAAGATGGGGGAAGTTCTGCCCAGTGTGGAGAGAAGCATTGCATGATGGCATGATGCGCCACACAACAGCTGCAAAGGAGACGAGTGTGGGGTTACAGTATTTGGGATTCTGGTAATCAAAAATACCTTATTCGATCCATACTCAGCTTAATATATAAACCTTCTTTTCCCTAATTCTATACATTTGCTAATAATGTACATTCTGGACTCCAGTGCAAGAAGAGCAAGGCTACAATGGATTATTATTATTATTAACAAACATTCAACAAAAAAGGATCAAGTCAATAACAGTTACAATCCAGGTGTATGGAATCTGTTTTTGTTTTCAGTAAAACATGTATGCACAACCTATTTACAATTTACAATTTTACAGTCGTCATTATTCTACATGTCTAGCTTGAACTTGAGCCCTGGAGCAGCCTTGTGGGTGAAAGTTCCATACCACACTTGTGATTTTGTGTCAGTAAATGTTCCCTGACCTTCTAACCTGTCAGAGTTTAGACAGGAAGAACTGTGTTAAATGTCCTTAGTCAGAAAGCAATTATATTATAAAAGTGATAAGCTACGTATCTACTCAAAAGTACCTCCTCTGTGCCTCCTTGAAGGGCTTGTAAATCACAAGCCACAACAAGCTCTTCTCCTGTTCTCCCAACATCCTGTGTGGTTTATTATGCCAGTAAACCAATAGAAACTGTGCTTTATTGCTTAACTATCTTGCATAAATAAATCATAAATAAAATGTTCACAGTTCTTACTTGTTCTCAGTGAAATTTCCCTCATAATACGATCCATCTGGCCAAGTGTACTTCCCATATCCATGGAACATGTTATTGACAAACTCACCCTTTTTGGGACACAAAAGAATGAACAAACTATTAATTAGGCTGTAACAGTCAAGAATATCAGGAATAAATTATCAAGAACATCAATAATATATATCATGCCAAGAATAAGAAATCCTGGCCAATTACATCTGGACAGCTCCAATTATCAAAATTTAGGTGGGAATTCTGCATAGTTACCAAGAAGTTTGCACAGTTACCAGAGAATTCTCCAATCTCTGAAGACTAACAAGCACTCTGCTGAAATCAACAGAGAACTTAAGAGTAAGTTAATGTAATATGTAAAACATACAAAACAAAGTTAGAGATGTGTTGTACCTCAAATATGGCTCCAGATGGGTGGAAAAGTTTTCCTGTGGAACAAGTTGTGTAAGAGTGAAAACCATTAATTCAGCCACTTGATGAAGTGCATGCTTCAAAAATGAGTGGAGCAAATTTTAATTTCTGTATTTTATTAATAATTCTAACAACTTTATTACCTACAGGGGAAAAACCCTACAAAGAAGGGGCATTACCTACTTGATAAAAATTTGACTGACCTTATTCTATTGTGAAGAAAAATACAGAAAACTAGATATTAAAATCTGCCCAGTTGCACTCAGTTTTATATTACTTACTGAATCCTTTTATGAATCTCAAGAAGAAAATAGTGTCAAAACCCAAATCAAGGACCCAAATGAGAATAACCCAAGTTTTTAAAAATGTAAGATGAATGGATCAAAATCTTACTGCCGACCGGTTAGCTCAGTTGGTAGAGCACTGGACTACCGTGCGGGAGGTCGCGGGTTCAAACCCCAGCCGGACCAACACTAAGGATCCTTAAATACCATCTGTATATGGTTAGACATTCTGGTCTTCTCGGATAAGGAAGAAAAATAGGGATGGGGGGAGGGCGCTAAATGAACTGCTCCACAGACCACTGCACGAACACTGGACGAAGAAACTTGTCAATCCCAGCAATGTACAAGGATAGTGCATACCATGTGAGCCAGCCCTTATGGGATTGACCGCTGGATGCCCGCTAGGCTTGTGGACCGCTTAACTGCTAAGCCTGTGAACTGCTTTACCGCTAAGCTTGTGGACTGCTTAACTACTAAGCTTGTGGACCGCTTAACTGCTAAGCCTGTGAACTGCTTCACCGCTAAGCTTGTGGACCGCTTCACCGCTAAGCTTGTGGACCGCTTAACTACTAAGCTTGTGGTGGTTAACTTAGTTAAATTACATTTAATAATACATTATGCCAATTGACACTTGCCTTGTCCATTCATCTTGTCATCACTCCAGTTTCCATGATAACTGAAATTGTCAGCAGTGACATGGACACCATACCCATGTCGTTGTAATCCACCATCCGTTTGTATGTACTCACCATCTGAAATCACCAAAACAGAGGATAAAGTGGACTATTGGTGAAAACTGAACTTTTCATGTTAACACAAACTCTTGGACATAATATTATATCTGCTTTGTACTTATTTTTGGAGTAAACAGTATGTAAATGTAGTCAGTTAAGTTCATGTTATGCATATCCACTCAAAATTTATTGGGCAATTGAAATATCTCCAAGAGGTGGCAGGTGCAACAAATAATTTGTATCTCTGAAAGTTTTATGCTGTGGAGGTTAATACTGTAGCCATGGATACTACAAATACTGCAGCTGTGGATACTGGATGCAATGTTCTGGGTTCTAAACATTTAGGTTTTATTTCCACTCCATCCCTGCAATCTACAACTTCACTTTTTTGTGTCCTCTACATTCTTATCACATGCTAATTAATAATAAATAATTATATAGGTGCTTAAGTGGAAATGACTAGCATTCTCATAGACTGACATGTGCATGATACTAGGTGAGAAACCCAGAAGATGGAAGGTTTCTTTAGGAATTTCTGGGTGGGGATGACGTGCCGCTGGAACCCTGGAACCCTTAGCCTATACCAGAGCTGGTTCAGCTGAATTTTGCTATCCTATACTAGAGGAAACCCCACAAATCACTCCTATCCTAGAGTAGCTGTTTTCCAGAAACTGAGGTCACCAGCACAGTGTCTAGCCAAAACATAACCTTACACCTCAATCGTTTCTCTCTCTTTCCTTCTCCCTCCCTCTCTCTCTCTCCAAAAAAAAAATGATTTATTTGTACTTGTTCAGCTTTTTTTTATTAAATCTTCAACCAACTGGTCAGTTTCATGAAAAGTGATACCCTATTCTAGACCCAAACGCTCTGATTTATATACCCTATGCTAGAGTAAACTTCTTGAAAATCATACCCTTCACAGCGGTACAAGTCATACCTGTATAGACCATATATGGCAGCACCCCCCCCCCCCCACCCCTGTGAGAACATCACACTGGCAACCTTTGCACTATTTGTTTTCTTTTCACTTTGAGGTAAAGACATTGTTAAGGTACTAGTCTTACTTTAATGAAGTGACTTAAGATGATTTTAATTATAATATTATAATTACAAACCATATTTGTCCCCATTTGGAAACATGTACACTCCCCTCAAAACAGTTGCACCTGCCAGCATTATAAAAGAGGAACAGATTAAAATAAATCAAACTGTTCTATACTGCTTCGTATTAGTTTTTTCTCAACACAAATTACTTCTAGCTGTATTTGGAGAGCAGGGTTGGCACAGTGTTGGGAGCAGGGTTGGCGCAGTGTTGGGAGCAAGGTTGGCGCAGTGGTGAGAGCACTTGCCTTCCACCAATGTAGCCCAGGTCTGATTCCCGGCCCTAGTGGCCTGAGTTTGTTGCTCCAAGAGGTTTTTCTCTGGGTACTCTGGTTTTCCCCTCCTTCACAAAAACCAATATTTCATTTGATTTCATTTAATTTAATATGATTTGATTTCATTTCATTTGTGCTTTACAGTTACTGTGTTAGTGCTACATACAGCTGCTGACACTCAAATAAAGTTCATTATTATTATTATCATTATTATGTAACCATTCAAAAAAAAAATAACAGGCATAATTATTTATCATAACAACAGTCTTAACTTGGGATTTCATTCGTAAATAACAACAGTGGTTATCAAACTTTCTAAAACAACTCACATGCTATGCATGTGCTGATTTGTCGAAAACATATGGGTTATTATGCAGGTAAAACCATAGAAAAGAGAAAAAATGTTCTATGTTTAATTTAAAGTTAGCTAATAATAAAAGCAGTAAACTGCAGTTTCTATAGGTTTACCAGCATAATAAACCACTTGGGATGTTGGGAGAACACTTGTAGGACTTCTCTGAAATCACTTGCTGCAGCTCATGATTTACAAGCTCTTCTCATGTTATCCCAACATTCCCCATGGTTTCCTATGCTGGTAAACCCATACCCAGTTTTTCTCTGGGTACTCTGGTTTTGCCCTCTCCACAAAAACTAACGTTTTAGTTGATTTTATTAAATTTAGTATGATTTGATTTCAATTGTGCTTTACAGTGTCTATGATTAGTATGTTAGTGCTAAATACAGTTGACACTCAAATAATGTCCATGATTATTATTATTATACAAACTGCAGTTTATTGCTTAAATATTCAAGAGCTATTCATCATGTGGTAATAGGCCAATTTGTCATGTGACCTATTTTTTTCTCATAAATGTGATGATACCGCCTGTTTTGTGAAATTATTTTGACAGAAACAAAAAGAGCAGCTCAAAATATGCTACCATGCCGATCTTTGTTAGTATATTGTTTAAACTGGTGGTGTTACAGTTGAAAGAATTTATAAGGATTTGTATGGGAAAAGGACACTTTGCCACCCAGTCACAGCTAACTGTTACAGCTTAAGTCAGGTCAGATGAGAAAGAAAGAAAATTATTTACAGCCATAGCTAGGGATTTTACAAACTGTACACAAAGAGGAAGAGCACAGTGTTCGGAACCATGGTTGCTGAGTGAAGGAACTAAAACTCATTCACTGTACAGACAAACAGCCACCAAACAAGTGCATTTTAAGCTTTACCCGCATCATTCTTCCCTCCTTTCTTGTCTGCCTTTTTGGTTGGTGCTATTATGTGTAAACAAAATTAATGCAGGTAATTATAAATTCTAATAATAATGACAAAAAAAAACACAGAAAAAACCACTTAAATTTTGAATTATTAGTTTTTTTTTATTTTAGTGCTAGATACAGTTGACCCTCAAATAAAGGTTGTTATTACATAAATTATTATTATTATTATTATTATTATTATATACCGTAATATTTATACTATTTTTCTTTCAGAATGTGTGTATATAGGATTTTTGGAAAATGAATAAAGTTCTTTTTATTATCTTAAAAACAGCTGTCAATATGACACAACCAATTATTTTGAAATTTACAAAATGAATGTAACATTTGGCTAGATTTCCGCATCACCCCATACATGTATGTCATTCTGCATGCTGTGGCTGAATTGTTGAGCTAGGTAATGCAAGTGCAAACATTTCTTGTTAATTTTCAAAGAACAGAACAGTGCACCTACAGCACGTATAGTGAAGTATGGGGTGCTACCGAAATCTAACCCAACGTTTTCTTTCTGCGCTCACATGATCTTAATTTTGGGCTAAAAAGAAGTTGTTTATCTCACTTAAATGTTTCTCTCCGAGTGTGTAGAAAAAAGACTAAAGTTTATGAAAAATCAAAGGCAACTTTCACTTTTTCAACTGCGAATAGTGACAAAACTACAACTAAACTGACATAGAAAACAAAAAAAATGACACTTATTTCCAAACCTGGCATCTTTCCTCCGTCTGTTTTCAGCAAAACTCTATAAAGTTTTTACGTACAGGGTTTCGGTTCGACTGCCATGACGATGCTGAGTAACCTGGTAAACTAGGCATCCAGGCCCAAAAGTAACGTTCCAGTAATGAGATTTTCGTATTTGATCCTCGTTCAGTTTCTAATTTCTGTCAGAATGTTAATCGTTATGCGACTAATCGTGTCGTTCTCTTTAGTTTAATTAAAGACGAGAAAATGCCATTCAATCTAGAAAAGTATGGTTTTGAAGGAAAGCGCGCCACAACAACCGCAAAGTGCAACAGAGATTGCAGATTTACCTCGCACGAGGGACGAAACACAGAAAACGTCTTCGTTCTTTCCTAGCAAGCAGATTAAACATGTTATTGCGGGAGGAATCGCTGGAGCCGTGTCTAGAACTTGCGTTTCTCCTCTCGAAAGAGTAAAAATTCTTTTGCAGGTAACAATTAGTCGACTGCATGTCTATATTGTACTTTTATAAGAAGTGACGTAATTAATAACGCTTATGTAGGTACTCAGCTTATCTCTGAAAAGAATTAAGCTGCCATATTATATCATGCTTATCACGTTTCCGGTCTGTCAGATTCAAGTGAAGAATCCTAAGTTTGCTGGAGTTTGTGCGACTTTGATAAAGATTGGTAAAAAGGAAGGCTGGAAGGGTTATTTTAAGGTAAAGTACTGATACATGTGAAATTATAGTTTCAGAAACCTTCGTACATGCACAAAATCAGAATTATAATTGTGACAATCAGTGCACTTCAAACCGTCATTTCTTGAACTTAACTACTTACAGAATGAATTAAGAAAGAAATATGGGGAATGATTTCCGCACAGGTCCCTACTTCATTATGCGCCATGCTGTAGCCATACTGTTTCGTTCTGTAATAATATACATGCAAACATTTCAGCAAAGGCTAACCAAATCGTAAATTTTTCTAAAACTACAAATTGCACTCGCCCTACAGGCTCGTGCAGTTTGCTTAGCCTTTGAAAAATTTACTCGTGCTGATTTATCCCAAATTGCATGAGATCATGTGATTACTTATACCAATAACAAGAAATATGTGCAAATACCCTAAACAATTCGTCTGCTGCATGCATAATGAAATAGGCACAGGTCTGTGCGGAAATCTTGCCGGAATATTTATATATACAGCCTACAAGCCTGTTTCGTGGTTGCCCACTCATCAGGGTGAGTGGGCAACCACGAAACAGGCTTGTAGGGATAAACCTGTAGTTTGTTTGTGTGTTTTTTTCTCCCGCAACAACTATTATATATATATATATATATACAGTATTAAACCTCATGTGAGAAGTTCGCTGTTTCTCTTTCATTCCATCTAAATCCACCGAGCGCAAGCGTCGTGTATCCTTTGGGATCCTTCTCACTAGCGTCATCGTTGGCAAACCTTCTTTTCTACACAACTATATATATATATATATATATATATATATATATATATTTAAGTAAAAGGAACAATAATTATTGTTGGAAAGGTTTATTGTATTAATTTTGTAAATCAGGTACTAACAAAAATTGAAAGATTACAGTACCTCATTGTGATGTCAATTGTTTTCTTTTTAGGGCAATGGTACAAATGTTCTCAGAATTATCCCCTACTCTGCAGTGCAGTTTGCAGCTTACGAGGAGTTTAAAAGGGTTAGTATATGTGTTGTAGTTCAATTTTTTTCTGTGGTTTAATTGTGTCCAAACCAGTTCAATTTTTTTGAACCAGTCCATTTTTTTCAAACCAGTTTTTTAACACCTGTCTGAAAAGGGATTTATTATCTTTTGGGGTGAGGTAAAAAAATAGGGGCATGGCATTTTAGGGGGGTGAAAAGAATTAATAATTATAAAAGTTTAAGTTATTACTAAATTATGACTGTCACTCCCCTCCCTTAACTTTTTATCAGTTCTCTTGTCTCTCCACCCACCACCTTACTTTGCATGTACAACTCTTACACACTCACTACCCCTACTAAGTCATGTACACAATATTCTTTTATCACTTATTTTTCTTATACTTACTGAGACTCGAACCCACAACCTTCAGACTTGTAATCCTCTCTCATCACCATTGAGCCACACAAGAACTTGATGCAAATTGGTTTCATAATCTTGCTTATAAAGCAACTCATTAGTCCCAGGCCCCCTTTCTCTCTCAGCCAATTTGATTAAATATTCAAATAGAGTAGCGCATGCGTACTTAATACAAATTGAGACTTGAAAACATGACTGAAGTCTCCACCGAACCATGCGTTGCAAAGGGAATATTTTACCAACACTTGGATGCATTAAAAAGCAAACAAGTTAAAAAGGAATCGCAGATAACGCTCTTTATTGAGGATGCATTTTACGATAAAGCAAAAGCTTTCCTAAAATACCAAACTGAGAAGAAACTCGGAATCGAGTCGCAAGAAGTGACGACGTCAAAGTGGGAAACCTCGACAATTATTAGAAAAAAAATGGGCTTACTCAGATGGCTCAATAATAACTACAAACAAGAGAAAGGTGGTACCTAAAAGGGACCTTTATGAAGTGCTATCTCTTGCTCACAGTCGCACTGCTCATTGTGGGCGACAAATTACTTCCAAATGGATAAACAATAACTATTCCGAAGTCAACATTAAAGTGATAGCCATATTTGTTGGCCTTTGTCCAATTCACGTGGAACAGCAGTCAATTACGAGTCGTGTTAAGCTTGTTACTAAACCTATCCAATCTCCGAAATTTCTTTCTCTACTCGAGATGGATCTAATGGACTTCCGTAACTGTGCTTGTGATTGTACCCATAAACACACCTGGGTAATGAACATTACGGATCACCATACAAAGTATGTTCACGTTTCTGCTCTAACAGATAAATCTGCGGATGAGGTACTGAAAGCATTCACATACCACTGCTTCACATATGGCTTTCCGAAAGAAATCCTAACAGACAACGGAAGAGAATTTGCAAACAAAAAGATAAAAGCATTTTGTCAAGAAAACGGCATTCAACTTGCTCATGGTTCTCCGCGAACTCCTACAACTCAAGGTTTGGTCGAAAGATCAAATCGATCATGGAAAGAAGACACAAGAGCCTTAATAATGAGCACCTCTTCCAGAAATCGAAAGAAATGGTGTGAAAAAGTACAAGAAGCGGCTTACACTAGAAACATAAGCTACCATAGAGCAATAAAAATGAGTCCATACGAAGCTGTGTATGGCATGAAGCCCAACAGAGAAGTCTTTCATTCTGCTAACTCTGGGAATGATAAAGAGATTTTATGATGAAACAAATCCAGAAGAGCATGAAGATTTACAGGATGAAGTTGAAGAGGAACCACCCAAAAAGCGACAAAAAATAATGGAAGATCAAGAAAAGTATAATAAAGAAATGATCAAGCAAACACAGAAAAAAAATGAAGCTAGAAAAAAAAATTTCAAGTAGGAGATATGGTCTCCATTAAAATTGATCGTGTGGACAAGACATCACCTCTTCATTCAAACCTTCTTTTGGGAAAAATTGAAGAAATTGTTAACACTTATGCACGTGTTGTGACCAAATTTGGTAGAGTAAACACATTGATTTCACCCACCCGTTTGTATCCGTGCACAGTTACATCTCAGAACATTGAACTCGATTACACAACTGAGCTATCATTTTCTGCAGCATGTAAGAAAGCTATATAGTTTAATGAAATGTTTTGAAATTTAACATATATGTGAGGATTTCACCTTTTTTGGCAGAATGTAATTTCATGAAATAAAGACGAACTGTACAATGCCACAATCTATCTTGTTCCTAACCCTTACCCCTTAACCCTAACCCTAACCATTCATAACTTTAGCTCTTAACCCCAATCATTATGATAAGCCCTTAATTAATAAGAGTAAAAAATAATATTTGTATATCACCCCATGTAACAATTCTCATGACTGAAATATAGAACACAGAATGTAGAAAAACTTTCAAAAAATTACCCATTAAAAAAAAGAAACTAGTTTAAAATAATCAAACCAGTTTAAGAATTTTAAACTGGTTCAAAAAAATTTGGAGCCAGAAAAAAAATTGAACTACAACATATGCACTGGTAAGTGTACCAATGAGGCCCGGTTAGGGAGGGTATCCATATCTGCCATCTGAATTTCACTAGCAGCTATGTCAGCATTAAGGAATGGGTTGATGTTCATCGTGGAAAATGTGATGATAATATAAATTCTTCTTTTGTCATTCATGATGTAGTCACTGGATGTTGATCGCGACATTTTGACCGCTCACTGCTGGTTGTCTTCAGGCGATGGGGTCGACAAATTCAGGCTCACCATTATGTCTACAGCTGTGTGGTCTGCTCTGATTGATATGTTTCAAAGAAAAATTAATATTATCAGCTATGTCAGCATTTTGCAAGATTCTTATGTTCCCTGTTGAAACCTCATCTGAGAGAAAGTCATTCATATCGTCAGTTTGTGGCTCCAGTGTCGCAGGCTCAAGGCCATGTCACGTGTCGGAATTTACCCCTCATAGGGTCTCACTAATCAGCTTTTGTGCAGGCATCTGATCTGTTTTCTGCATCTTGAAGGAAGTGAGACATCTGCAGTCGAACTCAATAGTCTGGGCTTCCTGTGGTTTATGGACCTCATTCATCTTGATTAGCCGATAGCTGATTCAAACCTCCCTGAGTGTTGATTGAGTGATTTTTTCACCATGCTGACTTGTTACAGTCTTTCTTAGTTTTTTTTATTGAATTACTGTTTGTATTTACATTTAGCTGCTGAAAATCCCAGAGGATCCCCATGCGCAGACTCCTCTGAGACGCCTTATTGCAGGTGGTCTTGCTGGAATGACATCTGTGGTGGCAACCTATCCACTGGATCTTGTGAGGTAAGACAGTAAGAACCATAGTTAAGGGAAAAGTGCACAGTGCACCAGTTGGGCAATCAGACAGTTTGATGCTGCACTGGTTTAGAGTAATTAATGAATGTAACTTAAAAACTTACAATCCACCGACCTGATGTTTCAACACTCCTGTCTAGTGTCTTCTTCAAAGGTGATGCCAGATCAGGCATGGCTTTGAAGCTTCTTTTGTACCCACAATGAATGGTGTTGCTTAATTACAAGGTGTAAGTAAATGTCGGGTAATAAGACACTGTAAGTAAAAACCAGTCGATCAGTGATGTATAGTTTACCAACTATGATACTTCCTGTCATTGTTTACCATGATTGGCCTCACTTTCCTGTTCTCCTTTTCCTCCTGGTCATTTCCTGGTAGAAATCGTACATAGGATCCTGCAGGATCCTTTAGGATTCCGTAGGATCCTGTAGGATCTTACTGTAAATAGGATTAGGATCCTGTCCAGGATTTAGATTCTAATCAGGATCCTGGGTAGGATTTCTACCAGGGTTCTAGCTGTCTTCAATAGCCTTTTATTGTGACCATCAATAACCTAAACTATTTCCTGCTTTAAAGAAATGATCTTTTTTTATTTTGTTTTAGAACAAGGTTGGCTGCGCAGGGGGAAGGTGCTGAGAGAAGATACAGGTGCACAGAAATTTGATGGCTTAGATACAGTCCATAAGTTATGATGATATTGCCTGCATGAGTAATACCAATAATTATAATATTTAGTTTAAGTTATTTAAGAGTCAGCTTCAACCTCAGAAATAAGGCTCTGAGTTTGACTAACAGTTTGTTTTTTTCTTTTTTTTTCAACAGCAATATTTTCCATGCATTTAGAACGATACTGAAAGAAGAGGGTGGATTACACAGTGGATGTCTCTACAAGGGACTGGCTCCCACTGTTATGGTATGAGAATTAGAACTGTACTTTTTCAGCTGACTAAATAATTGGGATTGCTGAACTTTCATAGTTACTGCATAGTTACATGATATTGCATTAGTAACATTGCCTGTGACAGTACCAAAAGATACATCTTTCACAAATAATAATATACATGAAAAAATTACTCGATTCTGATTGGCTGAGAGCAGTGCAGTTCAAGTGTAACACCAGTGCAAAAAGTGTAATACCAGTGCAAAAAGTGTAACACCAGTGCAAATTACACATCGATTTTCTGGATTATGATATTCTTTATTTTTAAACGAACCGCTTTGAGTTCGTAGCGTTACCAGTTGATCTTCAGTAAATAACGTGTCAAATCCGCGTCAAATGCTTACTTCCTGTCCGTCCGCAATGAGATCTTCCAGCACTTCCTCCAGGTGAATTTTTTCATGTTTATATTATTAATAAATAATCATACGGCTTTTCTCGTTCAATTTGGAATTAATTTGTACTTGTGAGTTTTTCAAAAAGCTGAAATTGCACTCGCCGAAGCGGCTCGTGCAATTTCAGCTTTTTGAAAAACTCACTCGTGCAAATTAATTCCAAATTGAACTCGAAACCGTATGATTACCTTTACTAAAATTCACCATGTTCGTTTAATTTAACAACTGTTTCACCGCTTTGACATTCAAATCCTAGCAGTATGCAGGATGTTTGTCCCATGAACCTAGTTGGCGTTGCTACCATGAGTGTCCTGTAGCTCAGTGATAGAGCGTCCAAACTAGTAATGGGTAGGTTGTAGGTTTGACTCCTGTCAGTTGGGAGAAATTGGATTTGCCTTTTTCGAGTTTGCCTGTGAGTGACAAGAAAAGGCGTGACAGCCTTTCATTAGAAATATAACAATGTGTTGGATTTCGAGCTCTGATGAAGGTGGACAGCAGCCAACAAAAATTCAGTTAAGAAAAATAGGTTGATTAAAACCAAAAGGAAACTAAAAAAAACATTTATTTTCACAGGGAATTGCCCCATATATTGGACTAAATTTTGCAGTTTATGAAACATTAAAAGGTGAGAATCCAAAGATAATGTACCATTTTTTGTATAATCATAACTATAAAAAAATTCTCAAATCTGATTGGCTATCAACTGCCCTGATTTCAGCCTTAATAGGACAGTTAAATTGGACAGTACGCGTCATGCCTGAGTAATTGGACAGTACGCGCCATCACGCGCGCGCTTAAATGGCTTTTTTTTTCACTGCTAGCTAAACAAATCTTGGCATTTCATATGTTTTGATTAGGAAAAAAATAAGTTTATATATCAAAAATTTTGTTAAAGTTATGATTAATTGGTAATAAGACTTCGTGTCGTCCAATTCGGTCTGCAATCATACTCGTGATTAAACAAATCGGACTCCCGCTATGCGGTCGTCCGATTTTGTTAATCACTCGTATGATTACAGACCGAATTGGACTCCACTCAGTCCTATTACCATTACTAATCATAACTATAACAAAATTCTCAAATCTGATTGGCTATCAACTGCCCTGATTTCAGCCTTAATAGGACAGTTAAATTGGACAGTACGCGTCATGCCTGAGTAATTGGACAGTACGCGTCATGCCTGAGTAATTGGACAGTACGCGTCATGCCTGAGTAATTGGACAGTACGCGCCATCACGCGCGCGCTTAAATGGCTTTTTTTTTCACTGCTAGCAAAACAAATCTTGGAATTTCACGTGTTTTGATTAAGAAAAAAGTAAGTTTATATATAAAAAATTTTGTTAAAATTATGATTAATTGGTAATAAGACTTCGTGTCGTCCAATTCGGTCTGCAATCATACTCATGATTAAACAAATCGGACTCCCGCTACACGGTCGTCCGATTTTGTTAATCACTCGTATGATTACAGACCGAATTGGACTCCACTCAGTCCTATTACTATTACATATCAGCTACACCCTTGTATTCTTTTACGGTTAATTTTAGTCTGTGAAAGAGGTTTCAGGTCACACACTGATAATAGATTACCTAAACTGAATTTATTACTGCAGGTTTTGTGTTGAATCATTTTACTGCAAATGCAAGGGGAGTTGAATTGAAGAGAATGGATAAAGACAGAGAGCTACCAGTAGTTGTGAGGCTAGCTTGTGGAGGAATGGCTGGAGGCTTTTCACAGACAAGTGAGTACAGAATTCAACACAGACGTACAGTGTATTACATGCACCTATTACCAAAGAGAAAGTTCTTATTTCCTTATCCAACTGTTTTGTTTCACTTCATTCAGTTACCTACCCTTTGGATGTTGTGCGACGACGAATGCAAATGAAAGGGATTAGTGGCCAGTTGTTTGCCTACACATCAACTATAAATGCATTTGCCACCATTATGAAAGTAGAAGGTGCCAAGGGACTATACAAAGGAATGTGGCCCAACCTGCTGAAGGTAAATTGTTATTAAAACTCTTGTGGTGTGAACATTTAACAATAAAGCCTGGTTTTTATCATGTCACGAAAGTCCCAGATAATAAGCAGTATCATCCGGCCTTTCTAGATGTTCTGATTTTATGAAACAATTGTAGTTGTCCCAGACTGTCAGGTGGTCACTGGTCATAAGTTTTATGGTAATGGAATTAAATAGCCATTTTTTTTTCTCATAGTGATCCCTAACTATTAACGATTCCCTAAACAATGACTAGATATTTTAATAGTGGCTTGAAATCCAGAGCAAAGTTTATATAAAATGGACATTCGTTCTCTCCAAGAAATAAAATTAAGGAGTTGGTAAATGGAATAATACGTTTTAAAACTGTTAAGAAAAGGAGGAATAACAACTTAGAACTTAATTCAGCCTGTTTTATTGACTGTTTATCTATCAAATTAAGTTTTGGAAGAGTTGATATTTAAAAAGAGAGAGAAACCATTGAACTGAAAGAAAACACAAAAATCAAGGAATGCGTGGTCATAGGACTGCAGTAAGCAGTGTGCTAAAGTTGCACATCAGATGATCAAATTATAACAGTGGAAATTAAAATTGAGTCACCATTTATGTTAAGGATGATTTATATTTGTATGAATTTAGTCTATATTTTATGTGACTTCTCAAACCAAGGCTACCCAAACATAATTAATTTTCATACAAATTATCCAATCTAGATCCAGTATTTGAGCAATAGAATCTCTACAAATGTTAAATATATTTCACTTAAAATGCATATAATTTCCTCTAAAACTGGACAAAACATATCAAGATTGAAAAAGAATCATCTTTGTCAGTAGAAACTTGCCACAAATCTGTTGTTCACATCAAAAACAGACATTCAAAATTTGTATGAAAATTTATTTGAGTAGCCTTGATTCAAGCAGTGGCATCGTAATACTTAATTCACTTGAAGCTTTGTTACTGGTATTTAATATTTTCATTTTCCATTTATTGTTCATCACTGCTCTGATATGATATTTCAGGTGGCCCCGTTAGTTGGAATACAATTTGTTACTTATGAGATCGCCAAGGGAATATTGTACGGCAAAGGATTTCAGCTTCCTTGGAGATAACAGAACTGCCACTTCAATGCACCCAGCATGCAATTTATGGTTGATTCAAGATTCATAATAATTTTGTGTTACCTGGACATGTTTATGTTGTAGGTTAAAATTAATTTCAGGTCAAAATGGTTCCATTGAAACTAGTTTGATTTGTTTTTTTTCCTTGGTTTCAGATTAATTTTCATAATCCCCCAATAATCTGAAACAAAGGAAAAACAAATTAAACTTGTTTGCAACCATTTTGACTTGAAATTCATTTTACCTACAACATTTATGTAAATTATTGACAATTTAGGGTCAGATATACTTTCTGAGGGAAAGCTAAATAGCTTCCATTTGTTGGCTCGGAACTGGTATATGATATGTTAACATTGAAATTCCGAGAGTAAGGTTCTTAAGAGCAATATTCTACAACCTAACAGTACATATGAATACTACTGCTTTTGTTTCTCTCATTATCACTTTGCTTGTCCCTCTGGCCATTTATATTTGTACTAAGAGCCTTATACTCAAGTTAGGATGATTTACTGCAGGTGTGAATTTGACACAGTGTCATAATAATAAACATATACAAATTACTTATTTTAAAACTATTAATTTTATTTATACCGTAAATAATAATCAAGCTACTGAAATGATTCTCCAATAATATTATGTCATTCATGTAATTTAACTGGAACAGCAAATAAATTTGAGCCAGAAAAGACAGAATATTTGATTAAAGTGTGCTAAGTATTGATAAACGTTATCACTGTTCGCAAAAGCATGTCACATTAAGAAAGTAAATGACAAAATGATTGATTTTCATCTCCTACTTTTCTGGATCACCTGTGATTGTTAGTTCAGTATGAATGACATTCTGTTGCTAAGGAAGATCCATAAATTACTTTATTATATCTTTCAGTTAGTACGCGCGCTGTGATTGGTCAATTTAGCGGGCCGTACTTCACTGTACGCCCCGCTAAATTCAAAAGTTTCTTTTGAGATATCATATCTTACAAACCTCGTTTTCTCGGTCCGTAACTTACATTACGGAACTCAGTCTCAGTAAGGGGTATGTACTAAATTGGGTAGTCAATCATGTGATATCCCGAGATCTCCTCGGGGGGGTGGGGGGGGGAGGGGAATCAGAAGATCTCGGGATATTTTATAAAGGCAGGAGCCCATTACCAGGAGCGTGATTGTACGGTACATCCTGCCATCAGCACAGTCACAAAAGTGTCTATTTTTGGATCCCGATTTCCCGCGAAAAGCAATTACCATGATGACTACCTCAGAAGCGAAAAATATGGCGGAAAAACTATTGGCACAGTCCGTTTTCCCTAGTTACGTGGTCCAAGACAGCTTAAACCATTCCTGTCTCTACGATAAAGCCGATCGTGAAATAAAAGCAAATTTAATAAAAGTAATTACTAAGCCACAAACCGTGTTTGAATTTTTGGCATCGTATTAAATCGACTTGAGCACCTTCAGTCTTTTGAGTATTCAGTGTGAGCCATACAGCGTTTTCTTGCACGTTACTTTGTCCAGTGACGTAATAAAAATCTCACATTGTGATTGGTCATAAAAGACACCCTTTGTTTGTTTCGCGGAAAAAGGAAATCTAAAAATAGACACTTTTGCGACTGTGCTGATGGCCAGACCCAGTATGGGAGAATCACGCTCCTGGTAATGGGCTCCTGGCAAAGGCTTACATGATTCACTATATACCCCTCAGGATATTTTGTAAAGGCTTACATGATTTACTACCCCTCGGGATATTTTGTAAAGGCTTACATGATTCACTACCCCTTGGGATATTTTGTAAAGGCTTACATGATTCACTACCCCTTGGGATATTTTGTAAAGGCTTACATGATTCATTATCCCTCAGGATATTTTGTAAAGGTTTACATGATTCACTATCCCTCGGGATTTTTTGTAAAGGCTTACATGATTCACCGCCGCTTAGGATTTTTTGTAAAGGCTTACATGATTTACTATCCCTCGGGATATTTTGTAAAGGCTTACATGATTCACTACCCCTCGGGATATTTTGTAAAGGCTTACATGATTCACTATCCATCGGGATATTTTGTAAAGGCTTACGTGATTCACTACCCCTCGGGATATTTTGTAAAGGCTTACATGATTCACTACCCCTTGGGATATTTTGTAAAGGCTTACATGATTCACTACCCCTCGGGATATTTTGTAAAGGCTTACATGATTCACTATCCATCGGGATATTTTGTAAAGGCTTACGTGATTCACTACACACTAAATCGGTAGAGTCAGTAAATGGAAGGCAAAAGAATGTTATGCATCAAAAACAGTGCGACATTATAGTACGGAAAAAAAACCCGTCTCCCCTCCCCAAAAAAATAAAAGAAAAACGACAACACTTTGAGTCTATACTACTATGACAAAAACTATTTATCCTATGTAAAAATAACGACTTGAATTCTTGAATAGTCTTTTCATCCAAAAAATCCATTGAGAAAAGCTCAATCCATAAAATATTAAAATTATACTTACCATTTCAGTGGGTAATTTGTCTCGTTTTACCGAAATTCTTGAATTGGGATCACGCCCTCCTTTTCTTTCCGGTCAGATATCCACCAATCGGAGTAAGGGATGGCCATTTTATTTCTGACAGGGGCTTGGCAGTTACCAAATAAAATTTCTGCACAGCAAAAGTATAGAAAAAAATTCCATGCACAGTGGGCCAAGGTTAAAAAGGGTGCTTAAAAGGCTAAGGTGCTAAAAACATTCTTGCACAGTCCATAGGGGAAAAAAATTCTCGACACGACAAAATTCCCCAACCCCCACCCCCTCAAAAATAAAATAGTCCATCCTAAGTCAATCCCAGGACGAGCTGAAAGTCACGTCTTCTAATTCCAACCAATCGGAGCTTGATCATCATTGAATCTGTCACGCGAAGTCATTTACCAGGGGGAAGAAAAAAGCACCGAGAAAAGTTATTTTGAAGGGAAGGCACGAGTTAAGTTAAAGAAATCTCCATCAGTCGTTATTTTTAAGTATATTCCAGAGGAAAATGGGTGAATCCAATACGGCTGTTTCACCGTGGTGGGAACATTATATTCCCAAAGAACAACTTATACATCTTGTTGCCGGCGGAATCGCTGGAGGGGTTTCAAGAACTTGTGTCTCTCCCTTGGAAAGAGTTAAAATGCTTATGCAGGTAGATCTCCCTGAAGAATAGAGTATGAACTTGTTTTAATACAACGCAGAAAAGAATCGCACTGTGCAATTGATGAACCGATCAACTGTAATCAAAAAGGATGCATATAAAGCAGTCTAATTTCGGGACAAATGTAACAGAATTGTTTTTGGTTTTCAGATTCAAGTTACTGGAGCCAAGTATTCTAGTGTAACGCAAACTTTGCTCAAGATCGGCAGGGACGAAGGTCTCTACGGTTATTTCAAGGTACCGTGATTGATTTAACAGTAACCTACTGTGTCTACTCCACAATACCAGCAAGGGAAGGGAAATAATATTCTAAATAATGAGGGTCATTTTTTGTGCCCTGTCCAGCCTCAATATACGAGTTAGAAAGATAATATAAACCTCTTCAGCACCATATTGATGGCATTATAGAAATAGAGGTTCATTTATTTAATTAGGGTATTTTCTTAACCAGTCAAGCCATGTAGAAATAATAATTATTTTCGTTGCTGGACGCCTTTAATAAATAAATACGCCTAGTGAGTGCATAAAATAACATCATTATTCACTCACCAGGTGTTTTTATAGTTGAAGTGATTATCTAATTATTACTCCTAGATTACTATTAATGATAAATTTTTAATTTAAAAATATTATGTTTTGTTGTAACTTTTTGTAAATGCATAATTTTATATAGAAGAGAAAACTTCTTGATTTTGATTGGTTAAGGGCAGGGCAGTTCAAGTGTAACACTAGTCAACACTTGTACAGAAAGTTTAATACTTAACTCTTATTAACCGAGCAGGAGGTCTGTATGGGAGAATCTTGTCTGAGGTTGTGAGTACAGACCAAATGCAGTAAGGTCTGTACACACGACCAAGGTCAAGATTCTCCCATAGAGACCAACTAAGCTTGGTTAATAAGATGTTTATATACGACAGACAACAAGAACAATTTAATTCATTTAATGTAGCTGGTTTGCACCAGCTGATATCTTCCTCACGAACGACGATGATCCGAGCTTAAT
This sequence comes from Ricordea florida, assembly GCA_949710005.1. Lineage (NCBI taxonomy): Eukaryota > Metazoa > Cnidaria > Anthozoa > Corallimorpharia > Ricordeidae > Ricordea > Ricordea florida. The sequence goes on along the minus strand of OX453276.1, from coordinate 2,082,810 downwards.
TTTGCCAAGGCTTGCTTGTCCTCTATACTTTTGTTTCTCATCGGGCTTTTAGGCACTTCCATAAATAAATATCCTTTAATAGAAGAAAATAGTCAATATTTCTACATTTTAGTTTACAGCGTTTTGCCACAAAATGTAATAAGCCGGTCTAGATGGGAAAATCTAGACCCCTTTCAATATCAGTTTCAGCCAATCCAATTCATGAATTTGGGAGTTCCCAGTCTTTGTGAAACAGCCATATAATAACAGTGCAAAATGTGCAACACCAGTGCAAATTACAGACCAAATTATTTTCATGTGTAATAAGCAATCATCATAGGTATACATCTTTGCAGGTTTTTCAAATGCTGATATGGCTCATGCATTTTGAGTTTTTTTTTTGAAAAAACTCACTTGTGCAAATTGAACCTTAAACTGTACGATTACCATTACTGATTATTTTTTGAAAGGGAAATGGTACTAATATTGTGAGAATAGTCCCATATACTGCTGTCCAGTTTGCTGCTTATGAAGAATTTAAGAAGGTAAGTTAACTTGATATGTTTAGTGGCCTCTAACCTGATTGACACAAAATGGCAATCAGGTTAGTGTTGTAAGAGACAATGTGCAAAGTGTTAGGAAACCCCCAGTTACCAGGTCATAATTGGTCAAATCAGTTCTATTTCTGTTCGGGTGAGCCAGTCACCATTTTATTGTAGAAATGCAAAATTAATAAATATTGAAAGCAACTGTAACATTACATTTGACAGTGAATTAATGGGAAACACCGTGATGCAGTAGTTAAACATGTTTGAATTCTGGTCAGAAGGTGTTGGCTTCAAACTCAGGTCATGGTACTGTTTTGTATCCATAAAAAAGAAACTTAGCTTTACACAGTTTCTCTGCGATCATGTTTCTAAATGGGTAGGTGCTAGGATAGAGAAGCCTAACAACAGGTTAGCATCCCATCAATAGAACGGGTAATAATACTTCTAGGTATACTCACCGAAACCCAGATAAGCCTGAGTTGCATGGCTTTCATAGCTTGTGTGTCCCTTTTCTATCTGATTGTTAACCCTTTAAGCCCCGAGGGCTCTTTCTGTGACAAGTAAAATCTGTAAAGACACTATCGGGGCTTAAAGGGTTAAGGAGATTTGACACTTATAGTTGCTAAGGATACCAGAGGATCCTAAGGAACAACACCCTATAATGAGGCTCACCGCAGGAGCAATGGCAGGAATTGTATCATCAGCTGTTACTTATCCCTTGGACCTTATAAGGTATGAATTTAAATATAAACTTAAGAATTTCCTACATAGTCAGCTAATGGATATTTTAATACAGGAGGATAATTATGTTGGCGTGCAAACTTTAGTTCAAATATTTAGTAAATATTGACATTTGCTTTAGTTACCTACTCTCAAATATAATTGTACTTACTGTTTGTTTTTAAATTCAGTATGCTGATGTTCGTGTATCAGCTTCCCTTATTGTTATGTTTCAACCCTGTTGTTGTTATAATTGTCATTATCTTTTTTATTTTTCCTTCCCACCCCATTAGCTAGGCTATTTTGCAGGTAACGATTGATGGAAAAATGTAAATCAAGAGTGTTTAATAAAGTTGAAAGTTGAAGTTGAAAGTTGAAGCAGTCATTATTGGGGACTGAGTCCCCAATGAGGCGGACAAAAAGTGCAAGCCATAGTAGTGTCCCCAATTAGTTGTCTAATCTTTTTTACAGCTAAATAAATTTGGCACTTAAATAAAGTTCTTATCTTAACCTATGACTCAAGGAACTATACTTAAAACAAAACTAAGAAAATCTTTCACAATGGAGAAAATGATGGCCAGCAAAAGCTGGTCTATTAGGGCTGTTTGTAATTACGAATTATTATTATATAGGCGTGTGTGTTTTACTGTGAATTACACCACTCATATAATACGAAACTACATCTAGGACTGTAGTGGCGTATTTTCCATATCCTTACTAGTGAGGATATTGATGATATCATTTCCCGCCTGTGCCTTCGGTCTTGGGCCGTACTCTAGACCTCAGGCACAACTTTTTCCTATATAGACCTTCTGCCCGGTAATTAAGATATATGTTGCAGTTAATTTTTGTTTTCAGTTAATTTTTATTTTGAACTAGATAGTTTTTTTTAACTAGGTGATATTTTTTTAACTAGGTGATATATTTTTTTAACTAGGTGATATATTTTTTTAACTAGGTGACATTTTTTTTAACTAGGTGATATTTTTTTAAAAAAATACAGGTCTCAGGTCATCGTTTTACCAATACAGAAATTATCCTAAACATTCATTAAAGCTAACGTTAGGTCTGATAAGTCCCAAGGTTGGCTTTAATGAATGTTTAGGATAATTTCTGTATTGGTAAAACAATGACCTGTGACCTGTATTTTTTTAAAAAAATATCACCTAGTTAAAAAAATGTCACCTAGTTAAAAATAAAACTAACTAGGAAGAAAAAAAATATCTAGTTCAAAATAAAAATTAACTGACAACAAAAATTAACTGCAACATATATATACATATATAAATTCTGATCTGTATTATAAATAATTATTGCAAACAGGACAAGACTTGCTGTGCAAGGTGAAGGCAAAGAAAGAAAGTACAGGTACACATACATGTTATTAACCATTTAAGCCCCAATATCAATATTCATTTTCTCCTAACTGTTCTCACAATTATATTTGTTATGGTAATAGGTAGACAAATTTGTTTAAATATCAATACAACTCTGTTTTGACAATCACTTTTGTTATTCTCATAACCTGAATGGTTGATGAACAGTGAATAATTATTGTAATGAGAAATTGGACGCTGGTCATTACTGGGACTTAAAGGGTTTGAAAGTTGAATCGATGGGTTCATGATTCCTCTGGTGTAAAAATAAAAGCTATACGTACAATACAGTCATACAATCATTTATGCACTTTTGTTTTCAACCCACCTGCAATTAAAGCCTGAATAGGATAAGGAGAAGTTAATACTATCTTACCCAAAATGTCACATGTTTTCCTATCAACAAATATAACAAGCTATATTCTGCAAATATATTATATTTAACTAAAAAGACATTGGGTGACTGTGCTTTTTTAGCTGCAGCACCTAAACTGTGGAATGGGCTACCATCACAAATACAAAATGAGCCCAATTTTCATAGGTTTAAAGGTTTCCTTAAGACCCATTTTTTTTAGATTAGCTTTTTATTAGATTATTTAGATTAGCTTTTTATTAGATTACATTAGCTTTTAGTATTATATTTTTAGTTATTTTCGATAACTTAGTAATGACGATAATTTACTTGTAATGCGCATTTGATCATATTCACGTGTATTTTACGCAATATAAATGTTAAATTATTATTATTATTATTATTATTATATTTACGGTATATACTGTACTTTCTTTTTACATGTACTCGTTAGGAATATTCGGCATGCATTCTTTACTATTGTCAAGGAGGAAGGAGGTCTCTTCAGTGGATGTCTCTTTAAAGGCCTTGGGCCATCACTGATAGTAAGGGAAATAAATTTATTGCTAGTGAATGTAATTGCATCTTATAAGGCGCAGTTGAGTAATGAATAATAATAATAATTATAATAATAATAGTATTTATCCAGGGAGCCTATATCAGCCTATACCAGCAATCTCACCCTGACTTTGTTTTTCCTCAGTGAACTCATACAAACCAAGTACCTGAATCTCTTTAGAAGGGCCACAGATATTAGCTATATGTATAGGTAATCACATGATTTCGAGTGCAATTTGGGATAAATCAGCACGAGTAAATTTTTCAAAGGCTAACCAAATTGCATGAGCCCATAGGGAGAGTGCAATTTGTAGTCTTTGAAAAATTTACGAGTGCTGGTTTATCCCAAATTGCACTCGAAATCATGTGATTACTTGTTAATAATATACATGCAAAAATTTAATTTCAACTTTCTGCACTCAATTTCAATTTTCTGCACTGTTTGGGATTAATTGACATGCTCTCAACCAATGAGCATGCTGAAATTTTTGCATGTATATTATTAATAGTAAAATTTGCTGAAAGATGAACATTGACATCTGAGTATTTGCAGTGTATTGACTGGTACATTGTTCACGTTTTAGGGAATAGCTCCTTACATAGGATTAAACTTTGCAGTTTATGAGAGCTTGAAAGGTGCAGTACGTTTTGATTCTTTTTACCACTACTTTTTGGTTGTGACAAGCCCACTATCACAACATGGAGACAACAAGTGTTACACCGTCAAAATTTTTACATATAATATATTTTGTTTATCACTGGTTCTGTTAGGTTATGTGATGACATATTACCATGCTAAAGCAGGAGGACATAAGTTAAGGACAATAACTCATCATGGAGATTTGCCTGTAATAATCAAGTTAACTTGTGGATCAGTGGCTGGTGCCATTGCACAAACTGGTATCAAATTGAATGTTAAAGTACTGTAAATGCTCTAGTAGGCCCCCCCCCCCCTCAAGGGAGGCACTTATTTAATTCTGGGGCTCGTAGAAAGGGGGGGGCGACTTACTAAAAACTCAAGCATCAAAATACCTGTCTTCTAAAATCTCACTCAGCTTAAGTAAATTAATTTCTTATACAGTATATAGTAGTAGGCACGTCTTTGGCCATTTAAAACTGAAACATTTCTTTTGAAATTTTAAAATACAATTCTAAATTTTAGAGCATTAAATTTAGACTGCTAGGCAAGTGTGTGCGAGACTGACAGTCATTGTTCATACAAAGCACATCCAACGCTGCCAGACTTTAGACAAGTCTCTGCAATTAGAATTCAACATGAATTTCATCACCCTCTTGGTCAGAGTCAATTTATAAATCCACAATTACAGTCCTTAAGATGATAAAACAACTGTCTGAGGAAAACGGGGGCAGTCCTTTTTGTCAGCAGCGAAATTGTCAGGTATAATAATATTATAATAAATTATACTAAATGCGCAAAACCAAACAGGCTGCTATTGTTGCCTTGTAGAAATTTATCACTTTTCAAAACTGAGGTTTGCATATAGTAAAATGATTGAATTCTTTGAGTTATAAAGTAAGAAAATTTGCAGTGTTGCATGCCTTGCACGTGTTTATTTCACTGTTATAGTTGTTATGAACAACTACAGTAACAACCCTCAGGTTGACTAAAATCAAAGATTCAACACAAACAAGGAACAATAGGATTAGGGTATAATACATGTAGATAATTATTGAGGTGGCCATTACATAATTAAGTGCAGCTATAAAAATTGCCATTGAAAGATATAATTTTGCCATTGCTTTCAAACAGGTATCCATGAAACAATAAGTAGGTTATTGTCTAAAGAACTCTCTTACCCAGACTTTTATATTCATACTTAAAAATTATTATTTTTAATCAGAGATAAGGACATTTTGGATTCTCTATGGAGATGATGCTCTTATGAATAAATATTATTATGTGGGTGGAAAAATCATTAGTGGTAGTTAGGAATTGAAGCCAATAAATCCTGGTTGTTGACAGGTACATATCCTTTGGATGTTGTGCGACGACGCATGCAGATGGAAGGTGCAAGTGGTGAACTGTTCAAGTACAATTCAACCTGGCATGCATTCAAAGTTATTGTTAAGAAAGAAGGAGTGCATGGCTTGTTCAAAGGAATGTGGCCAAATCTTCTCAAGGTAACGTAGTACAAAAAAAAAACAAGCGCGTTTTAGAGAAAAGGCCATTGGTGCACTTTCCATTGTGAGTATTGCTATACTTTACTTTATCAATCTCACATGCAAATTTACAAGTACCCTACCTACTGTGTTTTGTTTAGAGATACTGCTGAGAGCATATTTATTTATCATTATGGTATATAATTTATTAATGAGATTGTTAAAATTGATATTAATGAGGGATGTTTTTCTTTTTTTCTTTTTTACAGGTTGCCCCCACCATTGGTATCCAGTTTGCTGTTTATGAAGTTTTTAAGACATTATTACAGGACTATTCAAGTTCAAGTGAATAAAAGATCTTTAACTGTACAAAAGTAAATTATTAGTACATCGTCCCATGTTGTAAATGCATCAATTTGAAGCTGCAGTGTAGTGCAAACTATTCAGTATTGGGTAGCACAGTGGATTTGATTGGTTAAAACCAATTCTATCTCAAGGTGCATTAGCTTTCCAGTTTAAACAAAATCCCTAGTCTATAATTGAACAGTGAACAATTATTTACAGTTACTGAACTATCTTTTAAAGCTATGTTACATGGTGCAGATTAATTGTATAGTATAGGATAGTTACTGTCTTTGAAGAAAAATATAATATGGTGTAGGAAAGAGTTTGTAAATGTATGTAATAAAATGTAATACAGGAACTACAGTGTATCATGATGATGATAATGATGATGATAATGATAATGATCATAAAAAGATAGGAAAAAGGAAACATTTACACTGGCAAGCAACCATTATTACTAAGCAAACAAAACCTGGGTCTTTGTCAGCATAACTCTGGGGGTGGGGGACATTCAGGAATTTTACCCAGGACAAAGCTGTCTGCTCTGAATGCTTGCAAGTCTTGCTCACTACATTTTAGTGTGCCAGAATTTGCTGATCCTGCCACTGTTTGTCCTGTGCTGGAACTTGACTGAGCCACAGTGGCAGGAATCTGTAAATTCAATTACAAGAAAAGAAGAAATTAATTATTCTTGGTAATGGTAAGGGGAAGGGTATGGATAAACCAAATATTACGCCATACATTAGAGATCTAATATGTTTTTAGTAGTGAACTGCTATGAGGAGTGCATACTACTTTTCTACATGTAAGGTTATTGTGGTCACTTCGGTCACTTGCTTCATGGCAAGCAAAATTGAGCAGGGCATAAGGGAAGTCCAAATTTTGCAATAATGCAAGGAAAAAAGTAACCGCATCAAGATTTACCAAAATTCTGAAACCGCTTGGTCTTGCAATACCGCAATACTGCTTAAAGCAGTTGTATAGATAAGACCCTTTAGCTTAGTTTAGTTTCATTATTTTCATCACAAAAATTAGATATATCTAACAAACGATTTACATCTATGACAGGAGGAAGAAACAGGGCAAGCCCCAATTGACGTCAACCCCCTAAAAACAATTCAGGCTTGAAAAGGATTCAAACCCATGACTTTGTAATACCAGTGCAATGCTCAAACCACCTTATTGAAGATCTTTCTTCCGCAGTTCAGATATATTCATGAAATTTTCATACATTCACATTCAAATGCAACTTTCCTTGAAAAAGAACATTACATGTAATACCTAACATGAATTAATGAATGAGCTCAATGGACAAGAACAGCTTGTACTTACTGTTACTGAGACATTGTGGTTAGTCTGAGTTCCAAACACACTCCCATTGTTTGCTTGTTGGCTTGTGTTGCTGTTGAAAAGTCCTCCACTAGAAGCTGACAATGTTGACCCAAACAGCCCTGTTGTCTGTTTGCTTTCACCTTTACCTGGGGGCTCTGAGCTGCTTACACCAAACCCCTGCCCAGTTGCCATAGCAGCAAACAAACCACTTGATTGACCAATAGGATTCTGACTTCCAAAGATACCACCACTCTGATGGGTTTGACTGTTCTGTCCTAAGAGTCCTCCTGAATGGTTGTTCACACTCCCATTACCTATGAATCCACTTGGTTGGCTGGTGGTAACACTAGTTCCAAACAGTGGTCCCAGTTGATTGGAAGAACTGCCTGTTCCAAAGATTGTTTGAGATTGGCTAGTTTGATTTCCATTTCCTAAGAATGCACTTGATTGGTTGGAAGTAAAACTTCCTCCAAAGATTCCACTTGACTGTGTAGTTGAATTACTGAAAAGGCTAGGTCCAGTCCCCGACTGCTGCTGTGGCATTTGAAACATTGATGATGATGATGATGATGATGATGATGATGATGAGGCCATGGCCAAAGAACGCTGAGACCTTACTTCCTCTTGCTAGAATAGACATTACTTTGTGTTAAGTGCATGTATATGATGCAAAAATACAATCAGCCCCCTCTATAACATAATTTTATACTGGTTCAAGGGTCTCATCCTATATAAGTATTGGGGAGCTACTGTAAATGACACAATGTACCTCATTCATGGGCCCATAGAACACTACTGTATTAAACGTTGTGGGCCAACTTTATCCTTGGTTTAAATTTTACTTTCGTTTATTATTATCATATCAAAATTACCAAACCAAAAAAACAAAGGAAAATAAAATTTAAACCAGGAAAAAAAATTGAACCACAACATATACAACAAACATTATTTCATATTAATAATACATGTAATTATCATATTTTAGCGTGCATACAGTTTCAGCCACTTACAATTTGTGAGGCAGACATGCGACTCAACTCTAGTTTTCTTTGTTGGGTTGAGGTTACAAGTTTAGCCATCTCTTGTTTCTGTCAAGGTGAAAACAATATTCTTCAGTAAAAAATTGAAAATCTCAAAACTGGATTTTAATTAACAGTACTAATATTATTATTTCTGGCTATTTCTTGGTCACAGTAGTGCCATTCATAAGGATATTGTGCAGAAATTTACATTGACTTTGAAATCAGTTCTTCAGGTCAGGGGATCAAACTGACCCAGTGTTCCTATTCATTTCTGTGCTTGTGGATAACAGTCTTGTGTCTGGCTTGCATTCGATACAAAATGGGTGGGGAAAGTATAGGTGACATTACCAATATACTCTCAGGTGCTTCATGGTAATTTAAGCGAGGTGAGTTGACTTAAACTGCTAGTAAGAAAAGGAGTGGAGACATGGTGGTGTTGTGGTGGGTGTGTCAAACTTTCAAGTAGGAGGTCTGGAGTTCAAGCCCTGGTGATGGCACTGTGTTGTTTCCTTTGACGAGAAACTTAACTCCAGACTGTCTCTCTCCACCCAGGTGTACAAATGGGTACCGTCAATATAATGCTGAGGGTAACCCTGCATTGGACTAGCATCTCATCCAGGGGAGGATATCAATACTCCCAGGTCCTTCATGCTACTGAAACTAGGATAAGCTGGGCCACCTGTTGCACCAGTGGTTCTCCTGTGGCACAGCCATCGCACAGGCGAGTCTGTGATTGACTAGCATCTCATCCAGGGGGAAGTAACAATACTCACAGGTGCTTCTTGCTACTGAGACTAGGATAAGCTATGGCTGCGTGGAATTAAAAGCTTGCGTGTGCCTTCATCTTACTAGTAAAGAGGACTACTTCAGATCTTGAACCTGGATAAAATTTAATATTATAATTAATGAATATTATATTAATAAATAACTGCTTACATAGGCTTCCACACGTCCCTCAGCATTTGCTTTGTACGCCTCAAAACGAAGTTCTTCAGGAGAAAAGTCCAACAAACCTGAAATCATGCAGACTGGTACTGTCACTGGTTAACAATAACTACATTTCATTTACATTTAAAAAAGTCAAAATTTACACATAGTCAAGTTAATAGTGGCAGGTATCACAGTCGCCAAATACCAGTAAATGTGGCATGGAAATCTCTCTAACAAACTTAATTACTGTGATTAAGCTGAGTAAACCTGACAATAACAACGTTGAATACCCCTTGTGTCAGTGTACAATTCTCTGTTTATAAAATTATGTTACATCGGTGGGGTGGCAGGGGAAAGGCGCACAGTTTACAGCATGTACCATGGGGGGACAGGGTAGGTGTAACCTAAAGATAACAATATGATTTCATAGCTGGGGGAGTTGTAGTGTAAATGTTGGAAGTTATGTTAATGTGTGCTCATTTTAGTGCCTTATAATGCACCTATCAATGTTAAGCCAATGGAAGGGGAGTCAGGGCATGGGGTGGGGATTTGACATTTTGGAAAAATTTGCCGTCAAATTCCCTGCCCGCGGGCAAATCATTCCAGTCAAATGCAACCAAATTTCCCCACCCCGGGCTGCACATCGCTGTCAAATATCCCAAGGCTGGCAAAGAAAGATTCAAATATTCCCTCCCCCGGGAGAACAAGGTCAGTCAAATGCCCTACCCCAGGGCCAACAAAGACAATCAAATCCCCACCCCATGCCCTGACTCCCCGCCGGCTTAACATTGATAGGTGCATAAAGTGAGGGTCATTACTCAAAAAAGGGCAAGGTAATATAGTTTTCACCTTCCACAGTACCATTACAATGTCCATTGATACAGCTGTGTTTGTTCCTGTCAGAGAACTCTGTACTCACCAAGCAGACACGGTTCATCTTTGGTGTATGTATAACATGAAAAAGCCCACTGTTTGCTGTGTTCCCAAGCCTCAATGTCTTTGCTTACCACCTGCCTGGGGAAACAAAAACATAAAATCAACTGTTCAGTAAACAAAACAATTTTGGAGAATCTTGAAACGTCTCATGAATTCTAAAAGAGAAATTCAGTTACCACAGTACCAAACAATGCTGTAATCTTTTAGTCATGAATATTCATTTTACATTAATTAAAATTAATAACCACATACTATTATTATACCTGTGAAGCAGAAAACCAGTTTGATAGGTAAAGCATACCAACAGTGTTACGAGGTTGTTTGCATTGTCAAGTTCAATTGTCCAGATGTGAGTAGTTCTGAAAAGAGCTGTTGTTGATGAACTCAGTTAAATGACCTTGCTCTCCGTGAGTTCTTGTAGCTCAGTGGATAGAGTGCCGCCCGCTGTTCAGGAGGTCATGGGTTCAATTCCTGTCAGGGACTCAGAACTTTTCTTTATCCCACACTCGTGTCATGTTGATTAATTCACCTTCACAGCTGTTGTTGATGTTGACTGGCATTTCAACAACAAAGCATCAGCTGATAACACACACCTCACATGACTCTGATGATGACTTATGCTCAGGGTTTCAAAACGTCAGTCAACAAAAAATTCAACAATACTTGTTTTGGTATTATCTCAGGGTTTTCAATAAGAATTGTAGCAGCAGGAGAATTGTGTATTAAGTAATAGGAGAATATTCTGGAAGCACTCCATGTCTGAATTTAAAACTAGCTCAGGCCATCTACATTTGACCGGAGAATTCTTTGTAGTAACTGGAGAATTCTCCGATCTCCAATGCATAATGAACACCCTGTACCTACACCCAGGTGATTTAACTCAACAAACATTACTACTAAGACTCCTGTGCTCAAATCATTGACAGTTATAAAAAATTTAATGTCATGTACTGATCATTTCAATCAAACTGTGGGATCTGAGTAACAATTCTCCAGAGTGAGCAGTCTTTACACTTCATGACACTGTGTGTTGTTTCTGTTTGTGAATAAAGTTATGTGTAATGTATCTTACTGTATTTGAGAGCCATTAGGAGAACTCTCCACAGCTCTCCCATGTTGTCCACTGAAGGAACCACCCTGGCCTCCTGATGCAGTTGAAAATGCTTCATATTGCTTCTTCAAATGGAGAGAAAATGCAAACATCAAAGGTTTCCAATGGTGAGCTCGTAGACAAAATGTTAAGTTAAAAGGACTGTCATTAATTTTTCAAGTAGGCGGGGAAATGAGAAAAGTAGCCAGAGGACAAACATTTACTGGTGTGACTAATGTTTTGGTTTTGTATCAAAGTAGCCAGAGAACAAACATTTACTGGTGTGACTAATGTTTTGGTTTTTGTATCAAAGTAGCCAGAGGACAAACATTTACTGGTGTGACTGTTTTGGTTTTGTATCAAAGTAGCCAGGGGACAAACATTTACTGGTGTGACTAATGTTTTGGTTTTTGTATCGAAGTAGCCAGAGAACAAACATTTACTGGTGTGACTAATGTTTTGGTTTTGTATCAAAGTAGCCAGAGGACAAACATTTACTGGTGTGACTAATGTTTTGGTTTTTGTATCGAAGTAGCCAGAGAACAAACATTTACTGGTGTGACTAATGTTTTGGTTTTGTATCAAAGTAGCCAGGGGACAAACATTTACTGGTGTGACTGTTTTGGTTTTGTATCAAAGTAGCCAGAGAACAAACATTTACTGGTGTGACTGTTTTGGTTTTGTATCAAAGTAGCCAGGGGACAAACATTTACTGGTGTGACTGTTTTGGTTTTGTATCAAAGTAGCCAGAGAACAAACATTTACTGGTGTGACTGTTTTGGTTTTGTATCAAAGTAGCCAGGGGACAAACATTTACTGGTGTGACTAATGTTTTGGTTTTTGTATCAAAGTAGCCAGGGCTCAGACTTGCAGTAGTCGGGTGAAATCCCCGAGCCCTGGCCCTTAGTGACAGCCCTGACAACTGTCTTGTATGCATTTAATGAAACACAGTTTACATTGGGAAATCCAAGGTTACTATAATTTGGCTCCAATGTTTCTTTTGTTACAGGTTACCCCTGACATTTCTGACCCACCATTGCAATACTTGTGAATCCATGAGCTAATAACAATGATTAAAAACCTAGGTTAGAATACACATGTTTTCTTGAATCTTGAATCAATCTGAAGTACAGTGCACTTGCTCCAGTGTTTACCTCACTACTACCCCACCCTGTCTGCTCTCGCCTGTTGCTCTGTCTGTAACTCCCAAAACTGGACCCACCAAACGATGGCTGGTTTCCAAAATTTCCCATACCTGAAAAAAAAAATTCCCGCTGTCACTCACAAGTTTCTTCTTAAAAATTGTGTACTGGAAATTGTAAAATGAGTGGCATTTGAGGATAAATAGAGCCATATATTTCCACATCACCCAATACTTCATTATGCCTGCTGACAGTAGTCTTGTTTTATACTAAAGAAACAACAACTGTTTGTAAGTGTATTACCTGAAAAAAATTCAGCTACAACATGCATAATAAAGTATGGAGTGATAAGGAAATTTAGCCAAGAATACAGGTCAATTATTTATTACTTGCCTTGTGACCCTTTGGGATGATCATTCCAGCACTTGTCCCCAAACCGACAATATCCTCTCAAGAAATGAGGACAGACAGAAGTCTTCTTTGCTGTGCGGTTAAAAGAAACAAGAAAGAGTCCAAGTTACTCTACAAATGGGTTAACATTAAGTTAATTATACATACTGTAAGTGGGTACTCTCCAAAAAAAGGTACAAAATTTACATAGCTGGTTGTACAGCTTGGAGAAAATGATACACAGAATACTCAATGTATAAGACCTCCTAAATATTTCCATATCACTTAATACGTCATTATACATGTTGTAGCTGTATCTGTTCAATGTCTATTAATAAGAGACAATGCACAAGCAAACAATTCTTGCTTTTGAAAAAAAAGAACACCTACAGTACAACATGTGTATAAATTTATGAAGTATGCGTTGATATCGAAATCAAGCCAAAATTTCCAGTTAGTTATTATAAGAGCAACAAACAGAAACTTGAGGCAATGCTATCTGCATGCATGTACACCTACCTTACATTGTAGTTTCCACAGCAACCATGTATCATATTGACTGCCTTGGACAGGGTTTAGCCTGTGAAGTTTTTCTTTGTTCCTTTATTTTTACTATTACACCTTTTGCTGTTCATTTACACAAAATATACATTCATTTACATCCACAGTCAAAACTATATGGCAAATATATGCTCATTAGCACTCCCATGGACCTCATTAATGCAAACAAACTTTCAATGACACTACATGTATTTGCATATGTATTAACATTCAACAGCACCAACTGATGAACAAATGCACCTTTGGACAATCAAAGATAACAAGATATACTTTCAATCTCGTGCAATGGTTAATCATTAACACCAATAGAAAATCAATTGCACAGTATGACAATCAATGCTGCAGTAGAGACAAGAAAACAATTTGCATAGAGACACAAAATCAATTGGATGTTCATACAATCGTTTATTTGAAATGGTCAATCATTAACTTGAACTGAAAAACGTTGGTATTTTTCAAATATACAACAGGAAAAAAATATTAATTAGAGTCATTCATCGTAGTTAAATGTATTTTAAAATACTGAACAATAATACAAGAGTATGACTGAGCATTATTTAAATTTTTTTTTTTTGCACAGCTTTTGCTGAATCAGAATTGTAAAATGAAGAACATTGTACATGTACAGAACATGTATTGTAACAAACAGAGTATGCTGTGTGAACATGTAGACTTATAGGAGACAGAAAGAACCGAAGAAAATCATGCCACCAAGAAACAGAATCTTACTTGATCATCAACAAAGAATTATTCAAGCCTTCGAAGATGTAAATGAAGATTACATGTATTTCATGGTTGCTGCTACTATTGGAGCGAACCAATCAACGGCAAGGAGTATCCTTGCACTGGTTCATGCGAAATGCTATAGTAAATCATAGTATATTTGTTGATGAGTGTAATATTTCAACAGCAAGAAGTCAAGGATGAGCAACGATGGGAGAGAGGGCACATCGACAAGGATGTGCTCATCAACCGAGAAATGTTACAGTAGCACTGGCAATTTCACCTACCAATGGACTCCTTTTTCACTCAACATTTCTCGGTGGAATGACTGGACAAAGATTTCATGATTATCTGACAAAGACAAGGCTAAATCTTGACCCAAATGAATACGTGATTTTCATTGATGATGGCACGCCCACCCACAACAATTCTGCCATTCCTGGTCCTAGTTCTGAGCACAGCAAAGGCAATATGACAGGAATTCGCATCAGGCAATTTCCGCACTCAGTTGCTACTTCAGGCCTTGCAGAGAAACATCAGCACTGTCATGGCTGCTAAATGTGGACAGAGGTACAGATTTATGCAAACTTACATTCCAAGATGTTTTAATAACAAGAAGACGCCTGAAGGCGTTTACGCGGGATGTGTTGGTTTAAAATTGCTGACGTAGTATGCTTTTTTGCTGATTGTGCGATCATGGATACCCATGGTGCAATCCAACCTGACTTGCACGTGATTCGGAGTTTCAGCCAATAAAAATCTCACATTTTTTTCGGGACGGGCTCAGGATACAGGAAAGTTAAAAAAACAAGGCAATTGTTGACTCCCAAGACGACAAAAGGAATGCGCTACAGAATTTTATACGCTGGCTGACTATGTCATCCCGCGTAATAAAAAAATTGAAGGATAATTAAAAAATGATGTTGAACTTTCTTTTTCCTCAGTTGATTGGGCAAGATTTCCGCACAGGTCCCTACTTCATTATGCATGCAGCAGATGAATTGTTTGTGGGTAATGCACATGTAAACATTTCTTGTTATTGCAGAATGAAACAGTATGGCTACAGCATGCATAATGAAGTGGGGACCTGTGCAGAAATCATTCCGTTGATTGTTATTACTACACACATGTTTGTCAGTTCACGTTAATGATTGACCATTTCAAATAAACGATAGTATGAAGGAGCAATTCGTTGCGCATCTCTATGCAAATTGCATTATTGTATGTCTCTAATACCTCATTGATTGTCATACTATGCAACTGATTTTCTATTGGTGTTAATGATCAACCATTGCGCGAGATTGAAAGTATATTTTGTTATCTTTGATTGTCCCAAGGTGCAATTGCTCATCCGTTGATGCTATTGAATGTTAATACATATGCAAATAGCGTTATTGAAAGTTCGTTCGCGTTAATGAAGTTTACAATGTATATTTGCCGTATATTTTCAACTTTTGACGTAAATTAATGTATATGAACAGCAAAAGGTGTATTTTCCTGGTCTCTATTGTTTTGTCTCCTTTGTTCACTTTGTTTTACGTCACTCGTGAACGTAACAGGTTTTAAAACCGAGGATGAGCTCTTGGACTGGACAGATCTCGGGATATTTTGTAAAGGCTTACTTGATTCACTACTCTTCGGGATATTTTGTAAAGGCTTAAATTATTCACTTGGACAAGAAACTAAGATATCCTTCTCCATAACAACCAATACCCCACCGAATACGCCCTCAGATGCCACAATCGTGGCTCTATTCTTAACTGTCTTCGCAAAATAAGTGTACCATAAAATTCAATACACACCTGCTGGGTGTTCGTATCGACATCTGTCCCCAAACCGACAATCCCCTTTGAGAAAATACTGGCATACAACCATTGTGGAGAAACTGTCAAATCAGGTAAAGAAAAGGCAAAACGAATCAAGCTACAAAAACATAGGCCACGTGCGCCATTTTGAATTTGGTGCAAGCCGTTAAATAACGACGTCATGTATGCAATATTACAGTGTTACAAATCCCTCCTTTCCATGATAACGTTCTTTTGTATCCCCGAAAAGTGTTAACTTTTGCCTAGAAACCTGGAAGTACGGAGCCCTGTTAGTGCCATACAAGCGCGTGTACAGCGTCATATTGGGGATGTATACTTTTTTCATTCTGGCGAACACTTTCTTATGTTTGGCGCAGACTTTTATTTTCTGGCGCGACTTTTTTTTGCTGGCGCGACTTTTTTTTGCTGGCGCGACTTTTTTCTCTAGCGCTCATTTGTAAACCGCTGCTAGATTTATTGCGGGCTCAAAGAACGGACACTTGTTGTTGAGCAAGATGGCTGACTTGGCTGACAACGATCAAGAGAAGGTTAATTTAGTTTTGAATACTGCCATCTTCGTAAACGAATTGAGAGAATGAATAGAGGGAAGGTAGCTAGTTTTATTGTTTCGCTTTTTTAAAAAAAAAAAATTAAAAACAGTCTGCATTTCACAATTATATTGTTTTTTATATAATCATTATTCACGTGCCAACCAGAAATCAACTGGCCCAAGGTTGAAAATCTCACTTCGATCTTCCGAAATCTTACAATATGATGTACACTACAAGATTTTGCACCGATTAAGTACGATCTTGTAAGATCTTCCTCCGGTTTCATTCTTTTTCCGCGTTTATAACTTGAAATGTTGTCTTCAAAACAACTTTTTGCTTAATTTTTGACCTTGATAAAGGACATGATATTCATTAAAATTATTGCTATACTTGAAATTTCTTGTCGGTGTAAAATAAAGAATCAAGCTTGTTCTGCCTGTTGTGGTTTTCGAGCATAGCGTTTTGTGTTTTTCGACGGGCAATTTACACAGAAAAAAGCGAAACAATAAAACTAGCTACCTTCCTTCTATTCATTAATAATAATTAGAAAACAGTCCTAAGAAAGTACGCGCGCTGATTGGTTAGAAATCGTGTTTCTATTAAACAATTAGATTATGAGCTCGAGATTTCTATCGCGCGATAGTTGACGAGGGCGCAGCCCGAGTCAACTATCACGCATAGAAATCGAGAGCGAATAATCTAATTGTTTTAGTATAAATCTACTAGTCGTTCAAAACTTTGTCTTTTCTGGAACAGCCTCGACCAGTAAACTGTCTAAATCTTCTTCACGGACACTTCGAAAACGCGAAGAAGTGGCCGCCATTACGCTACTCACTATCTATCACAGAATAGATAGTGGGTAGCGTAGCCAATCAGAGCGCGGCATTTGTGATAGAATGCTAGTAGATTTATACTAAAACTCGATAGAAACACAGAACTAGCACGAGCTGTTGACGTAATGATGACGCGAGCAAAGAGAATTTACATTTTGATAATCAAAGCTAACAAGTTGCTTTTCTTTTTTTCGTCGCGGTGTTTTCTAAAAGAAATAGAAAACATGTTCTTCGTGTTTCTATTGAGTTATAGAAACACTCGTGAAAGTTTGGGAGAACTCGAAAAAGCTGTGGAAACACTCGCCTGCGGCTCGTGTTCCCACAGCATTTCTCGTTCTCCCAAACTTTCACTCGTGTTTCTATAACTCGATAGAAACACGGTACATGTTTTCTATTTCTTAATAATAATAATAATAATAATAAAAATTTATTTAGACACGATAGTTTAAAATACAGCGTTGCTGATGTGGTCGTGTCTCGGATATGGCAGGATTCAAAACTAAATTAAATACTAAACTAGACGCTCTCGGGAGCGTTCACTCGGGCTACACTTGATAATACGGCAGGCTTCGAACAAACGTGAATGTAGGTTTACGCCTAAGTTTTGTATATATTGTATACTATATGGTTGGTTCCACGACCGCAAAAAACCTACCAGACTGTATATCGCACCGTAATTGTTGTCGACGTCGTGTTTAAGCTCAGCGATTTTATCAGAAAGTTTTCTAAGGTTTTACAGAAATTTCTGTGGTAGTTGGGTTTGTTTACTAATCGAATTAATGTTGACAGCTTTCTTGGTTCCCACGGTAAAAAACAGTCGTGAAACTTGATGCCATTCATCTGATTCCAAGTTATCGAAGGCGAAGAAGCGATATGTGGGAAAAACAATAATATTACTCCTCAATCACGGGATATACTTTTCTTCCGATTTAGCCTTATTGGCCCTGTTCCCGCTAATCTCTTTCCACACGACCACGTAGAAAAAAAAACTTGAGTTTGAATAAGAAAAGATCCATGGATGATTTTGAAATAAGGCGCCTTGCTTTCATGCCTTCAGGGACACCGCAGACCGCGAGCAGCGCAGGCTTGCTCAAACCGAAACCTAGACTCGTGCTACCACAGGTAGCCCGAGTAATTAAAAAACTAAAAAACTAAATTAAATACTACTTCTCTTGATCGTTGTCAGCCAAGTCATGATCAGCCATATTGCTCAACAACAGGTGTCCGTACTTTGAGCCCGCAATACATGTAACGGCGGTCTTAAAATGAGCGCTAGAAAAAAAAGTCGCGCCAGAAAAAAAGTCGTGCCAGAAAAAAAAGGCGCGCCAAAAAAACATAAGTCGCGCCAAACGTAAGAAAGTGTTCGTCAGAATGAAAAAGTATAAATCCACAACATGATGCTGTACACGCGCGTGTATGGCACCAGGAGCTCCTGATGGCACTAAAAGGGCTCCGTCTCCGTATGGAAGCCGAGGTATTTCATAACAATGAAAAGGAGAATTTAGCTCAAGGCAAGAAACACTAGGCAAATTAAGTACTTGAGAACACTCCCGGGAGAACACTACCCGAAATAAAATTAGCGATGCAGTATTCAGCTGCGAAGTGTCTGGTCTGCAACGATCGAGGAATTTCCCGCGATGTAATCCGAGGTGTCCCGTAAATGTACATGTATTGTGCATTGCTCATTTGGGTCCATTGTTAAGAATGCTTTGTATCCTTTGTTTTACGTCAGTTGTGTGAATAAATTATATTACACCGGAGATCAGCCTGACTGGAGATGAGCCGTTCATTTGATTCGTCATGAAGTATTCTATTTAAGATGGTTTAACGTTTTCCTTTGTTTTTCTCATCCCCTACTAGAGTTCATTTCAACAGCGTTAGTTACAATGGACAACGATAAAAGAAATGAGCGGCAAACATCAGATGAAGAGGCGAGATTACATGTTGCGGCAAATACGAGTGATTCTGCCGAGGAGTTAACAATTGTGGGTAAGCCAGATCACTGTTGTATAATTTTTTTTCAAAGAACAGCGCCATTAGTTTGTATTTGGTTGTTAAGAAACAGTGTCTACCCAAAACAACTGTCAAATCAGGTTTTTTCGGTGCAATGTTGTGACTTCACTGATGAAATAAATCAGATATTGTTTTGCATATTATCAAATGTCATGGTAAAATGGCGATTAAGTGGGATTTTTATTCGATGTCAGACTCGCTACAAAACATCCTGTCACCTCTCGGCACTCCATGTACATGTGTCTGAACACTTTTAGAAGAGAGACGTAAAAATAGGCACTTTCGTTGTTCATTTGATACATGCAACAACAAGTGGCGAGCTGGGTATTCACCGGTTACTCACAGATGTTTATATGTAAACTCTGTGACCAAAAAATCCTGTCCATTAGGGAGCTTAAGCACGCGCATTTTTGAGACGCGGACGGCAACCGGAAGTGAGCTGTTTTCCCTTTTAACTTGTCTTCACACAACCACATTTACACTGATAAGTATCTTTTCTCCATTAGAGATGATCACCATAAAAGTCTGGGAGACACCACTGTCCTGGCACGCATAATGTTCTCTTCTGGTTACCGTCCGCGCCTCAAAAACGCGCGTGCTTAAGCTCCCTATTCTGCCGAAAAAGAGAGACGTTTCTAATCTAATAGTGCTTGAAATTCGAGAAAGGAATAAGAAACCTGAATTACAGACCAAAAGATGAAGAAATGGCTTATGTGTTGTACAAGTTAAAGCAGCGCTATTGAGTACTACTAAATCAAAATGTAGTGTACTCTGCCTTAAAATATTAACGCAAACAAGTGAGAGTGGGAGACAAAATATTCCAAAGAAGCTCTACTGACCGCTCATTGGATCTGCCAATTTCAAGCTTTCTTGAGCGTCTCCCAGGGGTTTTCGGGAACAAGGGAACATTGGCAAAATATCGAAGGGAACAAGGGAACTCTAGCCAATTTTTGGGAACAGGGAACAAAATTCGAAAAATTACAGTATGAAAACATTCTGATATAAATGTGTGGAAACATGGGAACATAGGGCAATTTTGGAAGGGAACAAGGGAACAAGGACCCCCTTGGGAGACCCTCTTTCTTGACCCTCCAGCCATTTTTTGGGATTTTTTTCTGGTTTGCTGTCGTCAGTAAGGCAAGCAGTGTCTGCTCGTCATAAGCAGTCAAAGAAAATAAATCAAAATAAATAAATAAAGAAGGAGCTGATCAAAAGATTAGCCATCTTATGGGACTTTTAGAATACCCAAAAAAATCCCAAATTTGGAAGAGTGAGACTATTCCCAACTGGAGACTTGGTTGGAAATTCCCTGGCTGGGACTTCGTTGTGTCACTTTAACAAATTTGGGAAATTGTGGGAATTTAATAACTACCCTAAAAAATCCCATAATGGGAAACTGGTATATTTCCCTGCTGCAAATGTGGTTTATTTCAAGTATGGTGTTGTTAGTATTTGTTGTTACTTTGTTAAAGGTCGTGACACTGAGCAGAGAAAATGTGGAATGCCTATTCAGGTCTGGAAAATGCTTATTGGAGTTGCCATAGTGATAAGCATTGCAATTTCTTGGATTGGTGCCACTCAGTTTGCTCAGAGTACATATACAACAGACTTCAATGCACCATTTCTTACAACTTGGTTTTCCACGGCATGGATGTTGGTGGTGTTTCCTGTATATTATCTTCCAGGTTTGCTGAGGGGAAAGGATTTAATGGTTTTTTACAGGTACAGTATGCATTTATTACAGACACTACAAGTTTGTGCCTGCTTGTCAGGAGCAAGCAATGTCTTGTTTATTGTAGACTTTGCATCACAAAAATAATAAAAAGCATAAAATCGTTGGGATTTGAGCATGGGGCAGGGGTACTTCAAGAATTTTTGGGTGGAATACTTGCTCCTCTGCAACCCTGCAGTGAGCAATAATGTTGTCTTTTCCAGTTTGGGTTCACTTAGTTTCTCTGTACCAGTAATAAGTAAATTGCTTTCAATTAATTTGTATGTTACTTTTTAATTGACCAATATACATCTTCTCCACACAGTATCCATTCATTGTCAATTAAGCAGGTGACGAGGATTGAGGCTCATTTCAAGAAATATTACATTTAATAATCTTATTTCCAAACAGATGTGATAATCATAAAAAAGTTCATTATAACTTTTACTTATTAGGTATATCAGTTTCCTCGTTATTTTTCCTTATTTTTCTGCGTAGATCACATGCTTTATTTTTTTGGGCAATTGTTTTCCATCTAAGTCTGTTCACAAGAATTCACTAACCTCTCCTTCCCCTCCCCCCCCCCCCCCCATCCTTACAAACTCACCAACAAAATCAAGTGGCTGGCCCCTTTATACACTTTGTATGGGTAATCAAATGGTTTAGAGTGCAATAATTGAGATAAATGAGCATAAGTAAATTTTTTGAAGACTTATGACCTTCTGACTGGTATCTGATGACCTTCTTAGAATTCAAAGCTCAAGCTTTGAAAACCATCTTCTTCTAAACCCAGGAAAGAAAAAACAAGCTTATAGTTTATGGAAGTCGTCAAAGGCTAAAAAGTCTTGTGGATATCCATCTCTCCCTTTTAGGAAAAGAACTAACACTGGCGCATGTCATCAAAGATCTAGCCATGACCGAGTTTGATTCCAACTGTACTTTCCACAACCACATTATCAAAAAAATTTCTTCCTGCCTCTCAAGACAAGTTTAGCTCAAATCAATCTTGTTAAGCATGTGTTTGATCAACCAACTTTAATCAAAATAATTAACACTTTAATTTTTAGTTAACTATTTTATTGCTCATCCATTTGGTCCAATGCCGCCATCCAGTATTAATCTCCGTAAGCTTCAAGCGGTCCTGAACTTTGGAACCCGGATCCTCTTTGGTACCAGAAAATTAGACCATGTATTCTCCACTTCTAAAAGACCTTTGCTGGTTTCCTGTTCAATCACAGCTATACTTTCGTGATGTGGTGCTTGCCGTCAGGTGTATGACTGGCTCTGCTCCCTCATACTTCTCTTCACAGTTTCTTTAATGCAGTGAAATAAGTGGTTGCTTCCCCCGAAGCTCTTAGCTTTTGCAAATCCCTTTATTTAAACCAAGATCTAGACAAAGGACATTCCATCATCATGTGATCAGCTTATGGAACAGTTTAAAAAACTCCTTTAAGCTCTACTACTCTGTTCTTATTTTTAAACGTAAATTAAGGACTAGCTTATTCACTGCTGTCCATTCAAGTCAGTCTTAAGTATTAAGGTTTCACTTCTAAGTTATCACTATCCTCTTCTTCAAATAATTTTATCCTGTACTTTTTTTGATTTATATTTGTGATGTTACATTTAATGAATTTAAATAGCGTGAAATACATTGAACTTGAATTTTACTTTTCTTTTTAGCAATTTTACATCTCATTTTATTCATTATATTATTACAGTTTTTAAAGACACCATCATTATAACTTAGTTATTTTTTATCATTCTCACTGAAACACCCTCTTTAGGAAGTGTCATTAAAGTTTGTATTGTAAGGCTGAGAAATTGCATGAGCTTGCTGGGTGAGTGCAATTTGTTGTCTTTGAAAAATGTACTTATTTATGCAAAATTACACTAGAAATCATTTGATTACTTGTAAATAATATACATGCTAAAATTTAATTTAAAATTTCTGCACTCAATTTCAACGTTCAACTCACAATTTCAACTTTCTTCACTGTTTGGGATTAATAGACTTGCTCTCAACCTATCAGCAGGTCGAAATTTTGGCATGTATATATTATTACTGCGTAACTCATAAATGACATGTTTTAATTAATTAACTTACTTTTCTACTTGACAGAAATAGTGAGACAGTGTTTGGTAGTGGTGGTCTTCATCTCATGTCCTTGTTCACCCATGCTGGCCCATTCTGCATACTGTGGATATTAACAAACTATCTTTACATCCGTGCGCTGGGTGTCATTCCTGCTGCTGACGTGACTGCGCTATTTTCATCCTCCAATGCCTTTGTTTATGTGTTTTCATGGATATGGCTGCAAGACAAACTGTCCATTATAAAGGTTCCAAATACGTATACTGTTTCAATTGAAGGCAATCCCTGAAAGACTAGATATATGTATGTTATTGACCAAACTTACAAGTTCTAAATAAGATGGCTGCATATTGGCCAAGCTCTTACTGACCAAGACGTAGCTTGGGTCATTATTTACCTGCTAAAAAGAATGACACCAATATCCAGCTATCTTGATTGAGCAAGTTTGGTCAATAAAGGATTTATTGTATACCCATTTTGGTCTGTTTTGTTTTGCAGGATAACGTGTGAAGTCCTGGGTGGGCAAGATAGGTCCATCATGCCTAGTGTTCGAGTAGCCAATCAGAACACAGCATTTGCCTCATCTTGCCCACCCACGGAACTGGCCATATAATATAAAGTATCTTAAGTTATGTTTGACTTTGAACATGATTTTTGGCATGAGCTACATGTACCAAGATCAGTGGTTACAGCAAGTAACCCTAGCATATGACCGGGATGGAAAAGTGCCGTAAATGATTGTTTGGTATCATTATCCTCGTCATTGTCGTCTTTTAGTAGAGGACATAAGTAATGACTGCATTGTAACATTGAACAGTAAACAAAAAAACTGCTTAACCCAGTTTTCTAGTGATGGTCCAACAAATAGTAAAATGCTCAAAATAGATTAATAACTGCTGGTATCACATCAATGGCATTGTGCTGTGAATATTTTGTATTTTTCCCCAGTAACAGTACATCCGACTAAAACAGACCAAGTAATCAATCAATCAGCCCATAACAATTGGTGTTTTATCTGAAGAAAATGCAGCTGCATATTTAACAATGACATTATCTCTGTGTCAGATTTCCGCAGTTTTACTTTCCATTGGTGGCATTGTGTTGATGGCATATGCAGAGGGCTTTGGTGGAGCCAATGCTGTTGGGGTTTTATTGTCTGTATCTGCTGCTGTTGGTGCAGCTTTATACAGGGTAGTACTTTGATTCTTTACAACTTGGCTAATTTTGTATTTATTAATGCATATTCATACAGTAGCCTTGACTCTTAGCTGATACACAAATATAATTTACACATGGAAATAACTGGTGGGGGTTGCCCTGATTTTTCTGGATTTATGTGTTTGTCGTTTATACTCTTTTCAAATAATGATAATAAAAAATACTATTATATCTACAACCCCTGGATATGAGCAAACACGTGCTCTGGTTGGTTCCTTACAGGCTATCAGCTCATATTCCATGAGTATGAAAATATGGTCATCATGGCTGAAAGATTTGTTGAATTTAATAGATGAGGAGAAATTCAAGTCTTGCTCATAAAGAAAAAAAAATTATTTATCCCAGTTGAGGGCCACTGGTTTTTCAGCGATTACCGTTATGTGCTACCCTCTATAAATAAAGTTGATTAGTATTATTATTATTATAAAGAATATAAAGAAATATAACCAAAGCAAATAAACATGGGATTAAATTATTCGACAGTAAGTTAGCAAATTATATTCGCGAAATTGACACAATATTTAAACTCTTACAAACAGTCACTATTTTGAAACATCTGTGGAGCCCATAAACTGAGTTTTTTACTTCTGGTTACTTTTCCACATTATTTCTTTGACTGGTTCACCATTGTGAAGAATGAGCTGGACTCATTGTTTGAAACTTTTTTATAGGTCAGCTCAACAACAACATGGTTCTGTCAACAAAATCAATTCTTGTCATGCAAACTAGTTCTAATTTCTCACAATCTAGGGTTTAGAAATATAAGAAAACAATTATCCTGCCCAATCTCATCGTATAAGACCTGTAGCAAATAGCAACTCAGTGCAACACCATCTTTGGCTAATGTACAACTCAATTTCATGGAATAATTGTTAAATAGTGATAATATAATGGTACTGATAATTAATCTATCATTATTAATAGTATCATAATTATGATTGTTATTATATTATCATATTATTATTATTATTATTATTATTAGTGTGATGTCAGCTTGCTATTGCTTGCTAAACGTGTCTGTTACAAAAAACAAACTCGCGAGGATTTTTCTCGTGAAACGTGGCTGACACACGCGGCCGACACTCTTGAACCTTTTAATTTACTCTGTAGGTGTTTTTCAAGAGGTTGGTTGGAGATGCTAATGCTGGTCAAGTATCCCTGTTCCTTAGCTCCATTGGCCTCATTTCCACCTTTCTGTTATGGCCGGTGATTGTCATCTTTCAGTTTACCAAATATGAACAAATCAACTGGTCCAACATACCCTGGGACTACCTCTGTGGAACTGGAGCACTGGCGCTGATATTCAACTATCTCATTAATTTTGGTATCGCGTTTACTTATCCGTTATTTATTTCACTTGGGACCGTGATAGGCATTCCTCTCAATGCCCTGACCGACTTTATTTTCAGAGCTGAAGAGTTTGGAATGATCAAGGTTTTCGCAGCATTTTTAATCATTATCGGGTTTTTGTTTATGCTAATCCCAGAACTTTACGAGGAGAAACTTCAACAGAAAATCGGTTGCAAGAAGAAGAAATTGGACGACAGGGAAGACTTGGAGTTGTAGATTGTCATTATTGGCGTTTCGTCCAAATCGATAGTTCTTCGTGGCATCCCCTGAAGAGTTCCTGACCTATTTCCCCGTGAAAATAGTTTTTAAAATTACAAGGCACCAAAAACTTAAAATGAATGTCGTTTTTAACAATTGTTATTTTTTCTTCGAAGATGTTCCTATTCTATGGTCTCACGACGGAGTCACTTGTGTGGTAGTCGCGACGTTTCGACTCCTCACTGCTAGTCCTCTTCAGGTGCTGGGGTCGACTGTTCCCGGTGCAGCATTATAATCATATCAGGTTGGTCTGCTGTGATTGGTGCGTTTCAGAACACGCCAACGAGACCGGACACAATCCGCTGTGGGAAGATGTAAAGTTTATTGATCGGGACACTCACTGGCATACAAGAAAAGTAAAAGAAGCAATCCTCATAATACTTAACCCTAACAACATCAACAGGGACAATGGAATCGAAATACCGGAAGCGTGCTTGCCGACAATCAGGAAACATGAAAACAAGCCCGCGGCGAGTCAGCGGACACCTGAGGAAAACATAGTGAATGGAAACAATGGACGGATTGAAACGCACCAATCACAGCAGACCAACGTGATATATAATGCTGCACCGGGACCAGTCGATCTCATCGCGTGAAGAAGACTGGCAGTAAGCAGTCGAAACGTCGCGACCACCAAACAAGTGACTCCGTCGTGAGACCATAGCTAAACGGAAAATTAGAAGTTGAAGAGTTCGATTCTTTCGTCTCGTTTTAGACTTGCTTTGTGGCTACACTTGAAGGGTTTTTGCCACTTGTTGTCCGGCCATCATAAACAAGCAATGAAGTTCGCATCTGCCTCGACCTTATATTAATAAACACTATGTTTGCAATGCAAGTGGTCATGAAGATTGAGGCTTTGACCCCAGTGTATTAAAACTGCTTTAATAAGTTGCGAGGGTCAAATCCTCGAAGGATATCGTTTTAGCTCTTTTAACGGCGCTCCTTTTGATTAATAAATAAAAATATAGAATATTTTTGCTTGAGAATCCTTCATACAAAAAAGCAGAAGCTAAGAGAGACTTGATGAAAGTAAGTTATGTGAGCTTACATTTTATGGAAAATGTTGTGAGAAGAAATTTCGTTTTTGATCGTCTTCAGAAAATAGTGTGAAGTAAAGTGTATTTTTGGAGATATAAGGGTAATACATTCATGTCCTATATACACCAAACATTTAAAGCATTGTAACTCTTCTGCTTTTCAAGATATCTTGCTGAAAAATTCATGTAAACAAAACATCAAGTAAGAAACAACGTGTAGAAATATAAGATTTTTTGCTGAAAACGTTTTCGTGTAATTATCGATTGAAAACTCAAACAGGTCTGGAAGAACGGCTCCAAAATATTGGACATGAATGTATTACCGATATCACACTATCTTGTGAGTTTCTTTGCTACACGAAGTCAAATAAAATTGCTGTGTGTCTTGTAGCGAGTCTCTCATCCCTCAGCAGTAATTTTAGATTCACCAAAATGAAATGGCAAAAAAGAAAAAACGCTAATGAAGAAGGACCGTGAACACAAAAACAGGCGTTATCAAACTTGTTAAAGTTCTAGCATCAACCGTATTTCCGCATAGCTATATAATCCGGTTCAACCAGGAAGCCAACCTGTTCTTCCGGAGGGGGGGAAATTTTACACTCGAAGGGGTCGCTTGCAGCTCGTGATTTACAAGCTCTTCTCGTGTTCTCCCAAAATCCCGCGTGGTTTATGTAATATCAAGAGAAAATGAGGAAAGAGAACATAACCCCGTCTGATATGATAAGGGACAGAATCTATTTTTAGCGCGGAATCTATTTATATCTCGTTCCATGGCTGCGCGGTTACCACATGGCGCATTGAAATTACAACCACGTGATAAGAAGGACATCAGGAATTGGTCAGTTAAAAAAGCTACCGGATCTAGATTCTATCCCCTTATCATAGTAAGAGAACCCAGTATGGAAGATACGTTCTCTTACCTCATTTTCTCTTGGTAATATATAAAAGACGAGTGCAAGTGCTTTATCAGCGGTTCCAAACAAGAAGGCGGGGTGCTTTTATTGTTTCGAGGTGTTTGGAACCCCCGATAAAGCACGAGTTTTTAAAACAACTTCTCAAACTTTTTTTTTTTTTTGGGGGGGGGGGGGGGCAATTACGAGTGTAATGTGAATATCTTTTGTTTTATCAGAAAGTAATAGTAATTTGTAAAGGAAATGAATATTCAAATTGTGGGTGAGTTTAAAAGGTTGACCTTTAAACTAAATTTACATAATAGGCGTGATGAAAAGTAACGGGTTGGAACAATAGCAGGAGTGAAATGCACCAATCAGAGCAGACCCCATCACCTGAACTCCGGAAGACTAGCAGTAAGCAGTCGAAACTTTGCGATCAACATCCAGTGACTACATCGTGCGACAAATGAAGAATTTATATTATCAGGCGTGATGGAATCAGAATGTCGTCGTTTTCGCCTGCCGAATTCGTCTTCTTTAGAAATTGATTTGGTTAACGACGCCATTCCATGTGTTCCAGTTTCAACTAAATAGCTGTGAACATTTTCGCGAGTGGCAGAGGTTAGAGGTACAAGTAGCGGTTTTAGATTACGGTGGACCTTTCAAGGTCTACAAACTTACAGAAGATTCAAGCCGTGAGTGCAGACATAACTGGAATCGATACTCTCTCGCTGAGCTATTGGTTGTCCAAATTGGTGGAGGCATTAAAGTTCATTAAAATTCAAGTGTCTTGATCACTGTCTTGATCACTGTCTTGATCAGTGTCTTGATCAGTGTCTTGATCAGTGTCTTGATCAGTGTCTTGATCGCTGTCTTGATCACTGTCTTGATCAGTGTCTTGATCAGTGTCTTGATCAGTGTCTTGATCAGTGTCTTGCCGATCAGTGTCTTGATCAGTGTCTTGCCGATCAGTGTCTTGATCAGTGTCTTGATCAGTGTCTTGATCAGTTTTTAAACTAACTCGGGCGCCTCTTGATCTGTGTTTTCAGCGGGTATCAAGGTACATGCACCTGACCAAAATGGGGCACTCCGATTGGCTAATAACCGTATGGTTTATTAATGAGTTTGAGAATAGTATTTATAACATAATTAATAATTAATTATTATTAATTCAATATAGCGTCTTTTACATTACAATGATCAAAAGCGCTTTAAATGAATTTAAAATATATATAAAAATACAATAACTGTGAATAACTCGGATACTACGCGGGCGCTGATTGGTCGAAAAACTAGGTTTATTTTTTATTTTATTCGCCGAAGACGAAGTGATTATTGGTGACAAATGACACTCATCTAGACGCCATTTTGGCACCGTGGAAGACGTTTTCCCCACAGGTCTCTACTTCATTATGCATGCTGTAGCCATACTGTTTCATTCTGCAATAACAAGAAATGTTTACATGTACATTACCCACAAACAATTCATCTGCTGAATGCATAATGAACCAGGGACCTGTGCGGAAATCTTGCCGAAGCGGAAAGTTTCACATGTGAAATTATAAATTAACGCTGACATTTCGCGCCAAAATTAAGGAGTGAGTTGTCACACATGAAAGCCATAGAAACTGCGATTTATTGTAACCTATAGGAGGCCCTGTTGGGGGGGGGGGGTGCCCATGTCCCCTGTCTGAATTTCACAAGCGGCTATGTCGGCATTTCGCAAGGTTCTTATGTCGCTTGCCGGAATTTACCCCTAACAGGGCCTCGTCTATTTTGACATTGGTGTCGCTTTCCCTATTTCGCTGGAGTAGGCTGTCGTTTGTCGCCAGTTCGTAGCTCTCGTGTCGCCGTTTCAAGGCCATGTCGCTTGTCGGAATTTACCCCTAACAGGGGCTCTAACAGGGCCTCTTATAGGTACCGAGGTAACTCTATACTCAATTGCCCTGCGCGCTCCGAGAACTTCCGGTGTGGCTTTTGAACAACGCGATGATCATCGCAAATTTCTCGGAACGTTGAATGCATTCCTTGCTTGAATCGACCTTTGATACGACCGTACAGGAAGCCAGTGGTCTGTTCGGGATCTCAGGAAGATCATGGATAACACTGAGGAAAAATATTTTGAAACTACGCGAAAACCAGCGAGGTTGAAAGCAGCCACACAAGCGGAAGAGTCAGAGAGAGAAACTGATCGACTCCGTAAGGCTTGCAGTCATGTCTGTTTCACTTGTGTTTTCATTCTTGACAGATATTAGAACAATCCGGTTTACTTTTACTTTCATTTTTTAGCCTGTAAGGTTTACATGCGACTTCAACTAAGAAGTTTTTTTTGCTATTACAAGTGTGACAGCCATGCAAGCACACAATAGACCTTATTCGCTTGTGCATGTTCTCCCAATACAAGAAAATGGGTAAATCAAACGAGTTGATTAAGTAAGTTATACCACCGTAAGGTAAAAAGGAGGTGCTGACGTTTCGAGCGTTAGCCCTTCGTCGGAGCGAAAGGGCTAACGCTCGAAACGTCAGCACCTCCTTTTTACCTTACGGTGGTATAACTTACTTAATCAACTCGTTTGATTTACCCATTTTCTTGTGTTTCAACTTCCCACCGACGCAGCACCAGTTTCTTTAGAAACTATCCCCACAATACTTGTTCTCCCAATACAGATCATGTGATGATACTCAGGAGATTTGATCCTTTGTCTTGTTCATTAAAAAGAGTGCATGCAAGCGTGAATATGTCTGCCTGCACTTTGTTTAATGAACAAGACAGAGGACCAAATCTCCTAAGTATCATCACATGATCTGTATTGGGAAAACAAAATGTACAAGCGAATAAGGTCTATTTAAATCACTTTGAATTCATTGCCAATTCTTAAAGTAAAGCTGTTATGATCTACACATCCCTGTCATTTATTGACTGTTCGTTATTTATGGCTAGGGAGGTTGGTGATATTTTAACCTACTATGGCAGATTAAGAATGTACCCGTCCCCGAAAGTGCTTGTATCCAAGAATTACCTCCCCCCCCCCAGTTTATGCCACTGGCCCAATTAAACAAAGCTCAATTTATATATCTGCAAAATGGCAACAAAAGGGTTGAAACAACAGATTCTAAAAGTTTACCTCCCTCAATTCTACTAATTTAAAAAAGCAGCCCCCCCATTTCCCTTGGTTTTGAAAATCCCTCCCCCCCCCCCACTCTAAATACAGGCTCCTCCTAGCCATAAGTAACAAAAACGGTCTTCAATTTGAAAAGGCTAATTATTGTCATCAGATAAGATAAGTTGGGTGAATAGCAATGATGATGTGAAATGTCTGGAAGAAGAACCCTTGGGGAGATTTTAATTGCATTCTCTTTATGCAAACTGCTCAGTCCTTTTGAAGTGTGATCGCTATTCAGCATTTCCTCATCTAGGTTTTGAGGCAAATTCCATTCACTAATTCTTCCCATTCATTTACTTCCGTTTCGTTGTAGTTAAACTTGAAGAAGAACGGACGAGATGTGGGATGTCCATTCAAATGTGGAAGACTCTCATTGGAGTTTCCATAGTGATTGGTATTGCGCTTTCCTGGGTAGCTTCCACTCAGTTTGCTCAGAGCACCTATTCAGCAAACTTCAATGCACCTTTCTTCACGACTTGGTTTTCCACGCTGTGGATGCTGGCAGTGTTACCTGGTTATGTATTTCCACACTTGGTCAGGGGAAAAAGCTTTTGGGCATTCTTCAGGCCAGTCTTATTTTCACACTGTTTTGTTTGTTTGACTTCCCCTTACCTTATTTGTTTGTTTGTGTTCTTTGCTTTTTAACCTAAATGTATATATAAATTAAATAAGACATGCCTATGATTATAATTTCGTAATTCTATCAGGTGCATGCAGCCCTAAGCCCTAATGGTTTCTCTATGGACATCCTCGCCTTATGCTTTTCTTTTACTGTTTTTTTTTAATATCTCTCGTGATTTAATGTATATTTACATTATAATCCTATATAACAAAAGTGGCAAATAAATAAACTAAACTAAATGAAGTTGTTGTTCTTGCTATTGTTTTTTGATGGAACAGAGGTCATGAGGGGTTGAAATTTTCCTTTCTTGGGTCCTGGATCATCAGACAAGAAAATCTTCACTTATTGTCTCATTTTTAGCCGATAACTTGTAACAGTTTAATAACTATTTTTTGGTACGAAGCTACGCCAATAAAGAAGTTTCAGTACACCAGAGACAGAACTTTGTGAAATCTTGATAAACTGATCTGTGAGGAAGTTTTCAGAAACCGGACTTTGGACTGTAGCTGTTAACGTTGGGGCAATTTTTCTGTTTTTATACAAGAAATTGGGATAATCAAACAAAATCAAATTAAGTAAGTTATACCACCGTAAGGTAAAAAAAAGGGGGGGGGTGCTGACGTTTCGAGGGTTAGCCCTTCGTCATTCTCTCTGACAAAGGACTAATGCTTGAAACGTCAGCACCACTTTTTTTGCCTTACGTTGGTATAACTTACTTTGTCAACTTGTTTGATTATCCCAATTTCTTGTGTTTAACTTCCCCACCGACACAGCTCCAGTTTCTTCAGAAACAACCCCCACAATAGTTGTTTCTATTTTTAACTTACTTACTGTTTAAATGAACCATGAAAAGTATAGGCACCAGGATATCAACATTGATTTGAGTTTATCATTCTCGGACTTAACCCAAATATTGGGCAATTTCGTCTCTTACATTTACAATTAGTACTTATTTTACACTATTGCGTATTCTAAAAGTCAATTAGCAGTTAACGGGACAAGTAGCGTCGAACTGACTTTTCCAAATCATAGTTTATGTGAACGAGGGGGTGAATTGTTTCGACGAATTCGAGTGTCCTACGATTTTACCCAGCTATAGTTGTTGAATTTTATTTTGCAGAGCTCAGAGTACTACTGTTTACAGAACTAGTATTTTGGCCAATAGTAAATATTTAGCCAATGAGAATGTCCGATTTATTATGTAACATGCGAGAAGGTTTCTACTCGCAGAAAAACATAAGGTGCCGCATGTTTCATAACGTTGTTTTGGTCTTGTTCATTCTCACAGGGAGAGCGAGAAAGTATTTGGCACCAGAGGTCTGCGGTTGATCTCGCTATTCACACATGTCGGTCCTTTCTGTTTACTGTGGATGGTAACAAACTACCTGTATATCCGGGCACTCGGCAAAATCCCTGCTGCTGACGTCACGGCTTTGTTTTCATCATGCAGTGCGTTTGTGTACTTGTTCTCATGGATCTGGCTGCAGCAAAGGTTTTCTGTTATTAAGGCGAGTTTGTGAGATTATTTATAAACAGTTCGACATAAATGAGGAGTCGGGTTTTGCTGCTGTTTCTGTGAAATGGCAGTTAGAATTGTACTTTATAACACAGCTTTGGGAAAGCGCGCGCTATCATTGGCTAATACGCGCGAGCCATTTTCCCATGGGTTGCATGCTGACGTCAGATTGTTAACCAGTATTAAAGTTGTGAAGACTAATGTTATAAAAGGAATGGTAAACGCAGCAGCTGTGCAACCATCGCGTTATGGACGCACTTGGGAGGTTTGCTAAGCTCTCAAGAAGCTATAGATGCTCTATGCTACGCCTCGAGCATCTCTTACGCTTCTTTCGTGCTTAGCAACCTCCCGCGTACGTCCCGGTAACTCGATGGTTGCACGCTGCACTTTTACCATTTCTTCATTAGACGCTCTTTCTCAGGTCCTCGTGCAAAGGAATTCAAAACCAAGGTCTTTGAAATATAATTAGAAAACACGGAAGGATTTCCTTTTCTCTGAGTCTGATGAGAGAATAAACAAAATTCTGGAAGGTTTTGCCCACTGTCCTATTTGGTAGTCGTGCAGCATTTGTTAAATATGTTGTAGTTCGATTTTATCCTTGGCTTAAATTTTATTTTCCTTTGTTTTTTTTTTCTTTTGGTATCATGGTAATATATGATAATGTGTTTAAAACAAAGGAAAATAAACTGTAAACCAGGGATAAAATTGAACCACAACACATACTCCGAGCAATTGCTGGCTTCAATGTGGTAACAATCGCTCAAATAAACCGAAGAGAGGGAGCTCTTCGAATTATGAATTATATTTACTACCAAAATTAAAACCAAAAAACAGTAATGATCTGTGCAATTACTTGAAAAATCTAACCAGAAGAGATTTTCGTGAAAGTCCCAGGGAAACATATTGTTAGTCCGAATCACGGTTTCTCGCAAACACTTATAGCTTTAATCTTTCTAACAGCTTCTTGCGGTATCACTCTCTATTGGTGGAATAGTATTGATGGCATATGCAGAAGGATTTGCAGGACCAAACACTGTGGGTGTAACCCTGTCGGTGGCTGCCGCAGTTGGTGCCGCACTATATAAGGTAACGTAACGTAACGTAACGTAGCACAACGTAACTTTGATATCACGCACATTCTCTGGTATTTATGACGTCACGTGGTCTGGAACGTCAGATGTCGTTATGTTGTGGGTAATACAGGAAGGAATTCTGGGTTGAGTTTAAATCAGGAAATTGTTACCCATTATGGCATTCAGTTAGGAGAATTTCTATAAAAATCTTGAAAAGTAGGACGGGTAAAGATCTCACCCTAGAAGAAGACACTAGACGGGAGCCGACCTGTAAATTGTAACTTTATAACAGATAAATTTAATCTTTGCTCGTCATTTTCAGGTGCTATTTAAGAGGGTGATTGGAGATGCCAATGCTGGACAAGTTTCTCTCTTTCTCTCTTGTCTTGGTCTCCTTGATGCTCTGCTCCTTTGGCCGCTTGTTTTGATCTTCCACTACACAAACTACGAGCATATTCAGTGGGGAACTATCCCGTGGGACTTCCTATGCGGACACGGCGCCTTATCGCTGGTTTTTAATTTTCTTATCAACTTTGGTATTGCTTTCACATATCCTTTATTTATTTCACTCGGGACCGTGATTGGTATTCCAATTAATGCTCTCACAGATCAAATTTTTCGAGGCAAAGAGTTTGGAGTGATTAAGATCTTTGCAGCGATACTTATTATCGGCGGATTTCTGATGATATTACTGCCGGAATGGTGCGAGGATAAAGTTAAGGAGATAATTGTATGCAAGAAGCGATCCCACGCTTATGTACCAGTTCAAGCAGAAAATAAAACCGGAAAATAGAATACAGAACTGTTTTTAACCGGGTTAAGAAGGAAACAGGAAAACAAAAACAGAAATAGAAATAGAAAGAAAAAGAGAAAATCTTTTCACACTCCTCGAATGCAAGAAAAAACAAGTTGAACAAATAGAGCGTTTGCACATGACGTCATGAAAGCCCAAACAAAGAAAGGGCGGCCATGTTGGTGTTCCAAACTGATCCTCCAGGAATTAAATTCTATTTTTATGCAAACATCTTCTTTTGTTTAAATACATGGCTGCTGATCAAGTGAGTGAAAACACCCTATACAATATATATATCATGTTTATTTCATAAGAGTAAAAACCCGTAAGTGTTTGGGTTTCTGGCAAAATCATTTTCTTTTTCTAAGTCAACAATTGTGCTCTCCTCTACTGGTAAAGCAACAGTTGCTGTCTTACAGTGACTGTGTGCCTTATAAAGTATTCAAAAGTTTTAACTCTGTCGTTGTGGAGCCAGTGTGTCTTATGCTTTTATCTTCCCAGTTATGTAGGATCACTGGCTTCAGGTTGAAATAAATATTTTTACTTTATTTTAGATATATGACTCCAGGATGTCTGCCTTCACCTCGCGTGCTTATTACGTCACACTGGCTTGTATTGCCTGGAAATATTTGGTCTTTCGAACCCTGCAATCTGATCGGTTAGAATACTCACCATCTATTTAACAATATATATAGGCAGTAGGCTTGAAACCTCGTTCCCAGGTCTTCTCGGTGTTGCTTTTTTAAAATGGCGGCTAGTTTGGAACAAAGCCATGAAGGCCTTGAGAACGAGGTTGGGAAAATCGAAATTTCTCTCGGCTGATGATCGTAGAGGGACGAATGCCGATAGAAATTCAACCGGAGTGATCAACTCAACCAAAGTAGTTATCTTCGCTTTATTTTTTATAAGTTCATACACTCAATTAATTTCATAGAATGACCTTGAAGCCGACTACCAACAGATGAGCCACCCCTCAGTAACCAATCAGATTGCAAGTTTACTCCATAGTCGACTGGGTTATGCTCAGTGAATAAATAACGCAAGTTGCGAAAAAAAAAAACGGCATTTTGAACAAAACAAAAAAAGGAAATAAATATTGATAGTAAGCTTCTTGGTTTCTTTAAAACAAATTTAATTCCCGATAGTGTGATGAGCTGGGCAGTTTGTACTGCTAAAGGTCTCTATACTTCAATATTTTGATTTTTCACCCGCAGAGGGGTCAATTGGCGCGGGTGTGGCAGGCTTTTGATTAATGAGTCCTCTGACACCCCTGTCTGTCGTGACTCGCTTCCCTCAGCGTACCCCTCGTCTTGCTCCCTCTTTTCTTTGTGCCGCTTCCTTTTCTTTCGCTTAAGCGCATTAACCCCATCTTTGGTGTAATGCTTTTCGTGATCAAATACGGGGTAACGGGCTTTCGTCTGAGCAATACCTTCAGCCTCGGAATACTCCTCGAAACTTCTGTTATCCTTTTTATGCTTGATTTTCGTCTTTCGCTTTGTGAAATCCTGACCCTCATGATCGTCAAGTCCTTCATCTTTAGTTTTTTTATGTTTGTTTTCATCTAAGTGCTTTTTTCCTTTCTTCTTTATCGGTTGCTCTCGTGTAGTGAAATGTTCACTTGTGTTTGAAGTTTGAGCGCCGGGTCTGACTTCACTATTTGACACAACAGGCCCTGGGCTGATATGTTTCCGAAGCTTGAGTTTCTTCCGTCTCGCCATGAAAATAATCTTTTGCCTTCTCCTTCTAAAATAACAAATTACAAGCGTTAAAGCAAACCAATTTCATTGTTTAAATTTTTTACTATCTGCTGCATGTTTGCGCTCCTCTGTGGACCCCACTGAGCAACTCGTAAAAATTTCTGTGCATATAAGAGGATTTTAAATTTACCGTCGAAAGAGTTTACATTGCTACTGACAATGCAATACAGTGCACGTGATTGCCTAATAAATCTGGCGCCTATCGGCTCGTGGATCTACAACACTTTGACAATGTTATGACGCAATTTATCATCAATAAGAGGACAGACGCATAAAAAACTGACGTCAATTTGTTAAATTTTTGTTATTTGTAACTATCCTTGTGTCTTGTGTATAAACAGGCTTGCCGCCATTTTGAAAGTCGGCGGGAAAAGTGGCATTCTACGGCGGAAAGTGAACTGGAATGATCCGCTTTCTGATTTTTCGTTTCTTACGTCAGACAAAAATCTTAAGGATTTTGCTAATAATGTAATCTCATATTTTCTCAAAGAAAAGCGCCCCTAGGTTAAGGTCTTGGAGCATTCATTTGAGATTCACACTATGAGTGAGGCAAAACAAAACTGAGTAAAAGTACTTACTGGGCCAAATGAAAACAACATGCTACGATGCACAAGACAACCAGCACTGCAAAACTGATTGGAATCATGATGTAGTTCATTTTGTTATCAGTGACATTTTTACTATCCAACTCAATGTTACTTCTTTCAACAGACTTGACTGTCAAACCAACAAAAGTTGAAATGTTTACTCTCCTGGCATATACCACTTCCTTCAGTGTTTCCTGTGGGATAACTGTCCGACCATCCTTTCGAATATCGTTTCCAGCTGGTAGGAACATGAAAAAGCCAACTGCGAGGTCATTTTCTTGCTGTTTGGGATATCCCTGCGCAAAGACCACATGTGTCTTCGGGAATTTTCTAAAAAAAGAACAGTTCCTACATCACAAGTTAGAAATTAACCATGAATAGCGAGATGGAGGCTCCGTCGGCTAGGAAAATTGTGCAGCAGCACGCAATGTATGCCGGTCGAGATTGAGACTTAAACAATGTAAATATTCGTAGATGAAACATTCAAACACTTTATTAACTTAAATAGTTATACAACTACCTCTAAATCCAATATTGGCAACTGTCCAACTTTTCTTAAATTGGACACCTATCCAATTTAAGAAAAATTGGACAGTTGCCAATATTGGATTTAGAGGTAGCTATATAATAAACAAATAACAGGACTCCGTGCTTGTCCAATTAAGAAAATGTTGGATTCGAAAATTCCTTGGAACACCAAATTGGACTCGGCCTGCGGCCTTGTCCAATTTTGGTGTTCCTCTGAATTTTCTCATCCAATATTTTCTTAACTGGACAGCATGGAGTCCTGTTATATATGCGAAGTGACAGTCTCAGTACATTACCTTGTCACATTCCAGAAATTAAGGGCACATTGGTTGGGATTTTGAGAACACACTCCATTGAAGATGTTTGACACTGCCACCTTGAAAAGCGTAGTTTTATTGTCAATGTTCCATTTTCCAAGAGCAATCTCCTTAAACAACACCACAACACTTTTCTCCTTGGCTTCATCTACAAAGAGCGCAAGAGACAAAAAGTGTGTCATTTATTCAATAAATGAAAGATCCTCGCAGTTATCATGAAGCAACATAGTCAGTAACCAAGATAAGACCTGAAGAAATTCAGGCTTGAACGGGATTTGAACCCATGACCTTGCGATACAGGTGCAACGCTCTAACCAAGGACCGCGGAGGGGGAGGGGCTGGTAGGGCTATAGCACCACCAATTTTTTGCTTGGATTTTTTTATGGCAAAATAAGTGGTGAAACAATGACATTAACGTTTGCTTGCATATGTGGCCAGACGTTTTAGCCCTACCACTTTAAAAATGGTCTCCGCGGTTTCTGCTAACCAACTGAGCTGCCAAGCAAAATGGGAGCTAGTCATTTGTGAGTTCGTACTGTACCCGTAGAAGATGAAGAAATGAATGTATATATAAGAAAATGTCATATATGTGCACTGCGGCAGAAATATATTTAATAAATGAAAGATTCTCGCAGTTGACTATGTTCGATAACTGTGAGGATCTTTCATTTATCAAATATCTTTCTACCGCAGTGCACACATATAAAATTTTCATATCTATAGATTCAAGTGTCATTTATAGTACATCGTTGAAGACTGTCCAAACTTTAACCCTGTCAGCCTTACATTCCTCCATTAACTCACCCCAGCTGTTTCTACCTTTTGCCTGTGCAATTCAGATTGGCATTAGTTTTTCTGGAGCACTTTGAAAGCGGAGCTATTTAAAAACAGACTGCCTTGAACATGCTTTATCAAAATCAAAGGATTAGTATAGAATAGAGCCGATGATGGTCAATAACCCAAGTTCTTAACTCACATTCAAAAATACATTAATAATTAATTAAGAAAATACAAAGGAAATAAATGTTTATTGAGTATCTTTATATTTGATATAGACATGGTTAATATTTGCGTTCAATTTTCTTGTACGAAATACACCAAAATTTAAAGTTTAATGTAATAATGAATAGTTTTTGAAGCCGTTCAATAAACTCGCATTTCGTGCTAGCTTTCGCATGTGTAAAACACGCGGCTACTCCTCGTGTTTTATACTTGATAAAGCACTCCTACTCGTTTATTTAACTTCACGTAAAGAATGACAACCCTAATATTGACACAACAGGTATGTTTTGCATAACTATATTAAGCGAAGAGATTTCTTTCCTTCTTGCTTTTTTCTTTAACTTCACTTGCTCTCTGTGAACTGTTTTTTTGTTATGTAACTGAGATACGACTGTCGCTGCCTTTCTCTCAAAATCAACAAAGACAGTGAGGCAGACTGTGGACCGACAATCATTTTACTTATACTGCAGATAAGATCGCTGGATTTGCATTCACTTTACTTTAATTTCTCAGTTTCCGTTTAAGCATCTTTTATACCTTTAAATGTATGAGTAGAAAAAGTTTCTGCCAAATTGATTGTATTGTAATTTTTGACTGACAGAAATTGTCACCCACGTTTGTTCACAAAAATAGGGTTCTCCTATGAAACAGATAAAACTTTTTAAATGATTACATGAAGAGAACATATAATACGCGTGGCTGTAATGATATATTAATTTATTTATAGGATTATACTGGTTTATACGCCGAGGTTGCGGAAACTAAACCAGTTAGTGCGAAGTACAACTAAGAATTAAGCGCGGAAAGTAAGGTAGAATGAGAGAATTTTTAGTGAAATGCGCACCATATAAGTCGTAAATTATATCACAGTTTTAACGATCGTCAAAAATCTCCTTCGATTGGGTAAAGATAATTATGAGCGAGAGTAGAACTCTTGTACGTAGTCCAATATATAACCACAATATAACCAATAACAGTACTGTAAAACAAACTCAGATTCTCACGGTAGTAGCTAATCAACCTACCTGGTAACTCTGTACTTTTGACTGAGACGAAGATCAAAGCAAGAGGCGTTAAAAGATAAAAACGCATGGCAGATGAGTTGACAAAGGTAAAGTCGAGTGGCTGCAATAATTGATCGTGTATGCCTGTAGTCAAGACTGCTGTTCAAGAGTAGCTTGATTTATCAACCACGAAACGAAGCGTTAAGCTTCGTAAAACTTCGCAAAACTGACGAGGAGGCACGAACCCTGGAACTAAACCCATCACAAGCGAGCGAACAGGCACTTGATTTTTCCAAAACTGTTTTACTGTACTGCTTAGCAACAATGAATTTAATAGCCGACACAATATTGAAATGAGCTCGCTCACCACATCACAGCGGTAATGAGAAATCAAATGCCAAAAACACAAAAGACCCCGCTTTACAAGATAAACACATTTTAACAATTAGACATCATGGAAATTTTTCTCATGTGTAACACTATATCCAAGTTTCGAATAAAGTGCA
The DNA here is from genome assembly GCA_949710005.1 of Ricordea florida. Taxonomy (NCBI): domain Eukaryota; kingdom Metazoa; phylum Cnidaria; class Anthozoa; order Corallimorpharia; family Ricordeidae; genus Ricordea; species Ricordea florida. The sequence goes on along the minus strand of OX453276.1, from coordinate 2,042,055 downwards.
TTCAGTTTCGAACGATTACATTTTAGCCTACTAAAAATACCAAAAAATTGTCTACTGAGGAATGTGGAAGTGGTAAAGGAGATGGACGTGTGATAAAGACTTTCACCTGCGATTTATGATAATCTTGCCTGGGTAGCCAGTGTTCCTGTTCTATTTTACTGCATTCTGGCCATTTGAAAATTGGGGCGAGAGCCAGAAACAGAAGGACGGGAAAGCCGGCCAGAATGCAGCAAAATAGAAAGGAAGTCAGGCTTGCCACGCAGGCAAATGACTATGTGAAAAAGTATACAGACTCGACGCGTTTATTTTTTCCTTCCCAGTCCCCCTTTGTCAAGTTTTACCGCCTGACGAAAATGTGCTCGGCAGTATGTTAGCAATTTTAATTTCAATCCTGTTGAAGATGAAAACTACATTTCGTCGTGGAGGCAATGAGTGGATCGCAACCGATCAGATAGACGGTTTCTGGGGATTCATCAAGGCGGTAAGCTTGCTTTTTCATCGATTGAACCGCTTTTTTGTAAAGACTATTTTATTCTATTTTTTATTCCGTTCGCGTTTGCTTTCTTACCGTCTATTATGCTTGACTGCACGATGTCTGTTGTCCTTTTGTTCTTAGATAGATTGGAGCGAACGATGGCTACTTTGTCTAGCTGCTTTCCACATCGCAACTTTTGTTTGCGTGATAGCCACTAGAAAATACGTGAACTTCCAAGTTGTCTTATTCTTGTGCCTGTGTAAGTATGACCGAGCCAGTGGAAAATTCAACAAATCCTTCCAACATGAAATTCCTTCTATTTGCTCTTGGGTTCTTAATTTTGTTTCCGTGGTCCCGGAGGTTTTTCTTGAAATTTTTTTCGTCGCGAAAGAGAAAGCAAGCCGCAAAGCGGCGACAACGAGGACAAGAGGGAGAAAAACCTCTGTTTACTTTGGCCTCGAATCTCACTTTTATGCAGAAGACAGTTGTCAAATGCATCAAGTTGCTAAGAGAAAAAGTGACCAACGGCAATTTAGCGAACACATATCATTACAATTAAGCGAACCAATAAAATTGGTTTGCAGGTTTGTAAAAATATCAACCAATCAACATCCGAGGGTCAGATCCTGACCCTGTTGCCTGCATGAAAGTGAGATTCGAGGCCAAGGTAACCAGAGGTCTTTTTGTCTATCTCGTTGTCGTCACTTCATGGCTTGCGCTCTCTTTTGCAAAGAATAAATTTCAAGAAAAACCTTTGGGACCAGGGTATAATTTTGTTGACCTTGGGGCTCACCTTCAGTGTAAAAACCTGTTATGTTCATGTGTGACATAGAACAAAGAAAGTAAAGGAGACGCATAGAGACTAGGAAAATAATAATGAAAAATCAAAGAAAACTTCACAGGCTTTTACGCTGAGGTGAACTTGGCCTTGGTGTAGAATTAATGACTATAATGAATAGTAATTTCCTGACTTCTCAACATCTGTTTACTTGAGACTATACTGAAATTGTATGGAGAAGTCACATATTGGTCACGTTCATTAGTGAAAACATTGATAAGTCAATAATAGTTTTAGGGAATGGATAGCAAGTTATATGACTTGAATTTTGGAATAATTGTATTAGATTTTTGTGGTAAGTCTTTTCATGTTCGTAAGATAATATTTTGACTTTAATCATTTTGGGTGAATGAAATTGGGGTAAAGTATGTGGTAAATTTGATATAAAGAACTGAAATGTAAAGCATTGTATCAAAATGTTCAGTGAAAATTACCATAATTACACCATGTGTTTTCCTCATATTTCAGTGGGCCTTGCATTTGCTTCAGAGCAACTGAATGCATTAGGAGCAAAATACTGGAGGTTGTATTACTTCTTTGGATATTTAATTGTTGGGCATCAAAAGCGTGATTGTAGTGAATTGTCATATGGGTATTTAATTTAAGTTGCCCTTAATTAATAATGTGAGAGAGTATTGTACTGTTTTACTGACAACCTCTAAATATGGCCAAGTGTGTTTATTCTTTTATCTTCTTAATGTGGTTGGACAAACCATTTATTTGGCAGGAAGTTATATCATAGCTGTGCCATTTTTGCTTTTCAGCTTTTGATTTATTTATTAAAACTCATCCAAATGTTTAGCCTCATTGCATGACTTTCTACTGAGTAACAGGACTGCCAGCTTTCAAAGAGTCAACTGTGTTTGTCGTACTCAAGGCCAGCCATTTTATAATAAGTTGTGTATTTAACAGTGATCACTTGTACATAATTTTTGCAAAATTGTGTGTCTCAAAGTCTCTGCAGTCAAATAGCATCAGGAGTATAGTATAACCACGAGGTGGAGCATGTTTTGTTTTCTTCAGTACTCACGTGCTTTCTCCTATGCTATTATGTTATGATTTTCTCTTGCATATGTGTACAGTATGCCTTGCTTGTGCTAAATAGAAAATCTGTTGTACAGATAGTCTGCCGTGCAGGTGTATATTAGGCAAGTGAGTGCTCAGCTGGAGAGAATTAAAGAGACCTTAAATCTTTAAAAACATTTTACCAACAGAGTGGCATGTGAATAGGTGGGAGAGGGGAGGAAGAAATACACCTTTTCTCTAATGTCTCCCTTCCCCTCTCCTCTAATGTTATCTCTTGCACTCACCTGTACCCTCTCAGTTTACAGATGTCCAACATGCTGGCTGAAGTCAAAGCTACAAATCACTGACAATTCTGTACCAAAAGCATAAGAATCAGTATTCCAAGTGCAAATTAATTATAAACAAGGTTTAAATTGAAACAGTGACTATGTTGTAGGTTAAAATGAATTTCGGGTCAAAATTATTCCAAACTAGTTTGATTTGATTTTTCCTTTGTTTGGATTGTTAGAAGATTATGGAAATTAATCTGAAACAAAGGTTAAACCTAAAAACAATTTAAACTAGTTGGGAACCATTGTGACCTGAAATTCATTTTAACCTACAACAACGACTCATATTCTCCATATTTCCGTATTACAGTCTAACACATGTGTCTCTAACCAGGTGCGGATCCAGGATTTTATGATGGGGGGTGGGGGACCATTTTTTAGACATATTATTATATCTCTCAGTTAGTACGCGCGCTGTGATTGGTCAATTTAGCGGGCCGTACTTCACTGTACGGCCCGCTAAAGTTTGTTTTGGTCGCCAAAATGACTCCAGAGATATAATAAATATCTTATTAACCTTGTTTTCTCGGTCCGTACTGTAAAATACGGATCCTCGTTTTTTCCCGTCGATTTTTGGCCCGCGCGCTTCGCGCTTGGGCCATAAATCGACGGGAAAAAACTCGGTCCGTATTTTACAGTACGGACCTCGAACTCGATTAATAAGAGGTATGTATTTAGCCATATATATACTTAAAACAAAGAGTTACACAAGGGACTTTAAATGTGCTTATATTATCCACTGCACTTTTCCATATAGTTGAAGACATTTTGCAAACTGGCAGCTACTTTGTTTTATCGTTTTTAGGTCTTTTCCTTAACAATCGATAAAATATGAAAACTTGACTTCCTGAAATGGGGGGTGAATAGCCACCCAATCCACCCCCCCTCCCCTGGATCCGCCACTGCTAACTGCCAATATCTCTTATCAGGATGTTTTCAAGGGAACAATACTTTGACTCGAATGGTCTTTTTTTCACCGTGGTGTATTCTGGTCCAGTGCTATTTAATTGCTTCATTTTGACGGTGGGTAGTTCAATGATCTCGATGCGTGTGTTGGGGTTCAATTTCATGCTTGCTATAAGAATTTCATTTTGCTTTGGGTTTGGGTATGGTGCAATGTATGATAAAGAAATAAAAGTTTAAACCAAGGATAAAATTGAACCACAACACATGGACTAAAATAAAAAAAAGTTCATTGGTGGACAAAAAATCTGAACAATGCGACTGTTCAGAAGAATGGCAGACCCAAGACAGTTGCTTTTGAACATTTAAATTTTTTCCTCGTGCAACCGCAACCAGCTCATGGGATGGAGTTATTTCGATAGAAAAATGAAAACTTCCATGCGTTTTGCAAAGCGCCGAGTTGGCAAACGGAGGGCAATATGAACGGTGCAAAATGACAGAAAAAGCTGAGTTAGCTGACTAATCATAGAGAAGTTGCCAGTTCAGCGAATGGTGCTACTACTCACCTGTCGTCAAGCACTTTTTGAAATGTATTTTCTATGGACCCTAGCGACATTGCGAGCAAGTAGATGGTTTAGAAATCTTCCAGGAAACCACTGGGTCGTGTCGTTCTTTCTTTTAACCGTTTCACAACGTTTTTGAGCCCCCCCCCCCCCCCCCAAGAGGTATTAGGAAATAAGGGAAGAGAAGCATTTATTTTCAGGGAACTATGGAACCTCTGATTAAATTGCTGGGGACCAAAGAAACAAAATTAAGGGAGCAAGTGTTTTTTAGCTCGTGGATTCAGGGACGGTGGGTCAGAAATGTCACGAGTAACGGGTAACATCAGAAACATAGGAGACAAAAGTAACCTTGGATTTTCCATATAATTAACGATCGTCATTCGCGCTCGAGAAAGGTAATCCAAACCGTGTTGCATTTTAAAAACGCCTGCAAGACTCTTGTGCACTTATTAAGAAAATACTATACATTCCTTAATATTTCTAGCTTTCAAGTTAACATTTTACCTACGAGTTCACCAATGGGTACGTTTGATATAAATTAATGGAGAACAAGGAAGGAAATAAAAAAAAGATCGAGGCCCACCACCACCGCCATGGAAGAGCTCTTTTTATGAGTACAATTTTTGACATCGTTTTCTCTACAAGGGAAAATGAAGTAAGAGAACACATCTTCCATACCGGGTTCTCTTACTATGATAAGGGGACAGAATCTATTTTTAGATCCAGAAACTAGTTCAACTGACCAATGGCTGATGTCCTTCTCCTCACGTGGTTGTAATTTCAATGCGTTATGTGGAAACCGCGCAGCCATGGAACGAGATATAAATAGATTCCGCGCTAAAAATAGATGCTGTTCCCTTATCATATCAGACGGGGTTATATTCTCTTTTCTCATTTTCTCTTGTTTCTCTGCTAATAACTGAATCAGATGCTGCGTTCAAACCACACCAAAAAGGTTTTAAATTTGGCTTAAGGTTTTGTTCCATATGTAAAGTGAATAGCTTTGTGTAAAAGGTATTCGTAGGATTTTTTACGAAAGGACTTTAAATTTGTGATAGTTCTTTTTAATGATAAATAATGTCGCATTTCGAAAATTCCAAATCCAGTTGATGACGAAACGAAATGACCGTAATTCTTTCAACTTTTTTAATTTACGCACTATTTCTTTTGTTGTTTTAGAGTATATGGCTTTGGACGGCTGGCAAGATGTTGATAGTAGTTAAAAGAGGTCAGTTAAAGGAGCAGAGAAAACAGCAATCCGAGGAGAAAAAAGAGAAGTAAATGATAGAAGATGTCAAAGTTAGTCAGACTAAACCTAACTGAGTACCCTCTGGCGAAACACGGAACCGTGACATGGCCTTTTTCGTGGGATCATTGATGAAACACTGACTTTGTTACCACTTTATACTTTCTGTTTTGGCCGCTTGTAACCCTAGGAAAGAGCTTATACAATAGTACTTCTTTCGCGCAAATAAATTATTATAAAAAAATAAACTTATTGCGTTGCCTTGCTTCAATTGACTGGAAGTGTGTTTAACTCGTCCTGCGTGATGAAAGGTTTTTACATGATATCTTTGATGTTCTTTTCTCTGTGTCACCTGAAACGTTTTGTATCTCGCACCATGTTTGTCTTTTCCGTAATTCAGCTGCGTTCCCAACTTCAAATTCTCTTTCTCGATTTTGAATCAGTTTTGCAGTTATCGGTAGATGACGGCTAGTTTAAATAAAAGAAATTGATAAAAAAAGAACTCAGAATGATTATTGAGGTAGATGAAATAGTTATAAGGAATATGCAAGAAAGTATATGTAACAGTTATAATTTATGGCGTGGTTAAGGCAAGATTGTTTAGTTATTCCGGCTCAAGTTGCTTCAGTTACTGAAAACACATAATTCCTAAGAACAAGAACACCACATAAAAAGAACAGTTAAAATGAACAAAAACGCTTCGCCTGAATATCATTACAACAACAGATGCTGTTTAGAACTGAATTTGATTTCACAGTATTTTTGCAGAAATACTACAGGTGTACCAAGATTGCGCAACGAATAATGCTGTAATGATTTTACTTGACTAAAAAATAAGCAACCTTACCTGCAGTCGTGCTTTACAACCGGTTCAAAGGCTAAAATTAGAGGAGAGAAAGACAGGATGGATAATGTGAAAATTCTACTCAGCAGGGTAGGTCAATAAATGATTTATTATGAATTTTTTGCATAGCTTTTTACGGCAGAGTACAATAGGCAGAAAGCGGTCCCGGGTTTTGGAGAATACAAATAAAAGTTCCCATTCATCTGCATTTTGCCCACCCAAAGCTTTTTAGGTAACAACAAGAAAAGTGCCCTGTAGACACATAATCACCTGTTGTGCGAATGAAAAAGTAAAATAATGAATAACATATTGTTTTGTACTGAAGTTCTAATTCAGAAATAGACTGTCTACCCTGCAGTTGGATTCAGAGAAAAGATTATGCACACTGCTGGTGAAGAGGACGCAAGCACACTGTCGCCAAACTCGGAAAACCTACTCGTTTGGGGATCTTTGTAGCCGACATTTAGTGAGTGAGTGCGTCGTGAGTAACGTTTAATACGTTTAACGGTTTTTTATTTTTCTTTAACGATTTTTAATTTTATGTTATGATTTTTGCCTGTGCAATGCATCTCTTTCGTACTACGAATAAAATGTCTAAAATAGTAAACGCATAGTAGAATGGCTTGGAACTTTTTATGTTTTTTAATGCGAGAGTCTGCCGGCGAAATAATTGTAGCACTTTTCAATTCTAATGTGGCTTACGAAAATTATACCTTATATACCTTATTTTAGATTTGTTCGTTTCAAAATCCAACCGAAAGTTTACAAAATTATGTCAGTTTTAAGATTTTGCTTATCGGTTCTGTAGTTGTTTCAGTTTTGAGAGGTTTCTTATTAACTAGAATACCTATGGGAGAAAACGGCGATAATTTAAAGGCCAAATACTGTTTTGAACACGAACGTAGTTTGTTTAGCCGGGATCGATCATAATATTAGAGTATATATGTAGAAAACCATACAACGCTGGTTTTCCATATATATATAATGCCTCTTAAAAATAATGGAACAAATTAAAAATTTTAAATCTTGCACCAGGGGGTCAACCTTTTAGAATGCTATTAGTCTCAACAGACATTTGGTGTTCTAAGAAATTCAGTTCAAGTAAGCGACAAACGAAAAAATACAAATATTATCTAAGTACGACGCTGTTTCAAATAAACCGCAAGAATGGTAAAAATGTTTTTTATATTTTAATTCACGCTCGTGTCTAATCAATTAAGTAAGAGCTCTAAATCGTTTTTTTTTTTTAATTCCTTGAAAGTTTTTTCTTCTCGTCAGTTGATTAGACAGGGAAATCCAACACACGAGTCGCGATAAACGAGGCTTGAACATAACGATGTAACTAAACGCCTGGGAACAAGATAGCGACTTGAAAGGAGAGAGATAACAAATACCGACATGCGCGCACATGTACAAGCTAACGTACCGCTGGTCGGTACTGGCGTCTAAAGAGAACGATTGTTTAAAATAAGTGAGTGAAATGATTTTCTCTATGCACAGGTTTAACGATGCCGACGTCACTAGTGAAAATTACATCCAAGGTTGTTGTCTTGCTTCTAACGGGACCATGTATGTTCCTTAACTCCGAAGTCTTCTACTTTGGTAAGAAAACACGTAAATAAAATAGTCATTAGAAAAAGAACAAGGGGCAGTTTTTCAAACGAAACTCCGACGAGATTCATAAATCTTGCTACAACCAACGTTTTGGATTTTGACGGAATATTACACACTGAAGATTTGAGAGGGAATCACTAATAAAAACAGTGTTTGGGGCTCAGTCGGTATGAAAATAAATCTATAAAGAGCGCGAAGCTTTTAAAAACCCACAGCATAAAGGTTCATGGGGTTTGCCTCTATTACCAGAACTCAAATTTCGTTTCGTGAACAAATTGATAAAGGAAGTTGTAACTCTTCTTCATAACTAGACGATGCTTAAATATTTTTTTTAAAAAATGCGTAATTAAACCCTTGTATCGCATCTTTGCCATATTATTGCTTTCTTTTCCGACAGATTTCATAAGTGGAAGTGTCAAAGAAAAGGAAACAGTCACACATGCTATGGAGACTTTTAACCGATTTGCGTCCAGCAATCTGTCTAATACGAGTATTGTTCTATGGAATTCAAATAACACAGAGGGAACAGAGGTCTACGAGCACGGTAATCCGGCAGTTTACTTTTAATCTAAAAAATTTTCACTTGGCCATCGTTTTCAAAGTGCAATCTATTTTCATTCTCACTGGTACTGAGATTAATAGTTAATTCCACATTATTGATAAGATAGTTTCCAATCAATTTGCAATTTTATTTCTACGTGTTTGACTTGCTTTAGTTTATTGTCGCAAGAGACGTCTCACGCTGAACGGCTAGCCGTACGTCTTCACAGCTGAAGAAGAGCGCACTTGAAATAACCGTAAGATTGCTCATTCAAAGAGGAAGCATGGAAGCTGTTCGAGTAATCAATACTTACTTTATAATTTTGCAGCCACAAAACTCTGGCAACATAACGCAGTGGCGTTAATAGAGGGAAGTATCACAACGTCTTCTGGTTGTGTGCTGAGCCAAGTAACTGGCATTCCGCTGATTCGTATTCATGGAAACAAGCCATTGGGTCAGTGCGAGACCGCAGTGTGCATGTCAGCGGATCACCGAGCTTACGTGCATGCGACCGTTGAAATACTGAAGGAAATTCAGTGGAACAGTATTCTGTTGTTATTTGATGGTGAGTTTCTTAAAGGGAAACGTTATTTGAAAAAAAAACTCTTAATCAGTGAAATAGCAAAGTTGTACTGAATACTGCGATTTGTACGGTCACATAAATAGAGGATATTACACGGTGGCGAGAAGATATGAATTTTATGTTTGACTGTCAAGAACAATATCTCACCAGTGACTGTAGCGAACGAGTGAGATATTGAAATGAAATTCATATCTTCGAGCCAACTAGTATTTTTCTTTTTATTATATGGACACAAACACATTACGACGTTCGTCTGGCAGCTTCAAGGTACACAAATTGAATCGTGCAAGGCGGGAAATTACGTCATCGATAACCTCACTAGTGAGGATAATACGTCACTACTGAGGAAAATACGCAACTACGGTCCCGGATGTAGTTTCGTAGGAATTTTATGAATTTTGTAATTCAAACACTCTCGCCTATATAATAAATGTGGTTATTACAAGGTGAAATAACAAACTTTTTAAAGTTGTTTTTCAACTTTCATTTTTTTTAGTTTTTAAAGTTCGTAAAAGAACCGTGACCGGAGTATCCGATGCAAGAAAACTCAATTCACTTTTTTCTAGTTTAAATAGGTAATACAAAATAGTTATTTGAATATTCATGTAAAGCAAGCAGTCTTCTAAGCTGCATGCCCTACGTATAATTGTCTAACATTCTTTGTAGTTCTTAACGAACGTTCCTGCCGAGAGCTGCTCTTAAAAACATTGATGAATTTATCATTTTTTGTTACCTTCCAGTGGATCGTTTCCACGAAGCCTCCTATTTCAAATTCATATCTGGCCTACCACAGAAGAATCTACATTTGCTCGAGATATCTGAACAGGAGAATGAAACCGCGAGACATGTTGTTCAGCGGACTATAGAGCAAATGGCGACTATAGCGTTTGACGTTGTTATAGTTTACACTGGTGAAAGTCACATCCAACGGTTCCTAACAAAGGTGATTTGCCTCAGACATTATATTACAGCAGAAGAAAAATAATGTATCCACATTTTTTATCACTTTTAAACGACCAACAGCCTTGGGCACAAAATATGCATGAATCTTTGTTCGAGATCATTTTTGCTCCAATCTCAGTTGCCCTGGCCTCCAGTGTTTGGTCTAAACATTTTCATAAAATTTAAGGTTATAAGTTGGGTTTAGCAAGTAGAAAGTAGAGATAACTCCTTCCTTTCTTGGTTGTATGGTTTTTCGTTTGTTTCATCTCTTCTGTTTTTTTTTCTATTTTTGTTTTTTCTATCATAATTTCTATTTTGTGGTTTCATATTGTCAGTCATGTTAGGGTAACTTCCCTTTTTTTTGCCTTCTCGATAACAACCTCAACTACATGCCGCTCTTCATCAGGGTTCAACTATGAACCATTGCAATGCATTGCATTGATCAATAACGTTCACCCTGAATATTGCTTTCTTAATTCCACTTTCCAGTATTCCTAGTTTTCCTTCCTGCTAAGAAACCTCAAGGGTACTGAATGGTGCCTTCAAATTTTCAAGTGCTCACAAAATTTGGCCGTTGCTTGATTTGCTCACAAATTTTAGACGCGTGCTCGCTTGCTCGTGCTCACAAAATCTTTGCAATTGCTCGCATGCTCTAATTCTAGTTAAAATTTGCTTGATTGCACGAAAGTTCGTAAATCGTTTCTCGCCGATGTTTTGGTACATGATGCTTTAGGAAATGGTCATTATTAATCGGGAGGAAGGGACTGGTACAATGTTAAAAATGCCATGCTTGATTTTTGCTGATCGTCCGTTTTACTTTAACATGATTTTTGCTGATTCCCCCCCCCCCCCACCCTTGTCCTCCGGCATGCATGAAAAGATGTTTTTTCTAAAGTTATTTTAATAGACTGTATTTGTTGATGACATCCAGATGCAGCTTTAATCATTTTTGCTGGCAGAACGTTTGCATATTTTTAATGTACCCCCCTCCCCTAAGCCATTCATAAAAAATGGTGGCCCACCCCCTATTTGCACCCCCCCTCCCCTCCCTCCCGATGAATAATGATCAGTCCCTTTCTGCATCGTACTGAACCGCCTTTCAATCTGGCGGTCAAGTGAAAAGCACATGACAAAAACCTACAATAACGTAACTTAAACACTTACTCCAGTTGAATTTTTCTAAAGTGCTCGCTGCTCGTGAGACTAATGCGGTCAATGCTCGTGCTCTCGAAATAAAATACAGTGCTCGCATGCTTGTAAAGACCATTCGATTAACCTTTCATCTCACGATGGCTTATCAGATGAACCTTTGATTAACCACAGGTTTACCACTCAGGTACTCACCTACTGTGGATCTTACAGGGACAGGTAATACACTTAATGAAAGCTTACATGACGTGCTAACTCAAGAAGCTTTCTAGGTAACAGGATTAAACAGTAACTTAAGTTAAGGTTAGCGCTTATCAGCTTAAATTTGCAGGAACTGTGGTAAACATCTGCTGGAAATCGAAATTAGACACTTTTGTGAGTGGGCTCATTATTAAACTGGAGTCGTATATATTGTTACTCGCACTTGATGGGATGCTGCTAGTCCATCACAGAGTTACCATAAGAGTTAATCCCTTGTCATGTACCAATTTTATCCTCTTGGGGGAAGAGACACGGTGGAGCAAAGATTTCTTTCCACAACCAAGGTTTGAAAGTCTCCCCCCTCCCTTGTCTAACTGCGTTTGTGTAGCTGAGTTGGATTTGACTATGCCAATTGTTTTGTATACTGACTATCGCACTAATCATTCACCATGTACAGGTTTCTTTTGATGTGATAACACATTCAAACTACAAAGTCGTAGGATTCAGACCGGCTGAGTATAATCACTCAGAGAGCATGGTGTACAAAGAATTACAAACGACAATAGGTTCTCAGCGGCTCAGTTCTTATAAGGTATGGAGGAGTTTGTGTTTTAAAACAAAAAGACACTGAACGGTTTCTAAGTGGCTAACAGTGAGAGAACAGACGCAAGGCGCTGACAAGCTACCCTCACTTGCAACATTTTCCACCATGTGACAAACATTTCCAAAGCTTCTAAAAGGAAAGCTATTTTCTCGATGGCTACCCGACGGATATCGAAACCATTAGACTATTGTTTTAGTTAATGTAACCAACAAATTATGTTCTATTCTACAGATAAACGAGGCTTTGGTATTCGACGCATTTCTCGTGGTTCATCATGCTTTGAATCAGGTGGTTCAAAATTACACATGGAATACCAACTACAAATCAACCAGTCGTGCTGCAAGGGGCAATATGTTGTTGGCACACATAAAAAGGGTAACATCAAACTAACTTCTTAAGTTAGTCATTACTCCTCTCATAGAAGATAGATAGATAGATAGATAGATAGATACCTTTATTTAGACAGGGTAACTCAATCAGTTTTTACAAGGTAAGAACTGTTATTACTAGAGGCCCTAAAGAAGATGATGTCTTGGAAAACGTAGGCGAGCAAGTGAATAATATATTTAACCCGTGAATGTTTTAGAAAGTAGCGCGAAATTGTTTCTAAGGCAACTGCGAAATTACCCTCGACTTTGAATTGAAAAACTTACTTGTAAGAATAAAAAGGGTAACTGCAAAGCCTTAGTCAGGTGAATTAAACCATAGTGGAGCTTTACAATTATTGTAATAAATCAAGTTCTTGCTATTGTTATTGTTATTTTTGTTAACGTTATATATACAGGCAAATCTAGATGGTTTGACCGGACCAATCCGGTTTGACGAGTATGGAAGGAGAACAGATGTCCAGTTGGAAGTGTTAAACCTGCGTAATAACTCGTTTGTTAAGGCACAGTAAATTATGAGGTTAATTATGCGAACAATATTTTCTTATACAACGATGAACGGAGCTAAACCAGATCAGAAATATACCACGCAAGGACAGGAGCGCATCACCTGACAAGGACTTGCTTCTGTCAGAGCACAAAAGATTTTATAACACAGCTTTGGGAAAGCGCGCGCTATGATTGGTTAATACGCTCGATCCATTTGCCCATGGCTTGTATTTTGAAGTTGCGAAGTCTTATGTTATAAAAGAAATGGTAAACGCAGCAGCTGTTGTAACCATTGAGTTTTGGAAGCGCTTGGGAGGTTTGCTAAGCACTCAAGAAGCTAGAGATGCTCTCTGCTGCACCTCGCGCATCTCTTACGCTTCATTCATGCTTAGCAACCTCACGCGTGCGTCCATAACTCGATGTTTGCACGCTGCATGTTTACGATTTCTTCATTCTTTTGTTTTGCCATTTGTTTTGAGGGGTAAAAAATTGCTGATCTTTCCAGCACTACAGGTTCTTCTGTAAATGCAAGACTTTATATAAGACGGTAATGGAGGTTCAGCACTTACTCCGATTATCTTCTCAGGCAAACTAAATAAGGGACGGTCCCTAAAGCTAACCACACTAATTCCGAGTCCGATGCCATAGTATTTGGCGCGAAAAATCCCCGCGCTTTTTATTCCTACCTTAAGAATAAGGTAACCTGAAAGCCCCAGTTTACATCCGGGGTTGATTTACCAATATCAGTCTGATTCTTGTTTGACCGGTTTAGCCAGTCCGGTCAGACCGGTCAGTGTTAATGTTGAACTGCCTGATAATGATTTCAATTGTTTTTTTTTGGCAGATAGGGAGTTGGTATTCGTCTTAGTGGCAGGCTGTGTTGTCCACGAATATCTTACAAAACATGGAGTCATCGTACAATCGGGGATATTTTGAAGGAGTGACACTCAGAGTTGTGGTGGTAGAAGTAAGAGCAAAAACAGTCTTAACCACTTAATCACTGAAACCGGCATTAAGAACAATTTAAATGTTCATTCCGTCCAACAATTAAAACTGAAACGACCATAACTTAATTTACTCTTTCAATACTTTGCTTTAGATTACTTACGCTACGTTTTAAACATTGTTTTGTTCTCAGCATATTTTAATAACAATCTTTCAGTTCAAAATGTTATTAATTTTCTAGTTTTGTTTCGCACTTCATCTCAAGATTTCTAATATCGAACAGAAATCACAGTATAGAGATTTGGTTTTTGCAAAATGTTTCCTCTCATAAAGACATACTTAACTATGAATTATTACTTGGCAAAGTGGGCCTGCCTGCCTGTGCAGTAGCTTCTCTCCTAGCGTCGTCTACAATACTCGTGGCTAGAGAATTCACCGCTACTTATTCGTTTTGATCTCGATCTCTAGTCTGTCTAGAGGGAAAAGCAGAGCCTACATACTTCCTAACATATAGAGGATATTACACGGTGGCGCAAAGGTATGAATTTAATTTTCGAGTGGTGAAAACGATATTAATACGAGAAAATTAAATTCATTTCTTCGTGCCACCTTGAAATGTTCTTTTTATTATACGGACTAGAAACTAGCGGGAAAATTTTGTTAGGACGCGCGCATATATCCGGGACATTTGGTACATAATTTTTCATATCTTCACTGAGTGAAAATATGGAAAATACGAGTGTTCGTTTCCGGTAAAACATTATTATCCATATAATAAATTACAATATCATTTCCTTTCCTAGTGGTAGGAACAACCGTTTGTGATGAAGAAAAAAACCAAAGACGGCACCATGTTTTATGAAGGATACTGCATCGATCTGCTTAATGAGCTCGCCAACAGTCTGAAGTTCAATTACGAGATCTACCTCTCCCCGGACGGGATGTATGGCGCCCAAACACCCGAAGGGGAGTGGAACGGAATGATCGGCGAAGTTCAAAGGAAGGTTTGTAATAATGAAGTGACGCAATAAACCACGTCATGTGATCAGGGATATAAGATGATTGATAAACAAAATAGCAGACTTATAGCTGACTTATGGAAGAATTGATGTAAAGCACTTTTGAACATACCCGTATGAAAAAATGCGCCATACAAATTCATTATCATTATTATTATAATTAATGGTAATGTTTTATATACCACACATAACATATATGTAACGTTGTGGTTCAATTTTATCCTTGGTTTAAATTTTATTTTCCTTTGTTTCAAACTCAAGACATCATACACTACCATAGCAAGAAACAAAGGAAAATAAAATCTTAACCAAGGAAAAAATTGAACCACAAAATATGTATGTTCATGGTGGTTTTACAATTCTTTCTCGAGGGTGAGATCGGACGTCAGCCTGATAACTTCCGCTCAGGTTGTCGAAACGTCAGTCAACATTAACGACAGTACTTCTTACACCGAGTTTACTCCACTAACTATCAACTACTGAGACACATGAGCTAGAACCATTTACAGAACAGAACACTGCCATTTCAGTACCAGAGTGGCTCATTTCAGCAGTCTGCAAAGGAAATTTATACTACTGAGCGATCCAATGAGAATTCTTTAAGTCTCGTACCGGGCCACCACTCCTTTACAAAGTCTTGCAAGTCGAAAAAAAGAATACGGAACTCGCAAAAGAACATCTATGTATTTTGTCGTTTACTGTCTATGCATTCTATTTTTTCTTTCATCCCTGAAATAGCACTAACCTTTCTTTTTTCTTTTTTTCATCACAGAAAGCCGATGTGGCGATAGCGCCGCTCACTATCACAGAAAAACGTGAGGAAGTAGTGGACTTTACAATTGCCTTCATGTATTACACAGAGGAAATTATAATGAAAAAAGCATCATCCAAAAAGACGATCGACTATCTGCAGTTTTTGAACCCGTTTGACAGCAATGTGTGGTTCGCTATTTTAGGCAGTCTACTGATAATCTCTGTTGCTGTTTTCTGAAGAATTCAGTTTGTTTAACAGCGTGTGGTTTGCGTTGGCCTGCATGCTGCAACAAGGAGCGGAAAATCAACCAAGAAGCCTCTCAAGTAAACGCTAAAAACTCGTCAAAATTGTCATGGAAACCAGGAAAGCTAAATTGCGTTTACAATATTATTATCAACATTATCATCATCATCATCATTATTACTATTATTATTATTGTTATTATTATTATTATTATTTAACAAATAAAGAAGCCTAAGCCGTGATTACGCTGTGATAAAACATGACGGGCATTTGAGAAAACGAGTGAAATGTAGAAAACACGAGCTACAGGCGAGTGTTTTCTACATTTCTCGAGTGTTATCAAATGTCCTTTCTGCTGCTTCGCAGAGAGCTCCATCATGAATTTCTTCAAAGAAAATGTTTTTCGCCATCTCTAACAAAAATGTCGATTAGAGGTAATGTGGTGAAAAACAATAAAACATGCTTTTTCTGTGTTATATACTCTGATAAAACATGGGTTTTTGACCAATCAGAGCGCGCGCATGGTCTTATCTATATTATAAAAGGTGATAGATGTGTTTTGAACTTTGACTTATCTGTACGTTTAGGTCGTATTCTTGCCACCTGTTACTGGTTCTGCATTCTTATTTGGGTATCAACGTACACCGCCAACTTAGCGGCCTTTCTAACTGTCAAACACGTTGAAAATCCCATCAAAAATCTAGAGGACGTTGTAAGCTCCACCTACGATGTAGGCGTGGTTCACTCCAGCAGCACCTATGACGCATTCAAGTTTAGTGAATATGACATTTACAGAAAAATCTGGTACAGAATGCAGGGGAAAGGAAGCTTCCCAAACACCACGGAACAAGGACTACAATGGGCCAGAGAAAAAGACCACTTTGTCTTCATTTCTGATGCTCCGATACTTCGTTATGCCGCGAATAAAAAACCATGCGACCTCACAACAGGTGAGCGGTGATTGGCCCGTGATCAATGTTCTCCTAACAATCTCAGCTCAATATTCCACTTACTACGAATCACAGTGACCAACGACGTCTAATGAAATACGTACTCGCATGTTCAGGATTTACTGCATCTGTTGTTCACTGAAGTACTTAATGCCATACAGCGGGGTTTGTTATTTCAGTGTCAGTGACATGGAACTAATTTGGTGGGACAGTAATTGCCGAGGATATACTTCATGTGAGAATGGCACATATGTATCCGAGACATAGCATGTATAATATACTGTGGGGGAGGTATATTTTCATTCTCACAGGAAGTCTATACCAAATATTAATTTCTGAAAGCAATGAATTAAAAACTAAAGATATTCTCTTTTATGAGCAACAAAAGCAAATTTGCTGACTCCGATGTGACTTGAACACGCAAACTACCCATTTAAGGGACGGACCATTAGAAAAGTGATGGGGGGGGGGTGGGGAAAAACCAAAAAAAAAATTAATGCAAGGGAAAATGCCAAGAAAAAAATTAATGCAAAGAAGAAGGTAAGAAAAAAATTCATGCAGAAGAAAGGTCCAATTGTGACTTTTTCACACGTAGTAAAAAAAATTCGTGCAGAGGGGTTCACCTGCACAAGCAGTGAATGAAAAAAAAATTCGTGCAAGCTGAAAATTCCCCCCCCCCTCCCCATCACTTTTCTAATGGTCCGTCCCTAAAGACAGACGCGCCACCATTGCGCCACGGAAACAACTGCAGATTATCACTTGATGTTACAGGTTGACAAATGTCATGGATGGGTATAACGTGAAGGGTGTTTAAATATATATATAAATATTACCAATTTGCCAAAAACGCTATAAGAAAAAGGGAAGCAGTTAGTTCTCAGTCCTGATTTGATGGGAAAATACCATTCAAACTTTTTTCTGCATGTTAAATCAATTTGACTCGACAAGGTTTTGGGCGGCCGTATTGTTAACAGTGACACAGTGCTATCTTCAGCATTTTTTTGTTGAGATTTTCTGTTTCAAGGACCCTTGCAATTGCTTTATTTTTTGAAACATATTTTCCCCAAATGATCAGTCTTAAAGTGATTTGTTGTATAGCAAAAGAAGAACGCTCTGATCACGCGAAACAGCGGTCAACATTTCGCGGGTAACAGTGAACTGTTTCCCGTTTGACATCATAGTTTATCTCATAGATACAGAGATTTCCTCAC